>JAMXBB010000002.1:103747794-104347794 GCA_024138015.1 Lumnitzera littorea | reverse complement strand
TATATATTATACATATATATATGTCATATATTATTATTTATAGAAACATACTACTATATTGATACTATACGATTACATATGTATATATACACAAAATAATTATACATGGATACATATATATAGCTTACGGTACTAATATGTATATATATACTATAGTTTAGTTAATGAAATACATAATACTAATTATATGTATTCTTAAAAAAAATACATCATACATACTCTTTCCATATACTTATGTATATACATGTATACATACATAGCCTAATACAAGCATATATAATTTAATTTATGTATTTGTGCACATATATACATGTAATAGTAGTGTTTTATTAAAAATATACTATACAAATACTATAATTGTATATGTATATACTATATAATATACATCTAAAATAATTTACTTACTTTTTTTTTTCTTCTAATTCTTTCTTCTTCTTTTCCTTCTTCTTTTCTTCTTCCTTCCTTTCTTCTTTTCCTTCTTTCTTTTTCTTTTTCTCTCCTTACGGTTTGCTTCCAGGATTCTTGTTTTCTCTCTTTTCTATTTTTGTTTTGTTCTTACGGTTTTGTTTTCTCTTTCCTTTTTTTTTTCCTTTTAAAATTTAAGCTAAGTAATTATCCAAAAAATTTTTCATTTTTATTTTCTTTCCACTCAACACGTAGCAAATTTTTCTTCACGTGGGCTGTTTCTTTAGTTTTCATTTTTGCTTACGTATTGTGCAGGATTGAAAAGTGAAACGGGAAAGGGAAGAAAGAAAAGAGATAAATTGGAAATAGAAGAGAAGGAAAATGAAAATTATTAACAAATATATGTAATTTTTCGAATCATATAAATTATAATGAATCTCCTCGTAAATTAATTTTTAAATTTTTGTGAAATTTTATCAATTTAATTGGTACCTGGTACAATTATAATTTTTACAAGTTATTGTTGTAATTTCGTTACAATTTCGTGCGAATGGGCAATTTAGTCGAAAATTACATTCGACTATAATTTTATCGCTATTGTGTAATATTTAATTATTTTATAGGTTTATATTTATAATTTTAGGGTTTCGAATAAGTTCGGGTTCAATTTTGGTTAATGATGCTTAAAGCAGTTTTAGGGTTTTAGTATACGATTTAGGGTTTTGAACAATTTCTAAGGTTTTTACTACCTATAATATATTTAAATTTATAATTTATTAAATTTTTATTTTGCTCGACTTTGATGACTCTTCAAGTCATTTCTAGTATTAGGGTTCATTTCTATTTTTAAATAGCTAAATTTGCTGGGTTTACAATATCTACAAGCAATATTTTACATACTTGAACAACCCGTATAATGACACTTTTGTTATACTTAAATGTCACCTATATTCATTTACAAGTAACATTTAAATTTTATAAAATAGTAGTTTTTTTTTTTCTAACATTTAAAAGTTACCAAAAATCATTTATTTTGTGACATTTCATATTATTTTTCAAATATATAATTACAGTTTTGTAACGTTTAAACATTACTAACATTATAAATAATTGCTTATTGGTAACGTTTACCTTTTAGATGCTATGAATTACTTTTTATGACACATCTCTTGTAACCTGTATCAATAACATTTAGTAAACATTACCAAAAAGTGTTGGTGATGTTTACTTGAACTTTAGTAACATTTAACAAAGTTTATCGAATGTCTAAATTCTTGTAGTGAGTGAAAATGCTATAGCAATTAAAGATTTAATCAAAACTAAGGATTTTAGCGAATTTAAGTGTTTAAGAAGACTCTTAAGGTCTTGGAAGAAGCTCTTTTCCAATCACTTATATAGATTTTATTATTGTTTTTTAGGTGACTTAATTTTTAATTTGAGAACTCCAAAGACCAAGAAAAGTAAGCAAGTTTGCTCAAGTGAGGGAATTTTAATGATTTGCTACTTGTTTACTATTTAATGTTTGTGTGCTATTTGTTGGTTGACATCATTTGTCTATTTAGTGACTGATTGCCTTGTATGCTAACATCTATATGGTAACCAAAACTAATCAAAAATTTAATTTGTGGGCTTAAATAATCAGATATATCTGTTGCATGCGCGTAACCTTACAAGTACATTTGGAGTGTTTAAGCTTTGCTAAATTTTATAAAGTTGTTGCAAAATGCTTTCTAGAAACATTTTTCTAAAATGCAACTATTTTATTAGACCTTAATGTACACTTAAAAAGCCTCGTTTTTATGAAACTAAGATAAGTGCTTTCAAAAACCATTGATGAAAATTGTAAGGCAAAACTATTAGACCATTGTTGGATAAACTATATTTGTAGGTTCGTTGCCTTGTTGTAAGACCATTCAAGTGCTTGAGTGCAATTATTTGAAGGTTAGTCATCTTGTTGTGCGACTATCCAAGTGCCTAAGTGCAATTATTATGATTTATTGAAGGTGATCAACTAGCACCACCTAATATGCGAATGTCTAATCTTAAGGTCTGTGAGGTGAATGGCCTAGGCTAAGAAGCCCATGCAAGGGTTTACCTATAGGAGTGTTGTCTTGAGTTAAGGGAACTTTAACACTTAGACACAGATGTAATTGATGTGTAGATGACGTAAATCTACACCTTCCATTCCCAGAGACTCTTATGAAAGTGTTGCTTATATTCACCACAAATATACATATTTCACATGTAGATAGATTGCATGATTGTGCTAATTTATGTTTGATAACTTGTTTGAACGGTAGTAGTGAGGAACGAACTCACTAAGCGATGATTTGATTACTTCCTAATAGTTCCTTTTATAAGTCTACCTAATATAAGATTAAGATCAAGTTTGAGTATAAAGTGTAAACTCAAGAAATATAAGAAAAAGTTAGAATTAGTTAGGAAAATATATAGTTAGTACAGAACTCCCTATATAGGAAGTATTTACATGTTTAAGTTCTGTATCATTAAGTTCTTATTGTAATTTATAAATTGATTTACCCTGTCTTATTATCTAATAGGGAATACTGATTTTCTAAGGGTTTGATAGAGTGTAAATTATGGGGTATCCATAATTATTCATTAAATAGAATAGTTATATGTGTCACAACTAAATATGAGCAACAAATTGAATAGCTAGGGTCTTATAATGTCTAAATTGCAAGGTGCTTTTACACTATAAACGCATACATGATATGAAAGTTTTAGGTAATCTTACTATATCCCTCCTTAAGGTGTTACACTAAGTAGAATGGAGTCTAAACGACATGATCAAAAATGGCTATTGGCTTACATTTAATGCATATAATGGGAAGATTTTTTCTCCAAGGTTGTAAATACTTACACAAGAACTAATATTCATTGCAAATATATATTGTAAAGAGCACTACACCAATGAGATTAAAAAGTGTAATGAGATTGAGTCTTAAGTTTGTGAAACTTATGTAGCTCTATTGAGCATTTGTGATTGATATTAATAAAGCGGTATAATATCCTTGATTGGAGGCATTACGTGTCCACAGAGAATAAGGAGCAGTTTGAACTCCACATTAAGTCTAGACTTGATTTCTTTACGCTTATCTCTTTTATTTTTGACATTTATTGTTATTATTTATTCATCTTATCAACTCATTAGATTGCGTTAATTGTTAAAAAAATGTAAAAAATTAACCAAGAATTATGATAAAACTTAATTTACCTTCACTTAAGTATTAGTCTAGTGTATTTCATATTAATATTTAAATACTAAGTTAGTGTAATTTTAGTTAATTTTACTTCTTCTTTATTTTTATGTTTTGTCAATTGTTTTATTTTAATTAGATTAATTTATTTTAGTTTAATTTAGATTTAATAGTTCCCATAATTGATTGAATTTGACAGTAAGATAATAAATAAGTGGTGAAGTATTAGTACTCACTTTATTAGTCTTTGAAGGATTGATGTTCGAACTCATATTTGCTATATTATAAACTGATAAGTATACTTACATTAAATCATAGCCTCAGGTTTTAGTTATTGAGGAGAGTAAGTGCATTAGAGGTTGGTAAACAAAGGGTAGCGAGTTTGACTATAGGGGTGAACTCAACCTAAGTGTAGCAAAGTTAGTGATCTCGAGTGGATCAAAGGAGAAGCTAAACCATAAGTGGAAATTAGAGGGCTTAGAGAGGTTGTTGAACTATAAGGGTGGTGTTTTTTAGTAGATAAGGAGGTAGAAAGCCAATGTTAACGATAGTTTAGTTCGAAACTAGCTAAGAAGGAAGTATTTCTTGAGACATAAAGGAGTAGACCAATAAGGGTTTAGGTAGAGAAAAAGAGGCGATTAAGGCTTAGAGAAGATGTTTCAAGTTGTGGTTGATGGAAGAATGTGAAGATCGCTCCCTATTTATACCATTGGAACTTAGTTTGAGCATAGAAGGTCAAAACTAACAATCAATCTGAGCTTGAATTTGTGCAGATTTGATTCGAGCGAAGGTTCAAACTTATCGCAAATTTGTGTTGATTTTTAGTAAAAAAAAAAAAGCTTTTCATGGTATTCTTGCTCAAAATACATTGTGAAAAACTTTGAAAATTAAAGATGAGCTCATATTTTGTTATATCTTGAAGGGTATCTTAGTCATGACAGTCTACCATACATTGCATGAAAACTTAAGATTGACTCTCTTGTTAATCAAGAACCTTCAATACAACATCTAAAACTTACTACAACATATAGGCTATGCTATAAGTGTTCAATTTTTAGTAATATCATAAATAACTAATCAAAATATTAAACATAACATAACCAAATTCATAAGATACTTATAGACATGGGGTGTATTCAAATTCACATACACGTCATACACTACCATTAACCTATATTGTGTACACCACCATCAACCTACAGCATGTATTCAAATTCTCATACACACCATGCATTCTTATATACTATGTGTACATCCTTCACATGTAGTGTGCTCCATTGCATCTTCACTTCTTCTTTGTTTTTCCCAATAAGACTTCAGTTACCCAATTTAACCTCGCTTCCAGAAGTTAGTCCTAACACACTACCAAATCCATAATCTTCCCTTCGTTGATTATCACTCCTTAATTATGGAATACACTCAGGTTTATTTTCCCAAATCTATAAGAATTGCAAATGAACGACCATAACAATATGGATGTGAGTTATACCTTGATTTGATCCTTTGATCTATAATTGTGATATCATTAAGAATACTTGTACCACTAAGGCAATAGAAGCCTTAAAAGAGAGATCTTTCTTAATCAGCACATTGACTACCATCAACCTAGATTGTGTACCTTCTCCTATGAAGCCTTTAATTGCATATGTTCCACTAATTAGATTTAAAAAATGAATACGCTATTAATAGAAAAGAACGTGACTTACCTTTTCTATGTGTAAAAGTCCTCTTTTAAGACCACTACTAAAGAAGGTTCAAAGAGAGGGTTCTATAGAAATAGCAAAATAGGGACTGACTTATTGATTTATTATTTAATCATAGGTAGGGTTTTCACTTTTATATGATTTTCCAGAACTATCCTTACTCATTAAATTTAATTATTTTTATACCCATGCTTGAAAAATCATTTTCTTTTAATGACTTTGCTAGGTTTTACAAAACTTTTGTACTTTCATTGTGCTTAATTTCGGTTTTTATTGGCAATGTATATTAAGAGTAGATGGGCCCAATGTAAAGGTCTCAAGACATACCCAATTGTTAAATTTCCAAACTAATAAAATGTTGTTAAGTTTTCAGTTGAGTACTTGATTGCCATCATATTATGGTGCGCGCGAACGGACAAGATGTTTAATCTTTTGTTTGCTTGATCTAGTTGAGAAAATCACTGAACAAAAAGGGCCCAAATATAATGAATGAAAACCGAAAAATTTGTACATATATTTATATTTCGTTTGACAAAATTAGTATATTCTCAAAATTTTTTCTTATATATACTATACAAACCAAATATAGAACTATATATACATTTTGGTAAACGTACAGTTCTCCTTTTACAATACTATTCTACCCGCCTTATACTATTATACCGTGCCAACGAAAAGTTACTCGAGTTTTACATAATGTAATATAATCAATTGAGAAAACAGGGTATACATCACCACTCCAAAATATCGAAACAAGATCCTGAAGTAACATTCATATCCAAGCTGACATCATTAAATTAAGTGTTGACTGAAATATCTTCCACCTCCCTAACGGCACATAATAAATTCAAAAGAGAGTAGGTGACGCCCCCATCAACTGGCCTTTATTGCACCTCACCGCTTTTGTCTTCGCAATCCCAACTTACTTTTCCCTTTTTCTTTTTCTTTTTTCTACCCCCAATTTTCCTTAGTACACAATAAATCAAACTAACTTTGCAGAAAATTTAATTAAGTGTCATTTGTTTTTTTTTTTTCCGGTGATAAGAGAATATTTCCATTAAAAACTAAAAAGAGGTGACAAGTTAAAAAATAAAGAGCCGAGTTCCTACATTATAAAAAGTTCAGTAATAGTCATACCTTTTACTTTCTTCATTCCTTTTTACCCCTACGTACGTTCTTCTTCATTTTTTACTTAATTTATTTTTTCGCTCCTTATCTTTTTTGTTGATCTTTCCTTTTTTTTCAAATCCATTCATTATTTATCAATTCTATGTTTTTGCTATTTATAATAATTAAATGAGGTGGAAAAATGGAGAAAAAAAATTGTAAAATGCCCTTTGGATAATATGTACAAATTCATTCTTTGGAAGAAATTTGGAGACCAGAATTTTACTTATGAAAAATAAATATGTGTTTTCAGCATGGATCATGAATTCTATTTTACAAAACAACTCCTATTGGCTAATAAAATATTTATTACCTAAAAATATTACTTTTGTTGCTTCCTATCGCAGCTTTGAATTGCACGATTCTTATTTAATTTTCAATTAAATCCTTTATATTCCAATTTTTTTTTTCTTTTATACTCCCATCTTTTCCAAACGATTAGAAAAACCCACGTGTCATGTCCATCAATAATTCCGTGAGGTTTACTATCAAGTATCAAGGACTCATATATTATTACAAGCAAGACGTATAACTGGTTTATTTTGCTAAATAGAATGTGACTGTGGTGTAATAATTATTACTGCTAAATGAGAATAAAGCTGTAAGAAGTTATTAATCAATATCATGTTATCGTTTAGTGAATTCATTGATGATAGTTTTGAAGAAAAAAATTAATTTCATTATTTAAATAGCTATTCATAAGTTTAAATAACAGAGAATATATTCAATATCTTTTATAATAGAGATTACTTATAAATTTATTATTACAAACTTAAATTGCAACAAAACATCGTAATAACTTTTTGATAAAAAATAAGAGGAGATGGAATTTCTATTATAGAAAAGTGAGGCAACAGTTAGCATATAATAATGATTAGTATCTTTCTTTGCAAGAAAATTATTATAATAATAGACATGATGAAACGACCCGTTTGAAGGAACTGAAAAGAAAAATAAAATTAAAAGATGAATAACAATAAAAAAAAAATAAATACAACCATGCAGAAAATTACAACAGTAAAATTAAAATATATACAACTATATAAATATAAATTAAGATGAGCTTTCTTTCATTTATTTTTCCCCTCAGCCTCCGGCTTTACCGTTTATGCAAACACTTCAACAGGAAATACAGGTTGCAACCGGAGCATCTAGGGCTTGGCTTCTTGATACAACTTCACTTCGATGGCCTCCAAAACTCCAAGCTTCAATCTGCTCTTCATCGCGGCGGTTGGCGCGGTGGCGATTTTAGCCAGAACTATGATGGCTCAATCGGGTAGCAGTGGATGTTCTAACGTGATCGTGACTTTGCAACCGTGTCTAAACTACATAACACGGACTTCGGAATCACCTTCTTCTTCATGCTGCACTTCGTTTGGGAACGTTGTGAAGACACAAGCACAGTGCCTATGTGATGTCATAAGTGGTAATGCAACAGCCTCACTAGGTCTAAAGATTAATCAAACTCAGGCTTTGACACTTCCTGGTGCTTGTAGAATCACCACTCCCTCTGCCTCACTTTGTAATGGTAAGAAAGTTTAAATACTCTTGTTTATGTGTCTTTTCTTTCGTTCTTTGTTAGGGCAAATTTACAGCCAAAAAATATTAATCCGGTGCACATGGTTCCGAAGCTGTAAATTTGCATAATTTTCCACCCATAACACTTGAAAGTACACTCGTACAATCTCTAAACTGTTGTTGAGGTGACAAAACTGTCATCATTTATACTCTTCTTAGCGATGATCGATGTTCAGGTTCAAGCAACGGTTTGAGGATTATCATTATATTTTCAAAAATCATGAAGGATGTTGGAAGTTTAGGGATCTATTCATACCAATTCATAGGTTTAGGTATCTATTTGCAATTATCTTTTAGCCTCTCCCTCTCATGTTAGCTAAGATTTCATTGACGAATTGCAAAATAATACACTGTTCTCTTATTTAATTTTAAGTTTTTGGGACAATATGGTGGGTTTACTTTTAGAAAAATTTTTGTTTTCTGGAAAATTATTGAAGAAAATAGAAGATGACGAGAGAAAACGTTTCCTTTAAAAGAAAAATTCTTTTCCTGAAAAGTAAATTTTCAATTTCACAAATTCTACAGAGATTTGCAAAATTACTAGACCAAAAGGTAGATTTAATTTTTTTGGTTTATGCACATCTATTTAAAATGTAACATTGGGATCGCTATTTTAATGAAGAGGCTGAATTATTAAGCTTAATTTCTAAGTAAATTTATTCATTTTTATTTTCGTTAGAGAAATAAAATTAGAAATATAAAGGGAACAGCAGAATGAAAAGTTAAAAAATAATTTGCTAAAGTAAAGCGAAGTTTCGAATGTTTTCGTTCTGAGTTTCCGATTTTCTTGATTGCAAATTATAGCACTAGCTTTTATTTAAATATGTGGTAACAGAAAAAAAAAATGAAAAAGGAAAATAAGTGGGTGAAAATTTAAGTCTATCTATAAGTTATTTTCAATTTGGTACTTTTGCTGATTGTTATTTCTTGATTTTGCAGTTTCCATCGCGGCAGAATCCCCCACAGGAACACCCCCGCCTTCTTCAGGTACCATTTGTTTACTACTGCGCAAAGAGTATTTTTTATATGCTTTTAATAACACATGTTTGTTGGCTTAGTAGACAACTTGAAAAAACCACTAATTTCTTTTCAAAATAAAATATTCAATTCACACTTTTCTAACTTAATTTACCAAGCTACAAGTACAATTTGATCCGCTTCATGAACCGACTCGACATAGTTTCAGAGGAAAAAGGCAAGGTCTGTTTCATTAAAAACCCCGCCTGCTTTTTGTTCTAAATGTCTAGAATTTGAATCTCCTAGTCTGTTTTTTTTTTTTTTTTTTTAAACGCGTATATGATTTTAACTTATCATGTCGAATAAACTGTTAGGAGTTAAGTGAGGGGTAATTTCAAGAAAATCCCTTTATATATTTTAAGGTATGTTTAATTTCGTCCATAATGGACTTTGAGAATGCTTCTCTAGACATGTCATCATGCCTTTCCGCGCTAACTACATGTCGTTTGTCTTTTTCTTTTTCATTTTCCTTTTCCCCGATATAACTACATGTCCAAAAGGTACAAGGCTAACTTGCATTATCCACGTCTCTATCTTTATTATTATGTTTTTTCCTTCTGCTTTCATCGTCAAACAAATAGTGAATAAGATTATAACTATTAAAATTACGAGTTAAAAATATAATTTTATGAATTTATAATTTTATAATATTTTTTAATTAAAATGGATGTAAAATTTTTTATATATAAATAGTTAGTAAAATCCTATGATATTATCAATTTTGCATTATTATATATAATTTTATACATTCAAATAAATAATAAAATCATAATTTTGATTATTAAAACAATGATAATAGTTTTTTTTTTTCACACATAGTCATTGAGTTTATAAAAGAAAAAAAAAACATTTTCTTATTTATCGAGTACATTTCTCTTGATGAGGTCCGTATGGTTATAAACAAAAGGATAAAAAAGTCACCGGGTATATAATGGCCTGGATAGTTCGGCTGGTAGAATGGGGACTTGTGGATGATACTAGTTGCACGTAAGTGACTTAAAACTAAATCTCACAATTTACGTTTAATTTTTGATAATATAACAAGAAAATATATTGATATTTAAAAATGTCAAAGTAATTTGTAGATATAAGGATTTACTAAAAAGTATATAGTATTACTAACCTCTTGCAATAACTGGTAACAAGTTGCTCACCTTTTGGTGAAACCTACTTTTAGTCGTGGGCGACTTATTTTTAGAAGTCTCCGATACTTGTGTCTCCAGTTGAAATCTCAACCACGAAACTGATATTTTTACCCAAAAAAAAAAAAAAAACCATGAAAATCATATGGAACCAGTTTGTACGTTTCTAAGCCAGTTCCTTCAATTAGAGGATATTTTTGAATTCAAAACTCAAAACCAGCTTAAATAATTTATTAGACAATATATCATAGATGTGCAATAGGTAAATTCTAATAACATTTTGAAATATAACGGTATTTGTAAATTATGATGCTAATTTTTTAAAAATTATCTTCTACTACTTGTTTAAACTCAACTTTGATACTCATTAACTATATATATATATATATATATATGTATGTATGTATGTATGTATATACACACTGTTTATTAACCCGGTGAAATTTTTTCCTTACCCCAAAAAGTTTAGTGTTGCCATCCTGTACCCGAAGATCCACACGCATGACGTATTGTCAAGCTGCACTTGATTTGACATTTTGAGAAGAAAACCGCAAGCCGATTTAGGGAAACTTCTGTAGTTCGGACAATTATCAATAAAATTTTTTCCACAATGTAAATTCCGTTTTGTGTGCCATAATCTGAATTCTAGTCACCTGTTCCAAAAGGAAGAAGTAAGTCCGGTTTTTTATCTTTAAAAAATGAAATATGTAGTAATTGTTTAAAAAAAAAAAAAGTTACTATGTAGAAAACTTAGGGTTACGAATACAAGTGGATAGTCAGTGGATTTGTTTAATTTGTTGCAACAAAAGTTGTTTTGTAACTTACCCAAAAGGTGACATTACAATTCCTCATTTTAAGCATAGGGGGGTGGAAATAAAACCTTTACTAATAATACTTTCTCAAAATGATCCTTTTTCGCACTAGTCATAAAAAATCTTAGTTAATTTTGTTTTCTCATGTGTGTGTTGCTGAAACTTGATTAGGGACGTTCAAATGTAAAATATGGAATTTTTGAAATAATAATCGTATACTTCATTATGAGAAAATGTAGAAATATGTTACATATTAATTTTAATGATTGATTCATAAGTTAGCAGCGAATAAGAGCACTACTAATAAAAACCTGTTCATCACATTTTAGGTTGGAAAAGCACCTACTCCATTCTAACAGAAAAAAGAATGATCGTACCACTAAATGAGAGGTGCAAAATAATCGAGTTAAAAGACAATACATTGTTAAACTCGAATTCAAACACAATTGATTGAAATAACTTAATTTAGACTCTTTTTATTAATTCATTCTTTATTAAATAATCAAATGGAATTTATGACTAAATTCAACTTCGATTCAATTAGGACTTACACTCAACTCAACATATTTAGACCACAAAAGGTCATTGAGTAACTAATCAAGTAGCTTATACTCAAAACTCAAATTCGACTTAGACCATATAACTGTATTCAGTTAACATACAAATAGGTTTGGCCTTTGGAGTATCTTAATAAGTACCATATTTTAGTTCCATAAGTTTTTTGTGTATTTTTTTTCCATTATATGTACAACTTATCCTCCCTTGTTTCAGGCGGTTCATCATCGAATCGAAATCCTACCAAAATAACAAATCCTGCACTTTCCTTGGTACTATTGTTTGTTGTGTCATTGATTGCGATATTAGGCAGCAAGTGAAAAATGCGATATATTCCTCTGTTCTTCTCGTCTGCCGGCATCTTTTGGAGACTGCATGCTGTCATTATTTATTGCGAGGATCATGAATCGGTTGTAGGTAGTTTTCGCAATTTATGTTTTGCTTTAATGGGTAGATGAGTCGTTCACCGTACCGAAAACAATTGATTGTACTACTGTTCGTGTAGAACCATTGATGATGTCTTTGCGTGATACAGCTATTGATGTTGTACTAGAGTTATTGTTGGAAAATTGTTGACTTGGAACACCGCTATGGGTGTGTACTAGAGTAATTATCCAGGTACGCAGGTTAACTCTCGTATTCTCTCACGTATTAAAGCCAGTACCATAGGGCGGTCCAACGTCATTACTTGGAAATCTTCCCAAAGTTGTTAAATGTTGGTTAAATGTCAATGGCCATGCAATTTTTGAAGAGCCATAACTGGCCACTGTGTTTCTCATTAGGGAAAAGTATATGTTTTATCTTTTTTTTTTTTTTTCCTTCGATAAATTAGTGCTGATGTCATTTACATAAAAGAAAATACATACATGGAGAACTAAAGCAAGCCGTACAAACTGAGCCCAGGGAATTTGCCTTCCCTCGTACACCCATGGTTACTTAAGTCATTCTTTAACAGATTAAGACAAAACGATCGAGGAAAAATCAAAAGAAACATCAACTTGATCTTCTTGCTGCATCCACCCGACTAGGGCATATGCTACCCTGTTAAGTTCTCTTGGTATTGCATCAAGCTTCCACTTGACATTATGATATTGCAATTTGTGATCTGAGTCCTTTAGCAATAATAAACTAAATGCGGTTGAGTAAACGTTCAATTCAACATTTAGCAACCATTTTTGTACACAAAAAGACAGTTCCCAGTACACAGCCCATAGTTATGTGGTGAGGATTTTAAGACGACCAAACCTTTCTTTTTTTATTTTTGCAAAACCGAATATCCATCGGCCATTTGAATCTTGAATGACTCCCCCAACTGGAGCCTATCTTGTAAAGGGCAAAATAGAGCCATCTATATTAAGTTTGCACCAACCACTAAGAGGTACTTTCCAAGTTAGATGTTTAATTTGATGTAATAATTTGTCTTTCATGATATAGGGTTATGATTCACGAGTTGAGAGCATCTGCACAAATTGACAATCTTAGTAAATGAATGAAGTTGAAAATTTTTTGAATTCTTGGCATGCCAAATCTTCTAAAGCATAATATAAAAAAAGTGTTAGCTAGGGTTGTGATCCAATGAAAGCTCCTTCTTCTTGACTAAGCAATTGAATTTAGTCCAATTGAGAAAGTCTAGGGTAGATGCAACATTGTTCAACTCGTGGGTTTCCTAACGCTCAATCTATTTTTTTTTTTAATAGTTCACACTCCTTGAGTGCATGCTATAAGCTTTTAGATGTAGATCCACATCAAGGGCAAGATTCGTTTATAATGGTACCTATTCTATCTAAATCAACTATAGTGGGTAAGGTATGATGCTATAATCTCCATGAGAAAATTTTTAATTTAGGAGGGTAGACAGAACACCAAATCCTACTCTTTACTAATCAGAGCATTGTGTATGTCAGAAATTGAAGGATTTATACACTTATGGCTATCAAGCACCTTTTGATTAGATTGAGATCGATCAAGTACAACCAATCCCATTAGTTGACTAAATAAAACCAATATTTTCATTGAACTACTCATTTTCAAACTTTCAACATTCAAACACAATAAAATTGGAAGCACTCTTAGTTAGAGGTCTATGTATAAGGTTTCAAACCAAACTTCCTCTCCCCTTAGTAGTCAAACTAAAAATTAGCTTCCATTATGTTGATGCCTAATTTTAGACCATCTAAAGGCCTAACTCTAGAAGAGTGTTTTGAAGGCCCATGAGCGGCCAAATGACTAAGCTCCTTGCCCTCTCTAAGTTTTTTACCCTATTTGAACGTTGTTGCTACCCTAGACATTACGAGAGCTCGTGCTTCGAGGACTCAACCCTTAAGACTTAGGTGGCTAACCTAATGAACCCTAAGTTCAAAGGCTTGCCTTGCTCCTGATGACTTGACTAACCATTCAAGTAAGCCTAGAATATAAAGAGTCAAACCACCATCAAGTTCAAGAACACAATGCAAGCATATCTACCATCACTGTAAACTCTCCCTTTGAAGTTAGCTTATTGCTCTAAGTATACTCACGCCTTCTCTTCCTCCTCTTCAATGTTTCTTGTCTTTAGCATTTGCACCCTTTCCTAGCTCATTAATTAAAACCTAACATCCGTAGTATAGTCAACATGCCCAACATACTCTAAAGGTGTCAAAACCCGATATTACAAATGTGACTGCCAGAATAGTCATGGATGACCAACTCCTAAAGCTACCCTATCAACTCTACGGCGCATATCCCTTATGGCCACTAGTATAAACGAGTCCTAAGCTAACACGTATCTCAAGTAGTTGTAATCCTTGCACTATAAATAGAGTAAGGAGCCAACAAGTAACCGAATCTATATCTCTAATACTCTACACAACTCTCACTAAGAAATCTTATTCACCTTTCCTAATGACTCAAAGTGCCTAGATAGCTCTCCAATCCCCTTTATCTTGTTTCTTTTTATTAACTTAAGTATCGAAGAGCCCTCGTAAATACATCTATATGGGGCTTTTTATAGGTGACTAAGCAAAGAGCTCAACCCAAAGAGAAGCCCATTGATATTCCAACTCAAGGAAGCAAAGCCCAAATCTCCCAATTCATTTTATTACATTTAATTGATTTAACTACAATCAACACTTTCCATTCCTTAATACAATATAAGTGGAAAAGTATATGTTTAACCTTTTATATTTGTGTACTTATTTAATTGATTTCTCAAAATTGTTTTTTCCTTTTCTATTTTAGCACTCAAATTTTGGAAATACTTTTTAGCCCTCGTAGGAAATCCTACAAAAATCAATACGCATGTCAACATCTAATAGGTTCACGATAATAATTTAATAAAATAATATTATTAAATACATTAAATCAAATAATATAATAAAAATTTACCAAAAAGTTATTTTAAAAAAAAAAAACATAGAAATAATTAGAAAACCTTTGAGACAACCACTATAGATGCCCTACACATGGGACTACAAATTGCGAGCAAGTTTATTGTTGGAATTCTGCCCAAAAAAAAAAAAAGTCTATTGGTGGAATTAAAGGCTAGCTCTCCACTGGCCGGTGACGGTAGCTATTCAGCGCTCCACTGAAGACATTGCAAAAAATGCTGGAGCTAGCATGAAGAACGGCTGGGATTCCTGATTCTTTCACCTTGTAATATTGGCATTCCTCAAACTGTGATTGTCGTAGCGAGTGAAGCCATACTGGGATCTTTATGTTGACAAACTTTAACTCCATACCTTATGACTCTAGGAAAAGCCTCCCGACAACCGCGTCGTTTTGATCGGACTAGAAACGAAATGGCCGATTTTATTTTATTTGATTTTCTTTCTTTTTTTTTTCTTTTAGTGGTGGCTGGTAAGTGACCACGCAGCACTTGTAGCGCCTTATCCACCTTTAAGGATAAAGTTAGGGAGATCATAATAATATACCTAATTCATCCAACTCAATAAAAATTTTATAGAGTTTAAAATTAGATTATGAGATATGAAAATATCTAATGGGAAACCCAATATGATAAAAATAATAAATTATTAATTTTTTAATCTAAAAATTAAAAATACAATTAAAGATTAATTTAAACTAGTCTACATTAGTACGTTGTATTGGATAATGGAAATATATATTATGCCCACTAAGGCTAAATTAAAAAACCATGAACCGTGAATCAAATCATAAGTTGAATTGTATTAAACCGAGAAATTGATTTTTTTTTCTTTTTGCAAATTGTTTGATTCATAATTTGGTTCAATTATATCTAATGGTTCAAAAAAGTAAAACAAATTAAACTGTTTTGAATAGAACATAAGTGTTTAGTTAAACAAAAATACCTTTTTTTTTTTTTACTTTTTTCCTCAATCATTGTGAATTTCATCAAAATTTTCATATCTTATTCTTCTTTATCTTTTTTTATAAGTCAGTTATTAAGATTAAATTGATCAAGTTATAACCAAAATTTCATATTTAAAAATTTTCCCTTTCTAATTAAGGATCTGACTTTGAAGCTTTTTATGTATTTTTTATCTCTTTTTCAATTTGTGATATGTTTCTTTTATCTTCTTCATATCGTTTTCAGATAGGCAGCTCTACTTCTTCCTTCTTGTTATTATTTGTTGGAGCAGTCTCTTATCCTCGTCCAATCAAATTAGATTTGTTAAAATCTTGTATAACTTTTTACGAAGTATCAATACACATAATACATGTATGAGAAATTAAATAGAAACATATGAAAATTTAATAGAAAAAAAATATGTTATTAGAGATAAAAATATTTAGTGAAAATTTGATACAAATAGATCGAACCATAGATTAAACCAAACCGATTTTAATTAAGTTCAAAAAATTATAAACTGAACAACATTATTAGGTTTGATTTCAAATAAAAAAAATGAACTATTATATTAGGTTCGATTTAATATAAAGGACGAACTATACAAAACCAAACTACGACATGTCTACAACCTAACCTATGCATTCATTTTGAATGGCATGTTTCTTATTACATGATATTAATGGCATGTCTCCTTAATGGGGTGCTTCTTGGTTTGGATACTATCACATTCACTTGGTGCCTACTGATTACAAGAAGTATGTGCACTAGGCTTTGTGTTATTAATCAATAATCATCTTCTTTTATCTACATCTCTTCCATATACTTGGATCTTAGTTGAGTTATAATTACCTTCAAGGATTCTTTTCTTACCATTTTGCTAAAATAATGAGTTGAGGTGGGGTGAGTAACAGGATTATTATACACTAATTGAGGTAAACTATGGTTTCATGGTAAAAAATCCTATATGATTATTTTACGGATTTTGGGAGATCCCTTATAGTACCAAGCTAAGTTCGGGTTTTGTAGGACCTGTCTTGGATACGCCTTGATTGTACCTCTAGCCACCTTAAGGTCATATGTGGGGCAACCACTTCCTTTTTTTATTTTTGTAAGTTTTTACTTTTAGTTTAATATCTAATAATATTATTTTATCAAATAATTTATTGAGTCTATCAAATACGAACACTTCACAACTTTTATTGGATTTTCTAATAGATTTAAGTTTAAGAATGAAATGGAAAATTTTTAAAATGTTGAGGAAAATGATAGTTCAAATAAAAAAAAAAAAAATAGGTTAATGTTAATCACTAAATATATCTTATTAACGTTGACAACTATGCATGGCCATTTTTTTTGGCGCTTTGCATGCAAATAAAATGTATAGACAAAAGAGGGAGAAAGATAATTGTTGCTTTGTAAGTCCTTACACCCACCTTGGTGTTGTTAGTGTATTATGTTTTTGTATTTTCAAAATATTTCATTGATGGAAGTTAACAAAATATGAGACTATAAACATCAATTGCACACCAATCACCTACCTTGAATTGCCATATCATCTACTCTCCCTTAGCCAAAACTTAATAGTAAAAAATCTTAGCAATCCGTCAAAAAAACTGTTATTAACTTTAGGCTATTGAAAATCATATATTAGCAATTCAAACCTGCAATCTTCGTTGGCCAAAAAGAATTCGCAATCTTCTTCGTAAGAAACTAAATAATGAATCTTGGTACTATACAAAACAAAAATAACTTACACTTTTAGAAAATACCATACAAGATGAAAAAAAGTTAATTTTTATTTTTTTTATTTTTTCTTTCTTTTGACAGGTTAACCACTCAATTTTGCCACTTTTTAAGGATCATTAATTGCATTCTTCCACTTATAAAGATTATTAACTATATTTTGAGGAATGATTTTTTTTTTATTTGGGTATTTTCAAAACAACATATATTCAAATCAAATACAATAATTTTATTAGTTAACTTGATAAATTGTATAAAATCATTTGTTTTATACACACATCAAGAGTACATTATTCGCTAGTATATATATATATATATATATATATATTAGGATTAATGTCACTTTTTCTACATAGACTTTACTAAAATTCAAATTTCCTACCTACACTTTAAAAACTTCAATTTATTACCTAATTAGAGTTAATATAAATCTGTTACCTCTATTTGCTGACATGGCATCCCTAATATAAATCTATTACCTCTGTTTGCTGACTTGGCATTTCAATTATCTTATGTATATCTAATTTAATGAAAAAGAATAATTACTTTTATTATTACGTATAAAGCCCATTTTCTTCACTTCTCCCCCTCCATTAGTCGATACTTTTCTCAATGAGAATTTATTCCATCTTAACTTATATGCTGGATTTTCACTTAAAAACTAATAATGTGGGTCCTGCTTGGTCAAGGGAAGACCATGAACTACAACTGCAGTTCTCTCATGCACATACATGAAAATTTGCACCATTTTTCTTACTCTAATTCACTTCCAAACAAAGAACACCTTGAGATGTTTTAACTCATACAAAATTCTTCTTGAAAACTAAGCTAAAACATACTTGAAAATCAAGGCAAATTCAACCTATGTAGTTGAAAAATAAAAATATAGTAAGTGGTAACATTCATATCAACAATGGGGATGCATGTCCTTAACTTGATTTCTTCGATTCCATTTACTTGCAGTGAAAAAAAAAAAGAATACTTATGTAATCTCCACTTAGTACATATTAGATTCCCTTTGAAAATCCTGTTCATAAACACATTTTAAGTTATTAAAACCCAACTTAAACTAGAGCATGTCATGTACCCTACATGTTTGATAAAATGCAATAAAGGAGAAAACTTTTATTAGATAAATGCTTTTTCACTAAAGTAGCATTTAGTATCTATCCAAATGATTAGAAATCATTTTAAGATGTGTAAATATCCATGAAAATCATCTAAGGAGTGAATTTCTTGAGAAAAATCAAACTTTACTTAAGTATGCATATATTGATTTTTTTTAAAGATGAATAAGAGAAAACTTCGAAATCCAAGTTTGATTTCCGTACCATATAATCAACAAGAGGTAGTGGAGATAGCGATATTGGAAGTATTTCATGCCTAAATTGAGTTAGCGATGGTGGTGGTTTGCCCTATTGTTGCTGGAAAAGGGAATAATCGAGGCTTGAATAAAGGAACTAAGCTTGGAAATATACTTAAAAATCTATTGAATATTCATTTTTCAACTAAATAGGCCAAGTTTGCTTTGATTTTTGGGCATATTTTAGATTTGCTTTCAAGAAGGATTTTGTATGAATTAAAAAATCTTATGGAATAAATTATATATTTGGTATTTTTCCTTTAGTTCGAAAGTGAATCAAAGTATGAAAAATAGTATAAAAATGTGCATGCATGAGTGTGTAAATTGTAATTGTAATTCATGTTCTTCATTAACTAAGCAAATCCCACATGGTTTAAATTTCAAATTTAAACCAAATATATGAGTTAAAGTGGTATGATTAGACAATGAGATAATGAGATAGCTATTAACTAGTAGATTAAGTAGGAGGATAATATTAGTTTAATATGTTCTCTTTTTCGTTATTAAATATATATATATATATATATATATATATATAACATTTAAATTGCCACGTGTTAATTTATCATTTGCTAGAGAGTCTACATCAGCAAATGGAGTTAACATTATTAGATTAGGTAGTATAAATAATTGAGAATACTTTAATTAGGTATTAAATTGATCTTTTAAAGTGTAGGTAGTAAATTGGATATTTTGAAGAAGTTTAAGTAGTAAATGCAGCATTAACCTTATTTCTTTAAAACTTATTTACATGTTGTGACAACTATTTTATGCCCCACTATAACTTTCTATCTATAAACTTAATGCAAATTCTTTTAACTACCTTAATATGATATTTGGGCAAAGTAACACAATGAGATGAGAGTGCAATGAATAATTCATCCAATGAGTAGTTCATGGAATATTTCTTATTCCCATGTAAATATGCAGCAAATGAAATTAACCATGAATGCATTGAAAATATCCTATATATCTTCATATTCTACCTTTCTTATCCAATTAAAAACCATCAACCACCAATATTATATACTATCATCAACCACCACTAGCAATTATTGCCATCTATCCTCTTTTGTCTACAGCTAAGACCAAATAGTTTGTCATGGTTATTGGCAGTCGTGTTTGATGTAGTTATGGGTTCTTGTAGAGGTTACAGTTTGATAAGGTGTATAGTCAATTGCTACTAGGTAGGGTTATGGGTAAGTTTTAGGTTGTGCAATGATTCATAAGTGGTGGTTTATGATATGATAGTTAATATATGGTTGAAAATTAATTAGGATAAGCTATCAATATCATGAGTTATAGTAAGTATAGTGTTTTTTTTTTTTCTTTTGTCAACATGCTCAAAATTGCATTATATTTCAATAACTTCAAAAGCTAGTATAAAGAGTTAGGTAGGTGTGAAGTGCGATAAGCCTAAATAAGTTTTAACAAAGGACTTAGGGGATTCATATCCCCAAAACACAAGCTTAAGCCTTTTTTACCCTAAGGAGCAACCTCGTCAATAAATATATTTGCTTCTCTACAAATAAGAGAAAACCAAACTTCAAACAACTCCTTTGGCTATCTAATATTAGAAATAATAGTTAATATCACCTAAGATAACTATTATTTTAGATACAGTAGAAAACAATAGATGAGTTCGTCTCTACATCTATCCAATTATATCCCTTTCTTTTACCCAAAAAATGCCTCTCTAATAGCTTCCACCTTAACAATAACATAGTCTATCCATGAAAGCTTCTAAAGACTACCTTCATTAAGTCTCTAGCTAAGTCTCTCACGACCATACCCATACCCACACTTCCATCTCTAATGGTAAAAGATCCATCACAATTTAGCTTCATTATAGACTCTTTTGGCAGCTTCCATTTTTACACTGACTTGTCCTTTACCTGTAATTCATGATTATTATAATTTTGCAAAAACACATGCTGAAACTCACAACTAGTAACTTCAACAAGATAACTATATGGCTTGGGCCTAGGTTCTTTTTGTTGAAAATGCAATCATAATGATGCTTCCACAAATACCAAAGAAAATAGCCAACTTTAGCCATGAAGATTCTCATTTGCTCATTATTCAAATATGTAGATTCTTTCCAAAAAATCAACCATTTATCTCTTGAAGTGATTCCCTCTACTTGAAAGCAACAACCAAGGATCTATGAGCAAACATGGTGTGTCCACTTGCAAAGAAGCAACATATGCTCCGCAATTTCTTCTAATTCGCAAAAATTGTAGTAGGGAGACACTCTAATTCTCCTATGCTACAAATTTGCATTGGTATTTGTCACGTCTACATATAGTTGCTACATAAAGTGATTTACCTTGCGCATACAACTAGCATTCTGAATTAGTCTCCATTATTCCAAGCTACATGAAGCTAAAGACAATGCTCAATCTCCATTGAACATAACTTTTAGCTTAAATATTGCATGGTAAGCTTTGACGCTATAAACACCATTTCTCTCTAGAGCCCAAAAGATTGAGTCTCCATTGTAATCTTCTCAAAGGCATTCGAATATTTCTCTTTGCAATTTCCTTTGGGAAAATATGATGCACTTGGCCTTCTATCAAACACATTTCTTATTTACTAATAAGATCTAAAACAATGGAGATTTAGTCATTTCTTAACTCTATGATGTTTAGCGGCTTCTTTTGATCAACAGTTATTATCCATGGGTCTTGCTATACATCTACCTTATCATCCTTGCCAATCCTCCAACAATAGTTACTTCTAACAACTTCTCTACCTATCAATAAGCTCCTCTACAACCAAGATGCCCTTCCTCCCAACTTAGCAATGAAAAAAAAAAAAGTGTCCCTAAGGAAGTAAACGCCTTTTAAAACCTTGGCCCATAGTTGATTTGGATTATGTAACAATCACCATGCTAATTTTCCAATCATAGTGTCATTGAAGGCCTTTAGATCTTAAAATCCTATACCTCCTCTATTCTTTGCAATAGACAAACTCTCCCATCTCTTCCAATCAATTTTATTCCCATTGTCATTCTCACCCCACCAAAACTTACCAATCATCATCATGACTTCACTACATTAGTTTTTTGGAGACTTAAAGATGTCATATATATGTAAGAAGTGTGTATCTATAGCCTTAGTCAACACCCTTTTCCCACCCTAAGATAGAAGAACACCCTTCCACCATTGTATCTTGTTGCCTATCTTCTCCTTAATGGATGTTAAAATAGAACACTTAAAATGGGCCCATTCAGTTGGAATACCCAATTAGCAACCAGTGTAATTTTGTCAAGGAATACATAACAACTTACATAACAAAATCTTCTTCTCTTCCAAAGTGTTTTTGCTAAAAACAATGGTAGACCTTTTAAGATTAGTTACTCAATCCAACACCCGACAATAGGAATTAAGTAATAATAAGCTATTTCATTGACTTTAACTTATTATTTTTTTTTATTATTAAGAGATTAATAAGCATATTACACATTTGTTCATAAAAATCCTTTAAGAATATATTGATAACAACTTAAAAAGTAAAAATAAAATAAAATAAAATATCTCATATAACTAGGGTACAGTGGTTCGATATGGGTCCATGATGACTTTAGGGATGAATTTTAGTATTAGGAGGAAAAACCCTATTGGGTCTTAGGAAACCTAAAACCTTATTGGCTCTTGGTAATAAGAATACAAATCTTATAAGGTTTTTATAAGATTTTGAGAAACACTGCACCCTAAGGGCGAGTTCAAGTTTTATAAATCTTGTCTTGAAATCACTTCAATTATATGCAAACCTTATAGGAAAAACCTTAGGAAGGGGGGATGGTATGGGTTGAGGGGAAGGTACGAACCTACCTCATTTTAAATAATATTAAATAAAATAATTTCGTTAAGAAGTTCATTCAAGATAATTTTTCAAATATTTAATAAGAGGGAGCTTTATACTTTGCTATGAAATAATTAAGTGCTCAGTATACCTTAAAAAAGATTAAGAGAATAAATTTTTACCCTTTCAATAAGGCATAATTTGGCGTAAGTATAACGAAATACATATGTGAGTTGTTTTTTTTTTAATTCCATATTCCTTTTCAATAGTAGCAAACATATAGGTAAATTCTTTGTTATGAATATAATTAATTTCAATCAACTCCTGACATTCCCCTTCTCATGTAGAGTGATAGCTTGTTTCAATCACAGCAGGTTGGTCATGGTAGCATAAATTGGATTCTGTTTGCTTCAATTTACTTTACTTTGATAGTGATGATGACAACAATACTCTTGAGAGAAAATAAATGTTTTAATAATTCGTTAATCTTCCGATCATTGCAACTATTACGATATTGGTTGACGTTTGGGCAATTGCTTTTCATCCATATTTTGGCATTACATGAAATTAATTGTCCTTGAAAAGAAACTTTACTCTGTATTCTTTGAACCAAGTTGTAGGTGATCGGCATGCTTTTTATTGTCCTAACATCAATAATAAGTATATCTTACTTTCATTGCATGGTACTTTATTTCAAGGTTGATTGATTTCGTATCTCCTTGTCTATATGAGCTTTTAGTTCAAAACTTTATATGAAAGATTTTAATTGCAAGCATCTTTGGCTTTGCATGTAATGCATGGTCTTAGACTTTTGGCTTCATCACTTAGTTTTGACTTCGACATTCATTTGTTATGCCATGTTTGCATGCTCATAGTCTCCTAGTTTCATATCTCTTTATCTTTCCTTTTTGACTCTTCATGTATGTACATTGACACTTGCAGTTTGAAATTCTCCACCTCATGAAATTGAATTGATCCTCTTTTTTTTTTTTTTGTAGGTTCTATCTTATAATTAACATTACTTCCAAGAATATTGTGGACAGATGGGATGGGATTCCAAGAATAACCAAACTTAGAACAAGGAACCAATTAAGCAAAAAGATTTACTAGTACATTCAAATAAGCATCCACCACCAATCCCTAGCCTTCAAGAAAATTGGCTCGATGGACCATCTCTAAAGACATGTTTTAGGATAAGACCATATGCCATAAATTGCTCAAAACATTGCCCGTTGATAGCAAACTGCGCTTCATTGAGCAAAAGTCTTGTTCCCATTATAGGGACCTTATTAATAGGGATTTTGTGTCGCGTTTTAAAAATGAGAGAAAAGAGTTACCTCTTTCCAACACTTAATTTGCCTTTCTTAAGTAACCACCATTGGGATGGAGCTCTTGGGTGGATTACATTACTTTGAGGCTAGACTATGTTTCCCTCTTAGAGAAAGCTAATGTGCTTTAAGCTGTTATCACTTCTATTTGATTATAGTCCCCACAAACGAGTGAGATGGAAGTACGGCGAGTTATTACCTTACGATGGGGCATGCAAACCCATACGTTTATTACTTTATGGCAAGAGATCTCAGCGACTCTAGAAGATGTGGTTATACTTCTAGATTTATGTTGCATCAATTGAACCAATGTCACAACTTCCCCAATTTCTCATATAGAGGACAACTTTTCAATATCTTTATAGGAAGCTTTGGAAGTTACCCATGATAGAAAGAGCAAACCATGCTTCATTACTTAGCTTAGATACGCTTTTTAGGAGCATAGAAAAGATAGGCCTTAAGTATGGGACCTAAGTCGTAGGTAGGAGTATCTTCATACTTGTTTATATATATATGTATATTATTAATACTTCTTACTCATCTCTCTTAAATTATTCTTATAGATATGAACTTGTGGCTTTCGTAGCTTATTAACTCTTCCTATTTGTGTTTCCTAGAGGTCCTAAAGAAAGTGTAAACCTACAACTCTTTCCTTTAGCCATATGCACTACCTATGGCGAGTGCTTCGCATTGGCTCCTTTCTACCTGGGTTCAATATATCAATGCTTGGATCTATATCATCAGGCTTTTGTACACTCAAAAGGTTATTATATGAACATATCCCACATGGACCTTATCTTTCTTTAGCTTTTCTTCTATGAGCAATATTGAAACCATTTTACTCCTCCTGCTATTAATGATGAATCAAGTGCTATTCTTCTTAAAGCATGGGTTTAGGTTGAGGGAACAATTGAACAACCACTGCTGTAACTTATTGATATAGGGGACGAGTTTACATTCCAACCTTATGTAAAAAAAATAGCTAAATATGAAGATAGTAGTGGATTCTATCCTTTTGGTTTAAAGGATGAGGTGACCTTAGTGGGAAGGCATGAGAGTCTCCGTAGTTTTGAAGCAGGGTTCATTATGTGGTGTACCCCTAGGGGTTTGCCTTCCCTTCTTGATAGTAAAGACTTCTCTAGGTGTTTTTTAAAGAAAAGAGTTATGTCATACTTTCCTCATAAAGTTGCAAGCCAGTTTGGCTTTGAGAATTTTGATTCCTGTTGTTAGTCGTTCTCATCAAGTGATTTTAGGAAAATTCGCCTTAAGGTGCAATAGGTATTTTTTTCCTTCTATGAGTCATTCTGGAGTTGCCTCCATAAGTTGGTTAACTCATTGGTCAAATTTTTTCGATTTCTTTCAATCCTATGCTTTTGCTTCAATAGGTGATGTACTTCTTGCTCTTAATATATACCATTACAAATTTTACATCAAGCTATCAAGGCCTATGCCCAGGTTAGATAGAGATATTCACAAAGTTATTGAACAAGCATCTCAATAGTCAAAGGCTTGCATTGATGCAGGCGTAGTAAGGTCATCTTCAAAATCCAAAGGAAAAGATGTGCCACCTAAATTAAAAAACCCTAGAGAAACTAAATGTGCATTTATCTAAGAGGTAGCATTCTTGCTTGTATCTTGTTGCTATTATGCGTACACTTTTTTTTTTTCCTAAGCTATTGCTTTTCTTCATATAACTTTGTTTCTTTGACTATTATAGGTTGGGACTAACTCTCTTCTATCAATTGGTATGGGGAAGAGCATTGTTATTTCAAACCCTGAACTTTGTCTAAGCCATCCTATTGCACTAATAATGGTTCTAGATGAGGAAGATGAAGATTGGGACATGATGGATTATGGGAAATCACTAATCCAGTTTGAAAATGGTAAGGGTGGTGATGACCATATTGAGGAGTTCAAAAAGGTCGGTGAAATCATTTAAGATACCAATGTGCTAGTTATAAAGGCAGGCGGATCTGGTGATAGTTACGCTGATGCATTACTTTACATAGGACTTTATGGGGACGATTTGTGTATAGTGTCTGCTGAAATCCATCCTCTCCTGGTCGCTAGCATGTCACCTCGAGACATGGTAGAAACTTCAAATGTTAATGCAACATAGGAGACTGCCTTTTTGAGGGTTTATAATACCTTCCATTTATTGGAATCTTTAGAGAGACTTGATGCCATGGATAAAAACTTTTGGATCGAATCCCTTATAATGAAGATAGAACTAGCTAGCACTATGTTGAAGTTGTTAGGAGAAGCCATGTTATTGCTAGATAAACCATGGAATTCCTTATTAAATGTTCAATTGACATAACTAATCCAGTCTATAGAGGGAGCTTATCTTTTAAAGTTTAAGGTTGACAGCATAAACCAATTACTAATAAGGCCAAGCGAATGTTGAGTTACAATGCTACTACAAAATGATGCGGTGAGCTAAAGATGAAATTACAAGAGATACAAGAGGTGGTTGAAGCAACAGATCTTGAAGCAAAGGCAATTTTAGGAGATATGGACTTAGGGTCCAAAGTAACCTTAGATCATAAGCCTTAGTTTAGCACAAGTACCTTCTTACTTTTATGGTTTTTTCTTGTTTCATTTTTTTTTTTTTTGGAACTATTTTCAGTGCTTTGTAGCAAGACATCTTAAATGAATAACTTAGATTTCCTTTTCATTCTTTTTTCTATTCGTGTTTTAGTTTGTTTATTCATGCTAAGCAATGGAATTTGTAAAAATCATCTTGCGCTTATGAGGCATTGTCTTCACTTAGCAGCATTAATGTAGAGAGTGTTTGTAATGAGTAGTCATAACCCATATGATTATAGTATAGCGTTGTGCATCGACGCGAAGCTCTCACTTGCTAGCAATGATTAGTAGCACATTTTTTGATATCAAGCACATTTTTTTATATCAATTGCACTTTATTAGCATCAATGATTAAGAAGGTATTTCCCAATAGTTAATCATTTATAATTTCTTTTTCCAAAACTAGGTCTATATCATTTTGCAAGGAGATTTTTCTCTTGTTGGTAATGATGGACTATCGTCATATACCTGGGAGCTATGCTCTTACCAGTAAGCAATTAGTTGCCATCACGCACTTAGGAGGCGATGCTCTTACCAAGTTGCAATAACAACTAGAATTATACATTGTCCATTTTATATAAATTTGCCTTACATGCTAAGGAGATATATCTTTAACTTTGTAGCAACAAGAATAGAAAATTGGAGTAGTTAATTATTGTACATAAAGAAGATAAACCTCTAACTTTGTAGCAATAAGAGGTTAAAGAAAGAGAGATATATATAGAATATTGCGAAGCTCATATTGCATTCATAAGAACTGCAAGTACATTTTGCATTCACATGTGAAATTCCTTAACATACTGAATATTGATAGGAGGAGTAATGGCCTTTATTTTTTAGTTAAGGAGCCTACAATAGCCATTGTCATGGACTTTATGTATAATAAATGGACCTTCCCATTTAGGTATGAATATTGGCATTGGAATACCTCACCACATATAATCTATTGTACAAAGTACGACGTCACCTTGTCGAAAATATCATTTTTTAACTAGGCAATCATAAGCTACACTAAGCCTCCATTGATAATTAGTAAGATTATGCTTAATAGTGTCTTGTCTTTCCTTTAGAGCCTCAAGGTATAACATGCCTAGCTTTAGGTTGGCATTAATGGCCAACCATGCATATGGAACCCGTACTTCTATAGGCATTGGTGCTTCAGATCCATATACTAAGGTAAAGGGTATGGCTTGTGTTAGACCTCGCTTGGATGTTCTATAGGCCCATAACATTAGTGTCAATTTGCTATTCCATCCTTTATGGTTTTCATGAACCATCTGCTAAGTACTTGCAAGAGACTCTTGTTTGTTGTTTTCTCTTAGCCATTTCTTTTAAGATAATAATGTATGGACTTCACATAATCAATGCCATATGAGGCTAGCAACTGTTGTACATATGATTTGATAAAGAGAGTGTTGTTATCAGATAAGATATGCTTTGAGATTCTAAAGTGGCAAATAATATGCTCTTTCATGAGGCTTACTATCATTGAACCTGTTGCCTTCTTTAATGGGATCGCTTTTACACATTTGGTGAAATACTTTATACCTACAAGGATCTAAATGCATCCCTTAGATGGTGGGTGTATAGGATTGATCAAATCAAATGCCTAAATATTAAACAACCAAGGAGTAGTTAGAATATGCAATGCAAAAGCAAGAGCACGAATTGCATCATTGTATTGCTAGCATGTGATACACTTCTTGAAAAAGTTGAACGAATCATTTTCCATAGTGCACTAGTAATATCCCATGCCTAGCAAATGATGGTATAACTTCCTCCCCCCTTGGTGCTCTCCACATTCTCTTGAATGTGCCTCAAATAAGATAGTCTCCGCCTTAGGTGGTGCTATGCACCTAAGTAGGTTTCCCATGTATGACACCTTGTACAACTCATCCTCATGCATAATGCGCTTGTTTGATTTTTGCATTACTAGTTAGGCATCTGTATTGTTAGAGGGCAATACATTGTTTTTTAAGTAATCAATATATGGGTACCTCCAGTTGCCAACACTTGCTACAAAGTTGTATTCTCCTTGATTAGGAAGTTGGGAGCACTTTGGGTAGCTCATTTGTACTTGATGTTGAGTCTGCATTTTTTTTTTGTTTTTATTTATTTTCCTTAATCTAATTAGTATTAAATCTTAATCGATTTAATACTAACTCTCGACTAAGAGTTAGTCGCCACCTAACTGAAGATGGGAAAATGGTTAGATTAAAATCAATTGAATGGATTGATTTTAACCTAGATACTAGGTTGTGTGAAAACCAATTTTAAAAATGATTTTTGAAAACCAAAGATTTAAGTTTAAAGCTTATTAAACCCTTAACAAGTACCACTTTCAACTTTCCAAAATTAAATTTATTTTTCAAAACACCCTACTAATAATATCTAATTCAAATGTATAAGTAACTAAACAAATAAAACTATATCTACTTGAACAAAATAACAAAATGGGAAAAATATCTTTTCACAGATTTTAAGTTAGCTCATATGTATGGGTGTCTATATACTTGCTATTTAGAATTAGACTTCTGTAGTTCGTTCTCTAAAATCTTAAATGTGTTGGTTTATTTTAATTTTGAAATAGACTGACTTTACTTTTATTAGCCATTTTTCATTTTTTTTAAAAAAGAATTTCCAAAAAGGGTCCTAATTTTTCAAGTTTGTATTTTTGGAAAAAGCTCTAAATAAATCCTAACCTTGCAAAATGGTTCGTTCATTTTTATTTTTGGAAAGTAAAATTTCTAAGTGATAAAAAGTTTTATTTGCATTTATTTTATTGATTTCATTATTATTTTATTATATTTATTTATTATTAAAGCATAAAAATAAACAACATTGGCCTTCAATTCTCTTTTTCTCTTCTTTTTTTAGGATTTTTTTCTTTTTACCATACAATACAATATTAAAGAAAAAATATACAATACATTGAAATAAAATACAACACAAAGAGAAAAACAAAGGGGCTAAACCAAAGGATGAGTTGGGCATAAGTCATACTAAGTTTAGATGCGAGTCATCGGGTTAAGCACAAGTTGATTCAAATGCTCTACTTGAATCAAAACTGGGTAGAAGGAGAAGAAAATGCAGTGACTATAGGGAGGTGTTTCACGTTTGGTTTCGGGGGGGGGATAAGGAAAAAGTATATTCATGTATTTCTCATTGGTAAATGGGGGTTTAAGATTAATGATACCACGTTTAGTTGTTGTTTGGGTAATGGAGTTGGTTGTCGGTTTGGGTAGAGAGAGAAGGGGGTAGCGCAGCTCAGTGTAGTAGTCATTAAGTTGAGAGGGGTTATCGATAAAAGGGTTACTAAGTGTGGCCAATGTGGCTATGGTGTTGAATTCGTGAGGAGAAGGATGGTGGTAGTATGTTAAGTTAGGGCCGACAGTAGCTGAAGCCTAGGTGGTTGGTTCTTATTGTATAAGGCACATCTAAGTGCGAGAAAGGGTGGGTCTTACTGCTTGGAGTGTAAGGAAGCTAACTATAAGGTGTCTTTGTCGAAAGGCTATAAATTTGAGCAATTTTTAAAGAGAGAATAAGGTCATGGGTTGGGATTTAGAGAGAGAGAGAGAGCGAGAGAGAGAGAGAGAGATCTTTGTCTTTGAGTGATTGAGTGATTTTAAATGCTCAGTTCTATCCTAATGCGATAAAGGAGATCGATTTATACAAAATAAGGCCTAGAAAACTTAGTAAGCACTATTAATAGACGATTCAACCATGGATGCTCAAACTAGCATAATCTTTGATTTCAAGGAAATGAGCTTGATTCAAGCAATTTTAAATGTAAATAAGATAATATTATTGCCTAAAAAATCAAATAGAAGCTCAAAATATCTCCTCTATTACTTGATTTGTCAAACTACCACATGTTAAAATCTTGGGATATGATTTCCTCCAATTTTCTTTGATCAATTTGAATGAGGAAACAAGTGTATTCAAACATGATCTTAGGCTTTATTCAAAGTATCCCATGTGATCTCCATGATTTCACCATTAATTTAGTGAAATCATGGAGAAAAAAGGATAAAGAATCACCACGAAATAGCCTAGTTGATAAGGGAAAGAAGAAAGAAATCTAGGATTGGGGTGTAAGAGACGATGATGTGGCGCCATGTTGTCCACGTGGTCTAATCAACATTTGCTATGTGTCTATATGGATACTTGGTCCAATTAGATCATGACACATGGCAAATGGAGGGTATGGAAAATAAAAGGTACAATTCATGCCTTGCTTGGATCAAACCTAAGACCTATTGAATGTATGTATGTTGTCTTTCCATCAACTATTGGCATGTACCTTGTTTATGTATGCAATCAAATTGTATATATGGATTAGGTTGATCTAAGCTAGATTTAAATTTAAACCTAAGCCCAATATTACCCTTTTTTATTTAACACCCAAACAGTATACTAAAGCTATTTTAAATGCTTCATTTCTATTTTAATTATCTATTTCTTCTTCTTCTTTTTTATTTTTTGCATTTTTGTAATTTTTCAATTTTTTTGTATTTTTCTAAATTAGGACCCTTTTTCTTATTTAAAAAATTTCTAAAACTATGAGGAGGCAAAAATGGGATGTTTATATTTATAGCTATATTTCTTTGTGATGAAGTTTAAATAAAACTTTGTCCCAAAGACAAAAGAGACACTATTTTTCTCTAAGGATGAATTTTCCCTAAGCAGTGCTACAACTAGCTAGCTAATCTAGGTTCAATTCATTGGGATTTGTTGAAAGATGTAAGAAGGTACTTTAGGAGCTAATTGAGACACTAGAGTGAATTTTAGAAGGGTTTATGTAAATCCTACGACATTGTAGTAACCCAAAAGCAAAGTCAGATGGAAAATTCTTAAAATAGTCCTTAGAACCACCAAGACTTGAAAATAAAACCCTAAGTGAAAGAACCAAACCTTAAACATTAGACTAAAACCCTAAAAGGAGTAAAGTCCTAAAACCCTAACTAAACAAGCAAGAACTTTAGAAACCCTAATACCTAAAAAACTCTAGAACGATAACAAAATCCTAAAAAGATCGTTAAGCCCTAATTAAATGATCAAATATCTCAACATGACAAATAAACACTAATAATAAGTTTAAATCCAACAATAAAAGTGATCAATATCACTAAATAACTAAAACCCTAACTTTCAAGCTCGAACACGAATCAAATTACTATAAACAGATATCAAACCCTAATTAAACCTTAGGCACACGTAGAAGTACTTAGATTAACTAAGGTGATTAAAATTTAACAAAACCCTAAACGTATCCTAATTACACTTAACTAGCTTAATTATGCTTAACTACAATCAATTACCCTAATGAAACCCTAATCCATAACCAACTATCATTACATCTTAATTAACTATAAGTTAAACATAATTAAGGACCAAGAGATAAAACATTAATGGCCTTAAAATATCTTATACCCTAAGGAGACAAGATCTTCCCTAAAATGGTAATAAAGCAAAAGGGTACATGGTCCCCACTTGTGCTAAGTCCTTCTTTTCCTAAAACACACACTTAGTCCCTTCTCTCTCTCTTCCATACCACTGGCTACACATTCCCTTACTCCCTTGTTCTTCTTCACTTTCTAAACCTTAAAACACTCTCTAAAATAACACAACCCCAAAACACTCCCAACTTATCTCAACTAGCCACCTTTGTACACCACACCACCGGCCACTCCACCACCGGCACCACTACAACAAACCACCCATCACCAAGCCTCACACCACACATACACATCCCTCTTGTCGTCGTCACACACACATACCCTCACATACACATAAGCTCACGGTACAACACCCATAAGGAGGACATCCATACCCTTACCCTAATAAGTGACTAGGTTAGTTTTCTTTTGTTTTTCTTATGGGATGATGCTAGGACGTTACATTTTAATGTTTAATATTCACCTTAAAGCCATGACTTAGACATTTTAGGGTGTTTCATGAAGAATAAACTTAGTTAGTGGAAGAAAAGCACACTTTAGTTAAAGTTACAACACTAGTAAGTTGGAAAGTGTAGTATAATGTTGGTTTTAGGACTAAATCACTAGGTGATGTGATAAACACCCCATTTCTTTTGCATGCTGCCACTTAAATGTTTCCATACCACTTATCTACACATTATTATGTTATGGTTGTAGTTATAGATGAGTAAAGACATATGTTACTTAAGTAGAATCACCATAAAAACAAGTATTACATGAAAATGGAAGAGGGAACCCTAGTATCACTTGTTGGCTACCACTTTCATGAAGACACCAAATCTATAAATTATTTTTTATTAGCTTAATGACATGTTTATTTAGTGTTAAGTATGATTTAGGATTTAATTAACCAAGTTAAGTAGGTTAATGTCTAGCTAAGGCCCTTAACTAGCTTAATTAATGATTAGAGACTTAAAAATGGTGTTAATGACCATTTTAACTTTAATGACCAAATCTGTAAACTTCATAAAAGTAGGCTAAACTTAAGGCCAATGTTAGGCTTAAGCCTAAAAAAAATAAGTGGGTTCAAGCCTAATGCCCCAAAATGCAATTTAGGCTTAAAAAGCCCAAAAGAACTAACTTTAAAGCTTATATAGATAAGTGACCAGATCTGAAGCTTAGGTTGAAAGGCTTAGAATAAGTTAATTAAGAGGCTCACTAAACCCAAAGGCCTATTCGAGACACCCACCATAGGCCCCTTTGTAATTTCGAGCCTTAAACTTAGAAAAAGAGCCCATTTAGACCCATAAGAGTATCACTAAGGACCACATTAAAAGTTTTAAGTGTTAGGTAGAAAACACCTAATTAAAATACTTAAAAGGAAGCTCAAATTATTAAGTACAAGGCCCATGATCAAAAACCAAGCCCAAGGCCCAAACCTTAAAGTGACCTAACTTACTATTTGGGCCCATGACCTTGTAACACCCAATCTGAGAACTTACTAACCTAAGTACCCAAAAATAACCTCACCAAATGAAAGAACATTCGAAAACGACGAAAACCACTATAAGATCACAAAAAAGGGAGTTAAAACGAAGAAAATATATCCAAATTACGAAAACCACTAAAATAAGGTTAGTAAGTAATAAGCCTAGATAATTAATGCAAATAAAATACTCATAGACTTTAAATGTATTCTTCAAGTAACAAGCATATTGAGTTAGATGTAATCAAAGACTACTGGGATTGCTAGTTGTCATGACTGAGTGAGTCTATTGCCTCCTATTTTCCTTGTTGTGTACTTATAATTAGTGCACTAAGTAAGTACATCTAATAATTGAATCTACTGCATGTTGGGGTATATGGGATATCGTATGTGTTTGATATAATTGATATTGATAACAAAATATCTAAAGATAATTCCAATATCTATGCTTACTGGATTAGAATTCATGTTACTAAGGGGAAGTTGTAGTTGTGAAATTCCTCATATAGTACACCAAAGGCCCTTGATTAAGGATGATTTTTTATCTCAGATCTTATCGTATTACATGGCAGTATTGCCATGACTTGACCCCCCTCTAGGTTATGACAGTCTAGTGCCCTAAGAGCTAGTTAGAACTTTAAAAGATACTAAGAGGAAATAGTGCCCCTATGGGCTAGCTAGAACCATAAAGAGAAAAGTAAGATGGGATAGCACTGCTTGGGTTGGGTAGAACCTTAAAGAAACTCTAGTTATGCTCCTCTAAGCTAACTAACTTAGGTGAATAGGAAAAGTGCTCCTCGAGCCAACTAAGACTCTAAATGAGAACCCGGTTGTACTCCTTTAAGCTAACTAACTTAGGTGAATGGGCAAAGACTTGAAATGACAGATTGAAGCCTAGACGTACCCTTTTGAGCTGACTAAACCTAGGTAAACAGGAAAAATGCTCCTTAAGCTAACTAAGACCCTAAAATGAGAACCTAATTATGCTCTTCTAAGCTAACTAACTTAGGAAAATGGGTAAAGTGCTCCTTAAGTTAGCTAGAACCCTAAAAGGAATGTGAGATGGGACAATGCTCCATGAGCTAGCTAAAGCCTTAAAACGATTTGAGATGGGATAATGCTCCTTGAGCTGGCTAGAATCCTAAAAGATAAGAGGTAGGACAACACTCCTTGAGATGGCTAGAACCTTAAAAAGAATGCTAGATGAGACAACGCTTCTTAAGCTAGCTAGAACCCTAAAAAGATGTGAGGTGCTACAACACTCCTTAAGCTAACTAAAATCCTAAAAAGAACCTAGCTGTGCTCTTCTAAGCTGACTAACCTAGGTAAACAAGCAAACCGCTCCTTGAGCTAGTTAAGACCCTAAATGAGAACTTAGTTGTGCTTCTCTAAGATTACTAACCTAGGAAAATGGGCAAAAACCCTAAATGACAAATTTAAGCTTGGTCGTTCCTCTCTTAACTAACTAATCTATGCAAAAGGGTAAAGTGCTCCTTGAGTTAGCTTTGACCCTAAAATGAGAACCTGGTTGTGCTCTTCTAAGTTAACTAACCTAATAAAATGAGTAAAGTGCTCCTTGAGATGGCTAGAACCTTAAAAGAAATGTGGGATGGGACAATGCTTCACAAGTTAGCTAAAACCCTTAATAGAATGTAAGATGGGACAATACTCCTTGAGCTAGCTAGAACCCTAAAAAGAATGCGAGATGGAACAACGCTCCATGAATTAGCTAAAACCCTAAAAAGAATTTGAGATGGGACAACACTCCATAAGTTAGCTACGACCTTAAAAGATGTGAGGTAGGATAGTACTCCTTAAGTTAGCTAAAACCCTAAAAATATTTAGGGTGGGATAATGCTCCTTGAGTTAGCTAAAACCCTAAAAGGAATGTGAGATGGGATAGCACTTTAAGCTAGCTAGAACCCTAACAAGAATGTAAGACTGGACAACGCTCCTTAAGCTGGCTAAAACCCTAAATGACAAATTGAAACTTGTTTGTGCCCCTCTAAGTTAACCAACTTAGGTGAATAGGTAAAGCACTCCTTAAGCTAGCTAAAACTCTAAAGAGAGATTGAGAGCTAAGAAAACACTCCTCAAGCTAGCTAAAACCCTAAAAGAGATTTGACTAAGGGAAAGCATCTTATAGGCTAGCTTCAAACCCAAAGGAAATGTAAGATAAGAACGGTGCTATATGAGTTAGCTAGAATCCTAACAAGAGTTGGTAAAGGGAAACGCCCTATAACTTCTTAAAACCTTAAGAGAAGAATAGTGATGGGAAGCACCCTACTGGCTTACTAAAAATTGTAAGAGAAACTGGTTGAGGGAAGTGCCTTATAGGTTAGCTAAAGACCCTATGTAGCGATAGAAGAAGCAAAATTGAGGGGTGTAACCAATTAAAGAAAAAAAAAAACTCTTGATTTGAAGGATTTACAAATGAGGAATTTGGTGAAAACCATTTATAACGAAAAGAGTTAGTAAACATCAAAAACTACATCAAGAAGAATGACTTAGGCTATTATAGTCAACATAAAAAGGTGTGACCACATTAAAAAGGAAGTAGATGACATGAATCAAAAGCTTAGCTACTTAAGCCAACATAGACTTGAAAATAGATGGAAAAAAGTTGTAATAAGCCTCTACCTTCTCTCTCTCTTTTTCTTTCTACTTTTGTCTCTTTTTTATTTAAAGTTCTTATTTAAGAAACAATTATTATAATCATCCCTTTCCTTGGTAACCATGTGGAGCCTTGTAATTTTGAACATTCTTTACCTAAAGAAATGTTAACTTATGATTAGTCTAGTTGAATAGGACTTAATTGCATACTCTTGGTTTAAATTTCACTCTTAACTATTGTTCCAAAAATTATAGCCCGATTTGTAAGTAACATGCCTTAATCAATTTGTTAGGTCTTTTTCAGTTCAGCATAGTGAATTTAGGCATTTGGCTAAATGGTTTCAAGAGGGATTAGTGAGAAGGATATTTTAAAAGATTTAGTTATTCAACCTGAGTATACAAGTCAAGAACATTTATGAAAAAATTAGAAGTGTGCTTTCTCTAGTTTCAAAAGACAATTTTTATTTAGGATAAACTATTCCTTGTGATTAGAAGAAATTTTATTAATGTGGGTAGTATTTGTGTTTATGATGGGTAAGGGGGTTTTGTGTTTGTGATTTGGGATGGATATGTAAGGTTTGTGTTTTTAGGTTAGGCATGTGAGTCTGAGCATTGCATCTTCTACGTCTTCTTTGGTTAGTGCTTTTCTTTTCAATATAAGCCCAATTTTCAAGCATTTTTCTTTCTTTTTTTCTTCTTATTTTCTCTCTCTCTATTCTTTTTTATATATTACTTTACCCCATTATTTCTTTCTCTTCTTTCTTTTCTCTAACCTTAGGAGTTTTCATTTCCATTGCCGAGTTTTTGTCTTTAAGAGATTTAAGGCCTTAAATTCATAGATTCCTAGTATATGGGCTTGGGTGAGGTATGTGTAAGCTTGGGGTGTTTGAAAAGGAGTTAACTCTTCTTCATTTCAAAGAAAAATAACCTATAAAAAATAAAAGACATCTTTGAATTAATGTTACTAAAGCAAGCACAAACTAATTTTATTCTTCTCTCCTAATCAATGACCTTAACCTCTAAATTACCCCATCATAAGGTGGTTCTTGACAGGATTTAAATTTGAAGATTCTATAAATTGGTCCAATAGGGTGAACAAAGCATCATTGTGTTTAGGATTTGAAAATGAATGCCTAACTTCATTTTAATCTACGTAATAAATTTAAAATGGACCTCCTTTAAGGAACAAGTCCAAAGTATCCTCACCATGATGTCATTCAACTCTCAAAGTGTTTAAGGGTTTGTGTATGTGAAATAGTTTGCATATTTTCATCCTAAACTTTTAAAAGTAAATTACCAATTTATTGCGTAAGAGTCCATACTAATCTGCCCTAGGGTAAAAGTTAACTTTGCCCCCCAATTTCTTGAAACATGCCTAGTGTGAAAGAATACTCTTCATTTGATCGTATTTTGACTTACTTCATGGCTAGGCTTGTCTTTGTCTATGGACTAGGGGTTTTGGCTTAGTTTGGCCACTTTAATGGGTCGAGGTTTATGTTTAGGTTAGTTTCCCCGATGGGCCAAGGGTCAGCATATAGATTGTCTACCTACATGGGCCAAGTGTTCATGTTTTGGGTTAACTACCTTAACGAGCAGAGGGGCTTGTGTTTGGGTTGGCTGCCTTAATGGGCTAAGTGATTTTGTATGGGTTGGCTACCTTAACAAGTCAAGAGGCCTATATTTGAGTTGGTCGCCTTAATGGGCTTAAGGCTTTGGTTTGTCAGTATCCTATAAGAATTTGTAACTGTTAGTAACTTTTATTTTATTTTATTTTTCTTTTGTGAGTGAGAAAGATAATGCTTTATTTTATAGAAAACCGATATAAATACAAATGGTGATTTTGGGGTTCTATTTACAAGTCTAGGGAATTTATTTACATTCCCTTAAGTAAGAGGGAACAATGGTTAGATGAATGCTATTGAAAGACTATTTACTAAAAAAAAAAAAAAACCAAAGAATAAAGAATATTATACTAAAGGGAACTTTTATTATCACGACAAAAAGAAAAGAAAGGGAACCTAATTATTATTCTCAATTATTATCTAGTGAAAGTTGATATTTATTCAAAGGTTTTTTTTTTTTTTTTACTACCTCTAAAGTCCCTAGTCTAACTTTTACAGTTGGGCTACAATTTCGTCTAACATATCTAAAGCCTAATCTATGGTCATTTTACTTCTTTCGACTCGAGCCAACAAGGCTCGGTTAGAGGCTTTAACGCGTTTAGCCCTTTGTTTCCAATAGGTAGCCTCAACTTGCAATAGCTATTCATGGATTCCTAGGGCATTTGGTAGCCTATTGACTCTTTGATTGTTCACTTATTGGTTACCTGCCATTATTTGTAGGCTGAGACATTTCATGGATAATAATCATTTATTTGAAGAAACAAACGAAAGTACATAAAAGCATGCAGATGCTAGAACTTAAAGTTAATACATCATTTCTTAAGTTATAAACCTACTATTTTATTTGGTATTTAAAAAAAAAAAAAGGTACAAAAATTGATTACATTTCTAAAACTTTCGAACATTAGTAAGGTTGCAACTCTTAGGAGTAATGTATTAACTCATAGTTTAAGTATATGCAAATCAGGTAGATTTTAGAGGTCCTTAAGTTTTGTGACTTCATACGTCTTTTATGAAACAATTCATTAATCACATTGAAGCTTAAGTGGGTTAGTCTAATTATCCTCGAGCTGTGGTTACCCTACTATACTTAAAACCTATACATTGGCTCCCCATCTTAGGGTCCTAAGATGGCTTAAGTCTGACCATATTTTTCTTGTATCCTTGATATAATCATTCCCCCCAAATCCCAAATATACTGCATACAACAAATGAATATAGCAATTTAAAACAAAATATATTTAGCAATAAATAGATAAATAAATAAACATGGGTATTTTGAAAGGCAAATTCAATTTCAGAAAGTTTTTAATGGTTAGGCCTCTTAACATCCTTAATGGATTCACTAAGCTATCAAGCTTGAATTTTTCTCGATTTTTATTTATTTTCCTTAGTTTGATTAATATTAAACCCAAACCCATTTAATACTAACCCTCAACCAAGAGTTAAAGAAAACTTGATTTTCTATTTTGAAAAGTTATAAGTTGTCACCCAATCGTGGTTGAGAAAAGGGTTAGATTAAAATTAATTGAGTGGATTGATTTTAACTTAAACACCGGATAAAACCAATTTTAAAAAAGGTTTTTGAAAACTAGAGATTTGAGTCTGGGGCTAACTTATTAAACCCTTAACGAGTACTACTTTCAATATTTCGAATTTAAATTTATTTTTCAAAACACCCTATTAATAATATCTAATTCAAATTATTAAGTAACTAAGCAAATAAAACTACATCTACATGAAGAAAATTACAAAAGGGAAAAAATAATTTCTTATAGATTTCAAGTTAGCTCGTACAAACATGTATTTACATACTTAGTATTTAGGATCAGACTTGCATAGTTCATTCTTGAAAATCTTAAATGTTTTGGCTTGTTTTAATTTTAAAAATTGACCAACTTTACATTTACTACCCATTTTCATTTAAAAAAAAATTTAAAAAGGGTCTTAATTTTTTAAGTTTGTATTTTTGGAAAAAAGCTCTAAATAAATCCTAATCTTGTAAAAGGGTTCATTCATTTTTGTTTTTGGAAAGTAAAATTTCTAGGTGGTAAAAATTGTTATTCTTATTTCTTTTTTATTTTTTTTATTACCAAAGCATAAAAATAAACAACATTGTGCCTTTCTTTCTCTTTTTCTCTTCTTTTTTTTTTGGGATTTTCTTTTCTTTTTTCTTTTCTTGTTACAATAGAATACAATATTAAAGAAAAAAATATAATACATTAAAATAAAAAATAACGCAAAGAGAAAAAGAAAGGGACCAGACTAGAAGATGAATTGGGCACAGGTCGGAGCTAAGTCTAGATGTAGATCGTCAGGTTAACCACGAGTCGATTTAGATGCTCCACTTGGATCAAAACTGGGTTGAAGGAGAAGAAAATTCAATGACCATAAGGTAGTGTTTCATCGTTGGTTTCAAGAGGGTTTTTTATTGGGAAAAAGTATATTCACATATTTCTCATTGGTAAATGGGGGTTTAAGGCTAGTGTCATTGTTTCTGGTGGTTGTTTAAGGGGTAAAGCTGGTTGGCAGTGTAGGTAAAGAGAGAAAGGAGTGGCATAGCTCACTATGGTAGTCATTGAGTAGAGAGAGGTTATTAATAGTAGGGTTACTGGGTGTGGCAAATGTGGCTATATCGTTGGATTACGTGGAGAAGGGTAGTAGTGGTGTTTTGAGCTAAGACTGATAGTAGTTGAACCCTAGGTGGTTGGTTCTTGCTATTTAAAGTATGGTTGAGTGTGAAAGAGGGTAGGTCTTCAAGCTTAGAGTGTGAGGAAGCTAGCTACGAAGGTATCTTTAATCAAAAGGTCATGAATTTGAGCAATTTTTAGAGAGAGAGTGAGGTCACATGTTAGGAGTTAGAGAGAGAGAAAGCTTTGGCTTTGTATAATTGAGTGATTTTGAATGTTTAGTTCTATCCCGAATACGACAAAGGAGATTGATTTATATAGAATGAGATCTAGAAAACTTGGTAAGTACCATTAATGGATGACCTAACCATGGATGCTCCAACTAGCATAATCTTTGATTTCAAGTAAACAAGCTTGATTCAGGCAATTCTAAATGTAAATATGATAATGTTATTACCCAAAAAGTTGAATAGAAGCTCAAAACATCTCCTCTATTGCTTGGATTTGTCAAATTACGACATGCTAAAATCTTGGGATATGATTTTCCCCAATTTTCTTTGACCGATTCGTATGGGGAAACAAGTGTAATTAGATGAGATCTTAGGCTCTATTCAAAGCATCCCATGTGATCTCCATAATTTCACCATTAATTTAGTGAAATCATGGAGAAAAAAGGATAAAGAATCACTATGAAATAGCCTAATCAAGAAGGGAAAGAGGAAAGAAATCTTGAATTGGGGTATAGGAGAAGATGACATGGTGCCATGTCATCCACATGGCCCAATCAACATCTGCTACATGTCTATGTGGACACATAGTTGAACCAGATCGTGATACATGGCAGATGGAGGGGTTGGAAAATAAAAGGCATAATCTGTGCCTTGCTTGGATCAAACCTAAGACTTATTGAATTTGTGTATGTTGTCTTTGCATCAAGTTATTAGCCTATGCCTTCTCCATATATACAATCAAATTGTATATATAGACTAGGTCCACATGGACTAGATTTAAATATAAGCTTAGGCTTAATATTCTTCTCTTTTATTTAGGACTTAAATAGTATACTAAAGCTATTTTAAATTCTATTATTCTATTTTAAATTATCTTCTTCTTTTTTTTCCTATTTTTTGTATTTTTCTAAATTTTCTATTTTTTTATACTTTTCTATATTTTCTATTTTTTTTTTTGTATTTTTCTAAATTGGGATCCTTTTTTCCTATTCTAGAAATTTCTAAAACTATGAAGCAAAAATGGGGAGTCTATACTTGAGAAGCATCTTTGGATAATGTTAACTAATAATATCCCCCGTGTTAAATGTGGCAATACAAAGGAGGCCCTTCTTTCTACCCCAAATATTGTGATACTTATCCAACTTTAAATGAGCTTGCTTTACATAGATACATCAAGAAAGAATGCCCTATGGACCTTTAAAGTACAAGACACCATTTATATTAGTAAAATTTTTCAATTTTACTGCAGAAGCTACACTAAGATGCGCTAACTTACCTTGATGGGAGTGTGTTAGTCATCTTATGCTTCCTCCTCTTCATCCAATAGTTGTAGGGGTATATAAGAGATGGAATTTTTTAATGACTTAGATATGGTTTGAATGGGAACTTTAGAGGCTAATGTTGTTAGTGCATCCGTGTAGTGATTGGTGGATCATTTAGTAGGCTTGTATCTCATTGAAATGAATTTTCCAACTAAAGCTTACACTACAGCCCTGGGAGGTGTAAGTGTTGGCTCTTTAAGAGAATATTCACTATTGGCTTATTTGATGATCAAATTGGAATCACTGTGTATACATAAGTGAGATGCTCTAGCATTTTGTGTAGAAACGAGTCTAAGCAATAGAGTTTCATACTTAGCTTCATTATTCATACAATAAAAGTCCAACTTAAAAACCAAAGGTATCTCTTAGCCCCTAAGAGATGCCAACACTACTTCAACTCCTCGTCTAGTGTTACCAGAAAAGCCATCGAACTATAGTTTCTACTCTCCATTCACTTATGCTCTCATGGAGTCTTCATGGAATTTTGCCAAAATCATATCTTAGGCATGAGTCCCATAGGTTATAGGAAATTGAGGTAGGAGATCAATTAGAGCCTAAGACTTAATAGCCTTAGGTGAGATAACTATAATGTCAAATTCTAACAAGAGGAGCAATTATTTTGCAATTATGCATGAGAGAGTTAGTCATGATTACAAGTACTTCAATGGATCTGAGTGAATGATAAGGTTAACCTTATGTGCCAAGAAGTAATGGCATAATTTCTACATAGTAAATATCAGTACGGGACATTGCTTCTCATAAGCTAAGTAGTTGGTCTCACTTCCTTGGAGGGATTGACTTAAATAGTAGATTGGTCGCTCTTTACCGTCTAGATCTTGTGCTAACAAAGCCCCAATGGACCTTTCAATGGATGTTAGATGGGAGATCATCAGCAAACCTTTAACATGCATTGTCATTGTTTTTAGAGAAGTAAGTATCTCTTTTATTCTCTGGATGGCCTCTTCTTGTGGTTGCCTCCACTCAAATTGTGCACCTTTCTTCATAAGTTGTTGCAAGGAATATGAAATTTCCACTAATGCGAGGATGAATCGCTTGATATAAGAAAATTTTCCCATAAAGGCTTCTAACTCCTTTAAGTTAGTAGGCGAGGGCATAGACCATATGACTTATGTCTTTTTAGACAACATCAATCCCTTGTCTATGGATGACAAATCTAAGGAATTTATTAGATGTAAACCCAGATATACACTTTAACGGGTTCATGCGCAACTTATACAATTGTCATTATTTAGAGTCCTTCAAATGTATCAAGTGGTTAAGTGCCCATCTTGATTTAATGACTATGTCATCAACATAGTCTTCCATGAAGTTATGTAACATGTCATGGAATATAACGGTCACTGCCCTTTGATAGTAGCTCCAACATTCTTAAGCCTAAAATGCATGACTGTATAATAAAAGTTTCCTACCAGAGTTATGAAGGTGGTACACTTGACATCTTCGGTAGCAATCTTTATTTGATTATAGCCACTAAATCCATCCATAAATGAGAATAACTCATGTCTTGTGATAGCGTCCACTAATGAACTAATGTTTGGCAATGGGAAGTCATCTTTTGGGCATGCCTTATTATGATCTCGGAAGTCTATGCAAACCTATATTTATCCAATTTTCTTTCTCATTAGCACTATATAAGCTAACTACATAAGGTGCTTAATTAGCTTATTGAAGCTAGCTTGAAGTAGTTTTTTAATCTCTTCCTTTATCTAGATTTCAATTTCCAAATGAAAGATTTTCTATCTTTACTTCACTGGTTTAATCCCAAGTGCAATATTCAATCTATGCACTACTAAACTGGGATCTAATCTTGGCATTTTGTCATATGTCCATGCAAACACATCTCTATTCTCTTATAACAACTCTACCAAGTGAGCCTTAATATCTTGTAAGAGATTCTTATTAATGAAGATCGGTCGTGGAGGCTATCCTAGTCCCATGAGGTCCAGCTCCTTAATTTCCTCAACTTGAGGCTTAAGTTGATCTTGCATTTGTGGAGGCATAAGTTGGGTCTCTTGTAATGGTATAGGATCTAAAGAAGATAAACAAGTTTCTTCAAATCTCAAAGACCATCATAAGTAATATACCCTTCGCCCATCGGCCCTCACAAAACTTTCAACCTCTTTAGTCTCTCTTCTCTCTTTCTTACCCTTATAAGTACTACACATTCTCCTTTTCCTTTGCTATTTCTCTTAACTTTCTTCCTAAGTGGGTAATGGTATACTAGCCTTATGGCTATTTCCCCTTCCTTAGCATATTCATCAAAGAGGCCAGCCTCAAAGAGCTATGCTTTGTTGTATTTGAAGGCGTTCTTTGTGGTAGGATAAATATATCTTTTCCTTTCTTATGACCCTTAATGCATCGATACCATGTTGATGACATGAGATTGTAATTGTGCCGTTACTTCCTTCCAATGAGTAAGCGATAAGATATGAGCGCATCGAACACATGGAATTGGGTAAAGCCTTAGATAAGGCCAACCTTAAAGTCCACATTGATATATCCTATTGTATCCATGGATGATTTAGTGAAGCTATTGATTGAAATGGGTTATCCCACCAACCGCTAATTATCTATTTTTGCAGCCTTGAATGTAGATATAAGCATGATGTTTATAGAAGAACCATTGTCTATGAATGTCCTCTTAATGGGGTAACCATTAAGAGTACTTTTTATGTATAGTAGATGGTTATGATTAGGATTCTTTGCACAAATATCTGCATCTATAAAAAGTATTGCATTTCCATGCGCATTAGCCATTCTTCTAACAAGCTGCATTGCATTACACTGCACTCTCCATATTATCTTTCAAGGATCTAAGTGAGTACAGATGCTATCGCAAGTTATGCATCTTCATCAAACCCTAACAAATCAAAGAATTTTCTGAAATTGGAAGTTTTCATTAAGGCAATTGCCTCTAGTAGTTGTTCATCCTGGTCAATTTCTACCATTATCTCCTTTCCTTTTTATGTCTTAATTTGTGGCGTATCTTCATCTTCTCTCCTTAGATCATGATTAGCAACATTTACAGCATTCCACTAGTTGTCATCTACAGGCAATGGATTGTTACGAACATCATTATTTTCGATAACAAGTTCTCTATTATGGACCATATCATTAAATATCTTCTTTAAGGTCTAACATTCTTTAGTGTGGTATTTGTAGAACTTAAGATCATTGCTCTCACTTGCATTAGGTAAACAATCTACTCTATTCCCATCCCATAACCATTGATCGAGTACAATACGTACCTTACCTATTAGGCATAGGAATGAGAGAGACGGTGTAAAGTTTCTTGGTCTTTCATTCCTTGGCTTTTTACTACCTCTAGAGATCTCACCATAGGCTGAGCTAATAGATGTTGTCCATTTCCCAAATCTCCCACCTTCTCCCCATTACCTTGTAACAGAATTGTTAGTTCTTCTTGCAATCTCGAAGAGTATAGAGAAAGAACTTAAGTTAAGATTCTTTAGGTGAATAGCATACTCTATGAATATTCACTGGATGCATATCTTTACTAATTCTCTCTCATCACATATATCTTCAATATCAAGAGTATGCTCTCAAAAGTGCTCTATGTAATCCATTAAGTTTTCCTTAGGGGGTTTTTTCTTGGGTAGAGAAATTTTTTTTCTAAAAACAACTTATACATAGTCCCCCATGAGTCGACCGACCTTAAGGGGAGGTTGACATACCAAGTATATGTCTTCTTTGTCGATGATTTAGAGAACTTTTTTGATTTAGAGAATTTTTTCAATTTCAAGTCATCCTCAAGCTTATATGGCTTTAAGGTTTCGATGAATTTCAACAAGTACTCTTTGGCATTGCCCTTCTTGCCATTTAACAATATGAACTTAGAACTTACATAATCTTTAAGATAAGATTTCGTAGCAATTTGCGAATGATAAGTATGCTTCAATATTGGTACTCCTATAGATGACTTGGCCTAAATTTCCTTCATGTATTGATCTAAGTCTTCCTTTGTTATAAAGGAAGTCCTTAGGGGTAGATACTGTAGATATAAAAGTAGATATTGTCAATGCTGGAGTAGATACTACAAATATAAAATTTGGGGTTAGGTAGCATATGGATCCACCAACAACCATGCAAATGGGAACCCGAGAGGATGAAGAGCTGCTAATTTGACTCTTACATTCTCTACTTTAGATACCAGATTTTGTCTAGCTATAGGCTATAGTAAGGGAGTTTGCTCATGTCCTCCTTAAGGTATACCCTATGTAGTAGTGGGAAGGTTAGTTATTTGAGTAGAGGGGGTAACATCCATTTGCGTAGCAACAGTAGTAAAGGTAGCCAACCCTATCATAAGCAGAGCAAACATTGCTATGAACTGATATAAGGCTTTTGTTGCCTCTTGTATAGTCGCATCACCCTTGTAGTGTCTTGAGGAGGCTCAAGGATTGGATTATCTTGATTAGTGTCTTGAGGTAGTGAAGGTGGATCTTGCTTGACTTGTTCAACATTAGCATCTTCCTCTTGAGAGGTAACTTCACTCATAACAGCCATTCTCTTCCTAGGAGGTGTCACAACTCTAATATCACTCTCTATCTCCAATAAAGTCATCAAAATGTAGATGGGGATGTTTTGACTAGAGCAGTTACGTGTAAGTCACGTGAGTATCACATTATACGTAGCGTCAAAGTAGTAATGTGGAGATGATACTTAATAAAATGATTAGAGAGAGAGTGGCAGGGAGGAAGAATAGGCAATTTCAGAGTGTTAAATGCATAAGTGATAGACAAGGGAGCCTAAGGGACCCAAGACGTCAACCTTGTAGTTCTTAAGTAACTAAGATCATTCTTTGCATGAACTCTATTTGATCTTAGATAATAGAGGTTTCATAATGGGACATTTTCTAAAGTTGTGTTAAATAAAGAGAAATGACTAAGTATTTATAAGTTCTTGGGTTTGATGATGTTCGTTAGATTGTCTTGGTGATCAACGAACAAGATGAAATTTTACCCATTCCATAATTATCTAGAATGTGCTTGCAAAAGACCCAAAGCTACTAGCCTTCCTCACGATGCATGAGCTTACATAAAAAAGGTTAGAGGCAAACGGACTAGTCCAATGATCCCTATTCCGATATCAAGCTAAATCTCTATGAATCATCCTAATTATAAACTAAACTCTCTAAGTCCTATCACCTAACCTAAAGAGTCCAGCCAAATAAATGGTAGGTTTAGCCTTATATATTAATGTAACAATTTTAGTCCTCTAAAAAGAGTAAGACATGTATTTAGTGTCCTATATCATTTTAGTTATATATAATTTTATTTTTAAACAATAGATATATCCTATCTTAAATTAAAAAAAGAAGAAGAAAAAACTCTACTCCATCCCACTAACCATAATGGTTTACTGAAAAAAATCATACCATATTTACATAGTTCATTAGAATGTTGCAAATCCTATACATTTCCACAATCGTTATATTTAGAAAAATGACCCGTGATTCTTATTTTTTAATCTACATTTATATTTAAATTTCAGTTTCATTACGAATATATATTCATCTAAAACTTATAGATGGTGAAAATAATGACTTCCCTATAACTACACCTTTGAAAGAGTGATTTTTCGACACTCAAATTCAAGAACATAGCCTTGTTTATGTTTGTTTATTCCTCTTTAATACTGAGTGATCTCTTGATCTTATAGATTTAGCTAAGGGATTGAATAACAACGGCAAGATTGCGAAGGTATCTCCTATAACTTTTATGGTATCTTTGGTTTGCAAAACGAATTAGGTAAGTATATAATTGCAATTTTTCAACAGTTGGAATAGAGAAATAATATTTTCCCCATAAATCTAGATGATGTATGAGTTAACATTTGGACGGTAGCTTATGCGATTCTGTAGTCAATAGGGGTTAGCTGTCATTCAAGTAATGATTAGCCTGGCAATCGAATAAAAGGGCTTCTCTTTGGCTTATTATTCGAATGGTACTAGTTTGCTGTTTGGGCAAGGGAGGCAAAATCTACCAGACTCTCCTTAGTAACAGCAGCTCCCTCAATCTTGCTGTTCCTAGATCTCCATTCTCTTCGCCCTCTAAGTTCATTAAGTTTAAGCATCCTAAACCTTAGAGTAGGTGAAAAATGCATCTTTTTGAGTTTTTAGTTGTTTATAAATGTCAAGCTTGAATTTTTCTATTTCTTATTTTAATTTCATTTTCCATTTTTTTAATTAATACTAAACCTTAACTCATTTAGTATTAATTCTTGATTAGAAAAATTGAAAAATTCCGGTTTATATTTTAATAAAACTTTTCAAGTCATCACCTAACTAAGTTGAGAAAAAGAGAAATAGTAATTAATTGGATTGATTGACTACGATTTAGCTATCAGTCTTTAATTTCAATATAATAAAAACTAGAAAATTCCAAATTTGGGAGCTATCTATTAAACCCTAATGGATATCACTATAAATTTTCTAAAATTAGACTTATGCTTCAAAATTATCCTTTTTAATATTTTTAAGAAAAATAAAAAGAAAAGAAAATAGAATAAAAAAAATCTTAATTTTTATAGATTTTAAATGTAGTCCTAGAGGTGTATATATACCTGTTAGTTAGAATTAAATGTTCGTAGTTCTTTCTGAAAGCTTTAGTATGTTAGTTCCTTTTAATTTCAAAAACCAACCGGTTTTAAGTATATATTAATTTAATTTATTCAAATAAAATTCTAAAGAGGTCCTAATTCTTGAGTATTTTTATTAATAGAAAAATCTCTCAAATGTCCTAGTTTTTAAAAAAGGTTCGTTATTAATTTTTTTATTTCTAAAAAAAAAAATTTCTAAATGAGAAAAACTAAGGCTAAAAAAGACTTCCTAAGCTAATATATATTTTTTCTTTTCATACTTTAAAACAATTAACTAAATAAGTCAAGACAAATAAATAAATATAAAAAATAATAATAAAAAAATTGCAGTAAGTGAAACTAGAAGAAGGATCAGACCTTAGCAAGTTGGACATAGGTGATGGGGCTCGGATTTGGGTCGTGAATAATGTAGTGAGTGGTCATGCTACTCTCGAATGTGTGTTGAGACGTGTTCGAAGCGTGAGTTGCCATGTGTGATGAGTGGAGCATGCGTCAAGATTGTGTGTGCAAGAGAAAGTTAGTGTAGACATTGTTTTGTGCTGTAGCGAGTGTTAAGCAATGGCGTTGGCGTAAGTGTAGCGAGACATTGATTATGTTTGTGCACTTGCAGTTGGAAGGATTTTGTAGTGGCTTGCATGATTAAGCAGCACTTGGTGTTATGGTGGGCGTTGGATTGATGTGCAGTATGCTGAATGAAGGATGAGACCTGATGCAGATCCAATGCATGTAGATTGTCGAGCATTACTGTAGTGTTCATAGGGATGGTAGAGGGAGAGAAGTCATGTGGTCGTGTAGGTGATTGGCTACTGTAGCTATTGTTCATGGATGGAGACGGTGTGCAACAGTTGGATATTGTGTGGACTGATCGTGGGAGTGTCTTGTAATGATGTGTTGCTATTCGTGAGTGGACATTCGGACTATAAAGCTTGTTAGAAGATGGAGAAGGGTTCATTAAGGTCACATGTTACTAGACGTGTGTGCTCCGATGTGATTAGCAGTGAGCTTACGCTTAGTCACTCGCTATGTGTGAATCTATGAACAGTGTGTGGACTATGTAGCATTCGTGAATTGTGTTTGTAATGAATGAAGTAGTATAGGCATGGATAATGCAGCAGACGGTGTTAAAGCGAGAAGAAGTCACTGGTGTTTTGGTCGGGTTGTCGTTCACTTGAGGATGCAACGGCTAATTGGTTAGTGCTGTTGCGAGAAAGAGGATGGGGCTGAGTGATGACTTAGGTCACAAATTGTGCTGCAATTGTTCGAGTTAGTAGCTATCGTACATTGGCGTTTGTGGATTCGCACACTACTGTTTTGATGGAATTGCGATAATGGATTGAAAAGGGAAGTGTGTATGGAATTAGGTTCATGTAGTGAGGTGAAGATGGTGGTTGAGTGTGTGCAGTTTCAGCTATAAAGTATGGTTGGAGTTGGTGTTTGGTGGTAAACAATGCCTGGTTGATGAAGCAACTTGTGATGGATGTGTAGAGGACAAAGGATTGCACATGTTAACATATTCTCGGCTATTTGATAATTACGGTATGAATGTGTTCACTATTATAGGCATTAGTATGGAGTATAGGTTACTATGATTGGGGATAAGTGTGGATGGTGTAGCTGCTTCAAACGAGGATGGGGATGATCGTGACCTATTGCAACTGAGTTTGCCTTTTAGGATCAATTCTTTTCTTGATGCATCTCTAAGGTCGAACATATGGAGAGGTACTACAACGAAGCGAATCGAAAAGAAACAAGAAAAGTTAGTAAAGTCCGAGTAGTTACCGAATGGATATGACACACCACCCAATCCTACTCGACCAATAATCACTTGGATATGATACACCGGTCCGAATTGAAAGGTCACTCGCCATTATTCCTTACTAAAGGGAATAAATAAGAGTTGAAAGATAACGAAAACACTAAGGTTACTTAAAGTGAATCATTCTGTATTGAAAGTTAGATATCATTTTGCATACAAGGAAAGTGGGGGTTTATATACTTGCCCATTAGGGTTATTTTACATTTATGAAAAGACAAAAGGATATTTTACAATCATGTTATATGAATCATACTAAAAAGGGGTAAAAAGGATAAAGAATATTCAATATGGAAGAGAAAGAATCATTCTAGAACATTGTATCAAAAGATACGTATCGCTTGATGGTTGGACATAAGAAGTATGATACAACATAGATAGAAACAAGAAGTGTTGGTAGTTAAGAGCCAACCTGATCTGGATTAGGTCAGGAGCCAATCAATTTGGTTAGGAAGTCTGCTAAATTGAAGTCAGGCACTGGTGGTTGGTTGGAGAGTTCGGCTCGAACAGCCTATCTTAGGTTACCTTCTGGATCAGGACTTTATAGCTGGGTAGGAGCATATTGGACACATGTAAGGATCTGAGAGATAAGTCGATAGGAGGTTGGATCAGAAAAAGAGTCCCCATCTCGACTATGGCTTATAGTTAATATTTTTCATGCGAGCCTTTAAAGTCCTCTAACTCGGCTTCTGTAGGGCATTCATATGGTCTTTGTCGGTTGGTTGGTAGGGAATCAAATCAGATACATTGAAGGTAGATGAGACACCATAGTCATCGAGCAACTCAATCTGGTAAGCATTATGATTGATCTTTTTCAAGACCTTGAATGGACCATCAACTTGAGGAGATAGTTTGTTTTGTCTCAAGTGTGAGAATTGTTCTTTGCTGAGATGTATCCATAAACGACCTCAAATGGGCTCTTCCCAGTAGTGCTATGGACAGTCCAGTTGTATGCAAACTCCACAACTGGTAAGCACAGATCACAATTCCTAAAGTTCTTTCCCACAATAGCTTTGAGTAGATTGCCTAATATCTTGTTTACCACTTCAGTCTAGCCGTTAGTCTGAGGGTGGCTACTTGAGTTGAATACAAGTTTGGTTCCAAGCCTTCTCCAAGGGGTTTTCCAAAAATGACTCAAGAATTTTGTGTCCCAATTTGAGACTATACTTTCTGGTACTCTGTGTAGTCGGATAATCTCCTGCAAAAATAGATCAGCAATATATAGAGAATCGTTAGTTCAATGGCATGGAATGAAGTGTGTCATTTTGCTGAAACAGTCCACTACAAGAAAAATGGAATCTTTCCCTTGGGATGTTTGGGGCAACCCAAGAACAAAGTCCATGTTAAGGTTGGCTTAAGGTAAGGTTGGCATTGGTAGAGGCATGTACTCTCCTTGGGGTTTTCTCTTCCCATTAACACGCTTATATGCTTACACACTTCATAACCACAAACTACCTTATGGACATCCTTAGCTAAACCTAGCTAGTAGAAGTTCTCTTTCAACAGATTAGTTGTCTTGACCACCCCCTACCCCCAAAGTGGCCTAAAAGTCTACCTCTATGAGCTTCCCAAACCAACAACTCACGTGTAGAGTAGTTTGGAATGCACAGCCTGCTATCCCTAAATAGATAGCAATCCTCGAGATAATATCCCTTAACAACAATTTTATCCTTGCACTATTCTATGATAGGGCTAAAATGAGGATCATGAACATACTACTTGGCAATTAGTGAGAATCTTAATAATTTTTTTTGTAAAGTGGTCAGCAAGGTTTGCCATCGTGATAGAGCATCGACAACCACATTTGCACTTCTCTTCTTATGCTAGATGACGTACAAGAAACTCTCCATGAATTCCAACCACTTAGCTTGCCTCTTGGAGAGTTTGTTCTGACCCTCAAGATGCTTTAATGATTCGTGGTTAGTGCAAATAACAAACTCTCGTAGCAGTAAGTAATGTTGCCAAACAATGAGGGCTTGAAAAAGGGAGTACAACTCCTTTTTGTACACAAAATAGTTCAGGATAGGGCCATTGAGTTTCTCACTATGGAAGGTGATAGGTCATTGCTCCTGCATCAAAACAGTGCCACCGATGCATTACATTCGAATTCAAAGGGCTTGTTAAAATCTGGTAGTGAAATGACAAGTGCCGAGGTGAGCTTCTCCTTGACCTCCCTAAAACTTTGCTCAACTCAATCATTCTACTTGAACCCTTCATTCTCCCTTGTCAGCTCAGTTAATGGGGCAACTATTATGCTGAAGTCCTTAATAAATCGCTTATAGAAAGAAGCGAGGCCATGAAAACTTTGGACTTCAGTGATATTCCTCGGTGTTGGCCATTCCAAAACGGTTTGGATCTTTTCCTCATCTGCTCGGATTTCTTCTCCTAACACTACAAACCTTCAGAAAACCACCTCATTCTAGCAGAATGTACACTCCTTCACATTCCCAAACAATTTCTCAACTCGTAGAATGTTAAATACTTCACGAAGATGTTGAACATAGTTGTTTAGGTCGACACTGAATACCAGTATGTCATTGAAGTATACGACCATGCATCTTCTAAGAAGAGGGTACAATACATGATTCATTAACCTTATGAATATGCTCGGCACATTAGTTAGTTTGAATGGCATAACCAACCATTCATAAAGTCTGTGCCTAGTCTTGAAGGCAGTCTTCCATTCATCGCCTGGCTTTATGCAAATTTGCTAGTAACCACTTCGCAAATCTTGTTCGAAAATATCTTTTCACCATGAAGCTCATCCAACATGTCATCAAACCTCGGTATCAGGTATTTGTACTTGACAGTAATTCGATTGATCGCTTGACTGTCGATGCACATGTACCATGAACCATCCTTCTTCAGAACGAACAAAGCCGGTATAACATAAGGGCTCATGCTCTCCTTCACATATCCTTGCTCAATGAGTTCGTCTACCTATCTTTTTAGTTCAGCAGCTTACTCAAGGTTCATCTTGTACATAGGTCAGTTCGGTAGGGCGGCACTAGGCTATAGATCAATACAATACTCTATGCCTCAGACTGGTAGCAGTCCTTTAGGCAATTCTTCTGGAAATAGGTCGGAAAACTCATTTAGCAATCTTTAGATTTCTTCTAAGACATCCAGCAATTCCCTCATCTCCATCAATCTTCTCACCAACAAGAACATTAGTTCATCAGCCTTCTCAACAAATCAGAGCTTTTTACAGCTCATTACTAAGGCCTTTTTCTTATTAGCTCGGCTGAGATGATTATAGGCTTCATTTACTTAGGTCGGGGTTTGGGGTTCAACACTATCCTCCTTCTATCCTTGACAAAGGCATAGGTGTTCATATACTCATCGTGCGAAGCATGTCGGTCAAACAACTAAGGTTATCCAAGAAGTAGGTATGAAGCTCCTATAAGGAAGTCATCGTACATTACTTCATCCATATATACATTCCCAACACTAAACAATAAGGTCACTTATTTAGTTATGTACAAAGCACCCTTATCATAAAGCTAACGTAGCTTATAGGGTTGAGAATGCTTTGAGGTTGACAAACTCAACGTCTGTACAAAGGACTGTACAACGAAATTAGTACAAGTTCCTTCATCCATGATGATTGTATATAATTGGCCTTTAACAGTACACTTGGTATGGAATAGATTCTCTGTCTAGTCCTCCTTAGAGTTCGACAAGGAACTCAAGACCCATCTCAAGACTAGGGTCATTACTTCTCCCTTATCGACATAGACATAGATCTCCTCTTCCTCTTCAACCTCGAGCTTCCCAACATCTTCCTCGGGTTCACTCTCATCGATGCTATCTACTATGTCTCCTCAAAGTACCATGATGTGTCGGTTTGGACACTCAGCAACTATGTGTCTAAAGCCTAAGCATTTAAAGCATTTCACCTCACTAGTCTTCCGTCCGAATAGCTAGCCTTTCTCATAGGTTCTCAAGGTTAGCCTAGGTTCGGGTCGACTTAACTGTCCTATTCGGCCATACAGGTCTGCTTGGTGCTCATCAGGTCGATCATTCCTTTCCTCGACTCAGTATGGCCTCCTTGGCTCGACTTGAACAGGTTAATGCAATATGGGAGCTCAGGAGAATGTTTATCTGGGTCAACTCGGAACATTCCTCCTCTACTTTTCAACCTTCTGTGCGATCTTAATCACCTCTTCTAAAGTATAAAACCTCCATACTTCCATGACATTGCGAATCTCATACTTGAGTCCAGAAATGAACTTGGATACCGTACGAGCCTCTAGTTCTTCCACATCGACTCAAATCATCAAAATTTGGAATTCTCTAACATAGTTATCAACAAATCGGCCTCCCTAGCAAAGCTCTTGCAACTTCATAAACGTATCTTGTAGGTACGTCTTAGGTACAAATCTACCTCTTAATAACCTTTTCATCTCATCCTAGGTTCTAATACTTCATCTTCCATCCTTGGCTCATGTTGCATTTAGATTTTTCCACCACATTGTTGCATACCCAACAAACTCCAGTGCAACAAGTCAGACCTTGATAACATTTGCATATCCGTAACAATCAAACACCTTCTCCACCTTCTCTTCCCAATCTAAGTATTCATCGAGATCTCCACTTCCATTAAAAGGCAGGATTTGAACCTTAACATTATCTAGCCCTCAAGAAGCTTGGCGTCCTCACCCTTGTAATGGGTAATAATCAGCTTCCTCTTTTTCTTCCCCAAATTCTTCAACATCCAGTTCATCATCTTCTTCCTCAATCTCCTCCAACTCCAATGTTCATTTAGTACCTTGACCCGTTACTCCTCTAGCTCACTGTGGTCGAACTAGGCAATTAGTTCGGTTACCTTAGCCATGAGGTCTCTCAGGGGCATTCTCTTGTGGGTTAGGCGGTTGTACACCTTAGGGTTATTGCCTGTTCACTTGCATGGTCGTGACTAGACTCTCAATAAGGTTTATGAGCCTATTAAGTCTATTATCAATAGACCCTAGGGTGTTACTACCATTATGACCATGACCAGGCTAAGTGCCACTACCCTGGTTACTTATAACTCCCTGAACACTTGAATCTAACATAGTATAAAACTTTTTCGAATAGATTAACAAACTACTAACAACCATAATACCCAATAGTCACTAAACAAAGTAGAAATAAACTTGCTCTGTTTTCGTAATGAAAAACAAAGTAAGACAGAGTAACAATGAAACCACACTTACGAACACTCAAGCACACTACAATAGCTACGGAAGGAATACAGCAGCCACTAACGGTAAAATGAACCAAGACTTCACTGCAACTTTACACACTCCTTCGTGGAACTGTATTTTGATACTAGCGCAGGTGATGCATCTCCGGGGTCGAACACATGGAGAGGTACCACAACGAAGTGAATTGAAAAGAAACAAGAAAAGTTAGCAAAGTCTAAGTAGCTACCGAATGGATATGACGCACCATCCGATCTTACTTGATCAACAATCCGCCAAATATAACATACCGGTCCGAATTGAAGGGTCACTCACCGCTATTCCTTTCTAAAGGGAATAGATAAGAGTTGAAGGATAACAGGAACACTAAGGTTACTCAAACTGAATAATTCTGTATTGAAAGTTTGATATCATTCTGCGTACAAGGAAAGTGAGGGTTTATATACTTGCCTATTAAGGTTATTTTACATGTATGAAAAGACAAAATGGTATTTTACAATCACATTATATGAATCATACTAAAAAGGGGTTAAAGGACAAAGAATATTCAATATGGAAGAGAAAAAATCATTCTGGAACGTTGTGTCAAAAGATACGTATCACTTGATGGCTGGACATCAGGAATATGATACAACATAGATAGAAACAAGAAGTGCTGGTAGTCAAAGGCCAACCTGATTTGGATTAGGTCGAGAGCCAATCAGTCTGGTTAGGAAGTCCGTTGAATTGAAGTCAAGCACCAGTGGTTGGTTAGAGAGCTCGGCTCGGCCAACCTTTCTTAGGTTACCTTCTGGATCAGGACTTCACAACTAAGTAGGAGCATGTTGGACACACATGAGGATCTGAAAGACAGGTCGACAGGAGGTTAGATCAGAAAAGGATTCCCCATCTCAGCTATGGCTTAGAGCTAATATTTTTCGTATGAACCCTTGAAGTCCTTGGCCTTGGCTTCTTATGATCAATCTAGGGCATTGATTCTTACCATTTCTGTTTTGAAATTTCTTCCCCCCTTCACGTGTTCAATCCCTTTTTATAAAACTCATACTTGAATTTTATAAATCATTCTAGCTCATTTCAAATCCTTTAGATAAGATTTAATCCATATTTAAATCTTCTATAAATCTTCCTATTATCGAATTTAATAATATCATCATTAAATTTGTGATTTTCATAAATTATTTAGCCATAATTTTATTAAACCCACTTAAAAACAATAAAGATTTGATGAGATTTATGGTCAGATTCAAATTTCAGACGCTTAACCAATTTTTACAAAATGGAAGAAAAAATAAAAGACATATATGTGTCGATGAGATTCAAACCCATAAAGCTACTTAAAATAAGTTAAAACTAAATCCATTGACCTTAAAACATTTTAATTTCTAAGAATCTATTTTCTTAAAAAAAAAAAATCTTTATAATTTTTCTTTTTTCCATTTTTTTGTATTTTTATTATTTTTCAATTTTTTTATTTTTATTTAAATTAAGACCATTTAAAATAAAAAACTAAAATTACGCGAGGACAAAAATGGGGTGTCTATAGCTGCCTCTCTTTATAGTAAAGTTTGAGTAAAATTTTTCCACATAAACAAAAGAGACACAATTTTTACCTTAAGGATAAGTTTGTCCGAAGAAGCACTACGACCAGCTATCTATCCTAAAACCGGTCCATTGCGGATTTGGAGACAAGAAACTCGAAAAGAATAGTGGTGAGGGTAACACCTTTACGGATTAGCAAGAACCTTAAGAGTACTGAAAAGAAGGTAGCTGTCTACAAGCTAGCTAACCTAAATGAATAGGCAAAGCGTTCTTTAAGCTAGCTAAAACCCTAAAATATATTAAAAACTTGGTTATACTCTTATGAGATGACTAACCAAGATGAGATGGGCTAAGCACTACTTGAGCTGGCTAAGATACTAAAGAGATATTGAAGACTTGATCGTGCCCCTATGAGCTGACTAACCAAGATTAAACGGGCCAAGCGCTGCTTGAGCTGGCTAAGATACTAAAGAAATATTGAAAACTTAGTAATGCCCCGATAAGCTGACTAACTAAGATAAAATGGGCAAAGCACTTCTTAAGCTAGCTAAGACCCTAAAGAAATATTGAAGACCTGGTCGTGCCCCTATGAGCAAACTAACCAAGATGAAACAGGCAAAGCACTCCTTAAGTTGGCTAAGACCCTAAAGAGATATTGAGGACTTAGTTGTGCTCCTATGAGCTAACTAACTAAGATGAGACGAGCGAAGCACTCTTTGAGCTGCCCAAGGCCTTAAAGAGATATTGAAGACTTGGTTATACCCCAATGAGTTGACTAACCAAGATGAGACTGGTGAAGTGATCCTTGAGCTAGCCAAGATCCTAAAGGCATATTAAGGACTTAGTCGACCCCCTATGAGCTAACTAACTAAGATGAGATGGGTAAATCACTCCTTGAGCTAGCTAAGACCTTAAAGAAACGTTGAGGACTTGGTCTTGCCTCTATGAGCTGACTAACTAAGATGAGATGAGAAAAGTGCTTCTTGAGTTGGCTAAGACCTTAAAGAAATATTGAGGACATAGTCGTGCACCTATGAGTGAATTAACTAAGATGATACGAGCAAAGCGCTCCTTGAGCTAGCTAAGACCCTAAAGAAATATTTAGCACTTGGTCGTACCCTGTAGGCTGATTAACCAAGATTAGATGGGCAAAGCACTACTTAAGCTGGCAAAGACCTAAAAGAGATATTGAAGACTTGGTCGTGTCCTTATGAGCTGACTAACCAAGATGAGATGGGCGAAGCACTCCTTGAGCTAGCTAAGATCATAAAGAAATATCGAGGACTTAGTCGTGCCCTTGTAAGCTAACTAACTAAGACGAGATGGACAAAGCGCTCCTAAAGCTAGCTAAGACCCTAAAGAAATGTTAAGGACTTGGTCGCGCCTTTATGAGTTGACTAACCAAGATGAGATGGGTAAAGCACTCCTTAAGCTATCTAAGACCCTAAAGAAATATTGAAGGCATGGTCACACCCCTATAAGTTAACTAACCAAGATGAAACAAGCAAAATGCTCTTTAAGTTAGCTAAGACCTTAAAGAAATATTGAGGATTTAATCGTATCCCTATGGGCTGACTAAACGAACAAAGCACTCCTTGAGTTGGCTAAGACCTTCAAGAGATATTGAAGACTTAGTCATGCCCCTATGAGCAAACTAACCAAGATGAGATAGGCAAAGTGCTCTATGAGATAGGAAAGACCCGAAAGAGATTTGAGGACTTGGTCGTACCCCTATGAGCTGATTAGTTAAGATAAGACTAACAAAGCACTCCTTCAACAACTAAGACCTTAAAGAAATATTGATGACTTGATCTTGCCCCAATAAGCTGACTAACTAAGATGAAACGGGCAAATCGCTCCTTGAACTAGCTAAGACCCTAAATGTGATATTGAAGACTTGGTCGTACCCTTATGAGTTGACTAATTGAGATGAAACGACTAAAGCACTCCTTAAGCTGCCTAAGACCCTAAAGAAATAATGATGACTTGGTCGTGCCCCTATGAGCTGACTAACCAAGATGAAACGGGTGAAGCGCTCCCTGAGCTGCTTAAGACCCTAAAGAGATATTGAAGATTTGGTCATGCCTAATCAAGATAAAATGGGCAAACCACTCCTTTAGCTAGCTAAGAACCTATAGAAATATTGAGGATTTGGTTGTGCTTTTATGAGTTGACTAACCAAGATGGAACGGGCAAAGCGTTCCCTAAAATATTGAGGACTTCGTCGTACCCCTATGAGCTAACTTACCAAGATGAGACAAGCAAAGCACTCCTTGAGCTGGATAGGACCCTGAATAAACGTCAAGGATGTAGTCATGCCTCGTTGAGCTGACTAACCAAGATGAAACGGGCAAAGTACTCCTTGAGCTAGCTAAAACCTTAAAGAAATATCAAGGACTTGGTCGTGGCCCTATGAGTTAACTAACCAAGATGAAACGAGTGAAGTACTCCTTGAGCTAGCTAAGACCCTAACGAAATATTGAGGACTTAGTCATGCCCCTATGGGCTGACTAACCAAGATTAGATGGGTAAAGCGCTCCTTGAGCTGGCTAAGACACTAAAGAGATATTGAAGACTTAGTTGTCACCCTATGAGCTGACTAATTAAGAAGAGATGGGTAAAGCACTCCTTGAGCTAGCTAAGACCCTAAAGAAATATTAAGGACTTAGTCGTGCCCTTATGAGCTGACCAACTAAGATGAGATAGGTGAAGCGCTCCTTAGGCTAGCTAAGACCTTAAAGAAACGTTAAGGACTTAGTCATGCCCCTATGAACTAACTAACTAAGATGAGATGGACGAAGCACTCCTTGAGTTGGCTAAGACCCTAAAAAAATATTAAGGCCTTAGTCGCGCTCCTATGAGTAGACCAACTAAGATGAAATGGGTGAAGTGCTCCTTAGCTAGCTAAGACTATAAAGAAATATTTTGGACTTGGTTATGCCCCTATGGGCTGACTAACCAAGATTAGATGGGCAAAGCACTCTTTAAGCTAGCTAAGATGCTAAAGAGATATTGAAGACTTAGTTTTGCCCTTATAAGTTGACTAACTAAAATGAGATGGGCAAAGCGCTCCTTTAGCCGACTAAGACCCTATAGAAAAATTGAGGACTTGGTTATGCCCTATGAGTTGACTAGCCAAGACGAGACGGGTGCAGTGCTCCTTGAGCTAGCTAAGATCCTAAAGAATCATTGAGGACTTGGTTATGCTCTTATGAGCTAACTAATAAAGATTAGACAGGCGAAGTGCTCCTTGAGCTATTTAAGATCCTAGAGAAGTATTAACGACTTAGTCCTACCCCTATGAGTTGACTAACTAAGATGGAATGAGCAAAGTGCCCCCTGAAATATTGAGGACTCCATCATAACCCTATGAGCTGACTAACCAAGATGAGACAGATGAAGTGCTCCTTAGGCTAGCTAAGATCCTAAAGAAATATTGAGGCCTTAGTTGTGCCCCACTAATCAAGATGAGATAGAAGAAGTGCTCCTTAAGCTAGAAAAAACCCTAAAGAAACGTTGAGGACTTGGTCATGCCCTATGAGCTAACTAACCAAGATGAGACAAGCAAAGCACTCCTTAAGTTGGCAAAGACCCTAAAGAAATATTGAGGACATGGTCGTACCCCTATGAGTTGACTAACCAAGATAAAACGAGCGAAGCACTCCTTGAGCTAACTAAGACCTTAAAGAAATATTGAGGACTTAGTCATGCCCTTATGGGCTGACAAACTAAGATTAGACAAGTGAAGTGCTCCTTAAGCTAGCTAAGATCCTAAAGAGATATTGAAAACTTAGTTGTGACCCTATGAGCTGACTGACTAAGATGAGACTAGCAAAGTATTCCATTGGTTGGCTAAGACCCTAAAGAAACGTTATGGACTTGGCTATGCCCCTATAAGTTGACTAACCAAGATGAGACCGACAAAGTTCCCCGTGAGCTAGCTAAGGCCATATAGAAATATTAAGGACTTAGTCGTGCCCTTATAAGTTGACTAACCAAGATGAGAACGGCAAAGTGCTCTGTGAGCTAGCTAAGGCCATATAGAAATATTAAGGACTTGGTCGTGCCCTTATGGGTTGACTAAACAAGATTAGACAAGCAAGGCGCTCCTTGATTCGGCTAAGACCCTAAAGAGATATTAAAGACTTGGTTATGCCCCTATGAGTTAACTAACCAAGATGAGATAAGTGAAGCACTCCTTGAGCTGGTTAAGACCCTAAAGAAAAATTGAGGACTTTTGTCGTACCCTTATGAGTTGACTAATCAAAATGAGATGGGTGAAGCGCTCCTTGAGCTAGCTAAGAACCTAAAGAAATGTTAAGGACTTGGATGTAACCTTATGAGCTAACTAACTAAGATGAGACGAGGGAAGCGCTCCTTGAGCTGTCTAAGACCCTAAAGAAAGATCAAGGACTTGGTCATGCCCCTATGAGTTGACTAACCAAGAGAAAACTGGCGAAGCACTCCTAGAGTTAGCTAAGACCCTAAAGAAATATCGAGGACTTTGTCACACCCTTATAGGTTGACTAACTAAGATTAGATGGGCGAAGCGCTCTATGAGTTAGCTAGGACCTTAAAGATATATTGAAGACTTAGTCTACTCCCATGAGTTAACTAACCAAGATGAGATGGGCAAAGTACCCCTTGAGTAAGCTAAGACCTTAAAGAGATTTTGAGGACCTAATCGTGGTTAACCAACATAAAATGGGTGAAGCGCTCCTTAAACTAGCTAAGAACCTAATGAAAAATTGAGGACCCAGTCATGCTCCTATGAGCTAACTAACCAAGATGAATCAAGTGAAACACTCCATGAGCTGGCTAAGACCCTAAAGAAATATTGAGGACTTAGTTGTGGTCTTATGAGCTGATTAACTAAGATGAGAAGGGTAAAGCACCCCTTGAGCTGGCTAAGACCCTAAAGAAACATTTAGGACTTAGTCAAGCCAAGATGAGCTAACTAACCAAGATTAGTGGGGCAATGCACTCCTTAAGCTAGTTAAGACCCTAAAGAGATATTGAAGACTTGGTTGTGCCCTTATAAGTTGACTAACTAAGATGAAATGGGCAAAGCTCTCATTGAACTAACTAGGACCCTAAAGAAATATTGAGGACTTAATCGTGCTCTTATGATTTAACTAACTGAGATGAGATGAGTACAACACTCCTTAATTTGACTAAGACCTTAAAGAAACATAGACGACTTGGTTGTGCCCTTATAAGCTGACTAACCAAGATGAGATAGGTAAAGCACTCCTTGAGCTGTCTATGACCCTTGAGAAATGTTGAGGACTTGGACATGCCCTTATGAGCAAACTAACTAAGATGAAATGATTGAAGCACTCCTTAAACCAGCTAAGACCATAAAGAAATATTGAAGACATTATCGTTCCCTTATGGCTTGACTAACCATGATTAAACGGGCGAAGTGCTCCTTAAGTTGGCTAAGACCCTAAAGAGATATTGAATACTTAGTCATACCCTTATGAGCATACTAACTAAGATGAGATAGGCGCTGCACTCCTTGAGCTAGCTAAGATCCTAAAGAGATATTGAGGACTTAGTCATGCCTGACCAAGATAAAGTGGGCAAAACGCTCCTTGAGCTAGTTGAGAACCTAGAGAACTATTGAGGACTTGGTTATGCTCCTATGAGGTGACTAACTAAGAAGAATTAGGTGAAGCATTCCTTGAGCTGGCTAAGAACCTAAAGAAATGTTGAGGAATTGGTCATGCCTTTAAGAGCTAACTAACCAAAACGAGATGGGCAAAGTACTCCTTGAATTAGCTAAACCCTTAAGAATCGTTAAGGACTTGATCATACCCCTATGAGCTGACTAACCATGATGAGATGGGCGAAGTGCTCTTAGAGTTGGCTAAGACCCTAAAGGAATATTAAGGACTTGGTTGAGCCCCTATGAGTTGACTAACCAAGATGAAATAGGCGAAGTGCTCCTTAAGCTAGCTAAGAATGTAGAGAAATATTAAGGACTTGGTTATGCCCCTATGAGTTGACTAACTTAGATAAAACACGCAAAATGCTCCTTGAGCTGGCTAAAACCCTAAAGACATATTGAGGACTTGGTCGAGCCCTTATGAGCTGACTAACCAAGATTGTAGACTCTGTAAGTTTAACCTTCTAAACATAATGTCAAACTCGAGTATTTTAAATATTTCCCTAAGTTGATAAGACCATATAAAATGAAAACTGACTAAAATTTTAAACTCGGAATTTAAAACAAACTTAAAAGACCTAATTATACGATTTAGAAACCCTAATCATGCAAAAAAACCCCAATTCCTACATACACGTACTTTTAAAAATGTAAACCTAAACTTAATAGGAACCATAAATATCAAATCATAAAAAAAATTTTAAAACTCAATAAAATTATCTTAATGCTTAAAAAGCCATAAATCAATAAAATTATCAATAATTTTGTGAAATTGTATAAAACCAATAATGAACGAATCGGGGATTATTTCAAGTAATAATAAACAATAAAACTAAGCTAGTTAAAGGAATAAATTAATAAATTTACAAAAATTATTTTACTTGTGTATATAAGTAGCCTCACAATATGTATATACATATAAATATATTAATAAGCAATTTCCTTCTCTTTTGTTAATCTATCGTATGATATATATATATATATATATATATCTATGTTGCATAATAAAGCAATGTTCCTAAATAATTAAACCAATTAAACCTTAAGCTCCTGAGTGTAAGTCAATTATTCCCAAGCTGGTGAAAAACTCTAAAACATACATAAGCTCTCTCGGATCCTAAAACCTAGGATGATCAAGGACTTACGAACCTAAATAAATAATTAAAAATATAATTTCAATAAATTTTATTTAACTCTAGAAAACTCGAAAATTTCTTAAGAGGCAAATCACAACCTACAAATCAATTTAAGAAACAAACTCCAAAAGAATTTCATATAAGACAATCTCTTTATCTTCATGCATAAGATTTGTGCACATGAATAAGTAAACTAACCAATCATCTTAAATAACTTATCAATTGATAAATATAAACCCTACTTTTAGTGGGCTCATGATTCAATTAAAAGTACTGTCCGAATGTTCCTAAGGATCAACTAAACTAAAAACTTAAGTTTATATTTAGAAACAAATTAAAATTTTCCAATTCAAAAACCAATTATCGAGAAAACCTCAGCTTATAGCTTGAAGAACTACAAGCTCTAAACTCACTTAAGACCCTAAACCCTAAAACAATTAGGGAATTTTGACCCTAAGTAATTAATCAATAATTTAATTTGAGTAATTTCATTCAACTTTAGAAAATTTCACAATTTTATGAAAATCAAATCATAGATCACAAAACAATGCAAGATGAAAACCCTAAAACAATTTCCTATAAGACCATGCCCTTATCGTCATATCTAAGCCTTATACATAAATAAGTAGACCAACCAATCACTTAGATGACCTATCAATTGAGAGTTGGAATCATTTATCAATTGATAACTTATTAAAATCTAGTGATAAGACATTTTCCTTATCACCTCTTCACCTATACTACATATGGATAATTTTTTACAAGATTTCACATACTTAACTTCATTAAATGAGACAAGACCATTCCATGACCCCAAAGGACATTAAATGGCAGATTTACACAAGGAGGAAAGGGGGGTCATGCTCTTATCTTTCAATCATCAATCACTTTCTCTTACATATCGCTATTTACCCCTTAATGCTTACATCATCAATAGTTGCAATTGTTAATTTTTGTATAAGCTACAATACAATCAATTAAAGCTTCTTGCACACACTTCTTTCCTCATTCAAAATCTGCCACTCTCTCCCTCTTTCACTCTCATTTTCACTTCCTTTTCTCTCACTTTAAACACAAATCAAAAGAAAAAATTCAACCCCCACAAAAATCCTCCATTTGGCCGCCACTTCTAAGTCCCACTCATGGCACTCTCATTTCTTTTTCTTGTGTCATTTTCTTCCAACATCTAAGCTCTTTCAGAACCATTAGAACCTTCCATAAACCCCATTCCAAAAGATCAAACAACTCGGGTTTCTAAAAGGTGGTAAAAAGGAGGAAGTAAAGTTAAGAGCTTAAGTGGAACCTTTGTGCACAACCACCATATTTTGGCTTTAGGACGAGTAAGTATTTCTTGTGATTAGTGGGTTAGTGTTTATGTTAGGAGACTTTGATTTCTTGAAGATATGAGTATGATTTTAAGTTATTATAACACCAAAGACCATTCTAAGAAAGAAACTCAAAAAACCCTTACATGAAGTTGAAACACGAGCATGTAAAGTTAGTGTTTTGTAAAGATACTTATTTAACACTTTGAATGAAAGATTTTAAGTTAAGAAAATCATAAAATGTGTACATGAATGACGAGACATCATGCTGGATGTGGAGTACATGTGAGCCATTTAGATGTTATTTCCATTTCTATTAAGTTAAAGATGCTCAAACCTAGCCTTAGGTTAAGGAAAAATCCATCACATGAAGTTTTATGAAGAAACCAACTTTGTATAACATGAGCTATGATATGGAAGTTGTATTAAATATAAGATCTTCTATTTCTTAGTGTGAAGCATGAGTTAAAGAATCATCTTATGAAAGAAAAGTTAAGTTAAGATTTGGATACAAGTAGTTTAAGTGCATAATCTAACACCTAAACTTAAGAAAATGATGAAATAAGTTGAAGAACCAAGTAAGAACCCCTTGGAATCATCACAACCAGATCTGGAACGTGGGAAAAAGACACTTAAAAATATGATAAAAGTAAATGAACAAAGTGAAAAGATCAACCAAAGCAAGTATGGTAAGTATATAAAGCCTAAAACTCAAAACCGAGCCTAAAACTCTCAAAACGAGCCTAGAACTCTAAGTTAGGCCTTCAATGAAATTCTGACCAACACCTTAAAACATCAAGAGAGGTTGTTTTGAAGCCCATAAGAAATCCACCTAAGGCCCCACAAGCTTACCAAAGTCACTAACTTTAGTTTGACCCAAAAACAAACCCATTTGACAACTTAAGCCCACTAAAAAGCTCATGAAGTGATTGTTAGCCTTAGGAGTATAAATCAAAGTTGTAAATCTGATCTCAAGGTGTATTTTAAGCTTAGGATAAAATCTTAAGACCAAGCCCAAAGGATTTCTCAAGTTATCAAAAAGCCCATTTACCATATAAGGCCCAAAAGCACTCCAACACATGAGGAACGCTACTGTTCTGACCCATGGATAGAATTGTATGCCTCATTTCAAAAAACTAACCTCACCACGTTAAAGTACACTCGAAAATGATGAAGATTGACTATAAGAACATAAAAATCGGATCTAAAATGAGAAAGTTATATGCTATTGAACTTTTAAGTAAAACCGGGAAAAATTATGAAACCAAGTCAAAAGTATAACTTAAAGGGTTTTAGCTTAGTTTTCTAGGTTTTAATTCAAATCCTTATAGTATTGTATTTGCGATGTCCAGGGGACCTGGCTTTGGGGAGACGACCTACCTCGGATTATTTTGATTGATCCGCATGGCTGAGTGAGTAAATTCCCGATGACTCTTTACTTGATTTTGCTTGTAGAATAGATGCACCTAAACTTATATATATAAATTTGGATGTTTGTGGGATATGGGAGATGCATGTGTATGAATTTATGGATGAATGTGATGACTTGTTAATTATATATATATAATAATGGGAATTGTTTGTACTAATACATACATGTGAATTGTATGGAATGAAATTGTTTGATCACCTTGAAAATTGAGTTAATCACTTATACGATTAAGAAATCAAAATGAATCATGCATTCCCCATATTGCATACGGATAACACCAATTGCCGCTTCATGCAGAAGATGGGAAGGGACTTACGGGAATACGAGCTTCTTGCAGGATTGGGCTGGACACTAGCTATGTCATCATATATATTGAGTCTCTGTCTTAAGCTGATGGGCTTACTAAGCGCCAAGAGACGCCAACCGTCGGCGAGGGGCCGAGTCTTGTGGCTTTTGCTTAGGGTGTGTGTTTGTGGATTACGGAGGCCACCACACCGCTAAACTTGGGATTTTGAAAATATGATTTATTATTCGGTAATGAAAGTATATATGTGTAGATATACATATGTAGATATATACTTAGTTTTGTTTTAACTTAAGCACAATAGTGCTAATGAATTAAAACCCAAGGTCTAAAACCTGGATTTTGGTTTGGGTCGGTTAATTATCTCCAAACCCCGACTTCAAGAGGCGTAATTCTGAGTCGTATGCAGTTCTTCGGTCACTGCATGCATTGTTTGGCATACTGATTTTTCATACATTCATATGATTATGCATCTAATAAATTTTGCCATGCGGTATTGATAAGGGTAATTATCTCACTAAGCATAAGCTTACACCCCAACAGTTCTTTTCCTTGCAGGTTGATCGATAGTTGGAAATGGGATAGGAATCGAGTGCAGAGTGCTATCATTGAATCAATATGGTGAAAAGCTTATGTAGTTACTTCAAAATGCTTTGGAAATGACTAATATTTCAATTAAGTTTAGTATCTTTAGTAAGTTTATAATTTTCTAGAATTGTCTATCTTATTTCGCTATTTTGGTAGGGGATACCGATTCTCTGCGATTCTGAGGAATTGTGGAAAAAATGGATATCCATAATTATTTATATTATATAATGAGTCAATGAACTAAAATTGAAGACTCTAGCAAATAACTATTTAGAGTCTTGCAATCTCTAACTTGTAAGGCGATTTTCTTATCATGGGTGCATACGTGATATAAAAATTTTAGGCAATACTACTAGGCCCTTCTTAGGGTCGCTACAAAGATGAGATGAGTGAATTACTCTTAAGCTAGCTAAGACCTTAAAAAAATGTTAAGGACTTAGTCATGCCCCTATGAGCTGATTAACCAAAATTAGACGAGTGAAGCACTCCTTAAGCTAGCTATAACCCTAAAGGTATATTAAGGACTTGGTCGTGCACTTATGGGCGGACTAATTAAGATGAAATGGGTGAAGTGCTCTTTGAGTTAGCTAAGAACCTAAATGAGATATTAAAGACTTAGTCGTGTCCCTATGAACTAACTAACCAAGATGAAACGAGCGAAGCACTCCTTAAGCTGGCTAAGACTTTAAATAAATATTAAGGACATGGTCGTGCCCTTATAAGCTAACTAACCAAGATGAAATGGGTAAAGCGCTCCTTGAGCTAGCTAAGACCCTAAATGAGATCTTAAAGACTTAGTTATGCCCCTATGAGCTAACAAACCAAGATGAAGCAGGCAAAGCACTCCTTAAGCTAGCTAGGACCCTAAATAAATATTGAGGACTTAGTTGTACCCTTATAAGCTGACTAGTCAAGGTAAAACAGGTGAAGCGCTCCTTGAGCTAGCTAAGATCCTAAAGAGATATTGAAAACTTTGTCGTGCCCCTATGAGCTGACTAACCAAGATGAGATGGGCGAAGCGCTTCTTAAGATGCCTAAGACACTAAAATAATATTAAGGACTTGGTCGTGCACCTATGACTTAACTAACAAAGATGAAATGGGCAAAGCACTCCTTGAGCTGGCTAAGACTCTAAAGAAATATTAAGGAGTTAGTTGTACCCCTATTGGCTGACTAACCAAGATTAGATGGGTGAAGCACTCCATGAGCTGGCTGAGACCTTAAAAAGATATTAAAGACTTGGTGGTGCCCCTCTGAGCTGACTAACCAAGATTAGATGGGCGAAGCACTCCTTAGGCTAGCTAATACTCTAAGGAGATATTAAGGACTTAGTTGTGCACCTATGAGCTGACTAACCAAGATGAAACCGGTAAAGCACTCCTTAAGTTGGCTAAGAACCTAAAGATATATTGGGGACATGGTTATGCCTCCATGGGCTGACTAACCAAGATTAGAAGGGCGAAGCACTCCTCGAGTTAGCTAAGTCCCTGAAGAGATATTAAATATTTGGTCATGCCCCTATGAGCTTATAAACCAAGATGAGATAGGTGAAGTGCTCCTTGATCTAGCTAAGACCCTTAAGAGATATTGAGGACTTGGTCATGCCTAACCAAAATAAAATGGGTAAAGTGCTCCTTGAGCTAGCTAAGAATCAAGAGAAATATTGAGGACTTGGTTGTATCCCTATGAGTTGACTAACTAAGATGAATCGGGCAAAGCACTCCTTAAGCTATCTAAGACTCTAAAGAAATATTGAGGACTTAGTCATGCCCCTATAAGTTAACTAACCAAGACGAGATGGGTGAAGTGCTCCTTGAACTAGCAAAGACCTTAAAGAATCATTAAGGACTTGGTTGTACCCTTATGAGCTGACTAACCATGATGAGACGGCCAAAGCACTCCTTAAGTCGGCTAAGACCCTTAAGAAATATTAAGGACTTAGTTGTGCCCCTATGAGTTGACTAACCAAGATTAAACGGGCAAAGAGCTCCTTGAGCTAACTAAGACCCTAAAGAAATGTTGAGGACTTAGTCGTACCCCTATAGGTTAAATAACTAGCATTAGATAGGCGAAGCACTCCTTGAGTTAGCTAGGATCCTAAAGACATATTGAAAATTTGGTCATGTCTCAATGAGCTGACTAACTAAGATGAGATAGGTGAATCGCTCCTTAAGCTGGCTAAGATCCTAAAAAGATATTGAGGAGTTAGTTGTACCCATATGAGCTAACTAACCAAGATGAGATTGGTGAAGGTCTCCTTGAGCAAGCTAAGACCCTAAAGAAATATTGAGGACTTGGTCATGTCCCTTTGAGTTAACTAACCAAGATGAAATGGCTGAAGTGCTCCTTAAGCTAGCTATGACCCTAAATGAGATAATGAAGACATAGTCGTGTCCCTATGAGCTAACTAACCAAGATGAAATAAGCGAAGCGCTCCTTGAGCTAGCTAAGACCCTAAAGTAATATTGCGGACTTAGTCATGCCCCTATGAGCTGACTAATCAAGTTGAAATAGGCGAAGTACTCCTTGAGTGAGCTAAGACCCTAAAGAGATATTGAAGACTTAGTTGTGCCCCTATGAGCTGACTAGCCAAGATGAGATGGACACTAACCAAGATGAGATGGGTAAAGTGCAGCTAGCTAAGACCTTAAAGAAATATTGAGGACTTAGTCGTACCCTCATGAGCTAACTAACCAAGATAGGTCGAGCTAAGTGCTCCATGAACTAGCTAAGACCCTAAAGAAATGTTGTAGACTTAGTTGTGCCCTTATGAGCTAACTAACCAAAATTAGATGAGTGAAGCGCTCCTTGAGCTTGTTAAGACCCTAAAGAAATATTGAGGGCTTGGTCATGTCGTCATGTCCCTATGAGCTGACTAACCTAGATGAAACATATAAAGTGCTCCTTAAGCTAGTTAAAACACTAAATGAGATAATGAAGATTTGGTCATGCCCCTATGAGCTAACTAACCAAGATGAAACAAAGGAAGTGCTCCTTGAGCTAGCTAAAACCCTATAGAAATATTAAGGACATGGTCATTCCCTTATGAGTTGACTAACCAAGATGAAATGGGCAAAACACTCCTTGAGCTGGCTAAGACCATAAAGAAATATTGAGGACTTGGTTATGCCCTTCTAAGTTGACTAACCAAGATTAGATAAGTGAAGCGCTCCTTAAGCTAGCTAAGTCCCTAAAGAGATATTAAGGACTTAGTCATACCCAACTAAGATAAAATAGGTGAACCACTCCTTAAGTTGGCTAAGAACCTAGAGAAATATTGAGGGCTTAGTCATGCCCCTATAAGCTAACTAACCAAGAAGAAACGGGAGATGTGCTCCTTGAGCTAGCTAATACTCTAAAGAAATATTGAGGACTTAGTTATGCCTCTATGAGCTAACTAACCAAGATTAAACAGGCAAAGCACTCCTTGAGCTGATTAAGACCCTAAAAACATATTGAGAAGTTGGTCATACTTCTATGAGCTGAGTAACCAAGATTAAATGAGTGAAGCACTCCTTGAGCTAACTAAGACCCCAAAGAAATATTGAGGACATTTCATGCCCTTATGAGATGACCAACTAAGATAAAATGGGCAAAGCACTCTTTGAGTTGACAAGACCCTAAAGAAATGTAAAGGACTTAGTCATGTCCCTATGAGCTAACTAACCAAGATTAAATAAGGGAAGTGTTCTTTGAGCTAGCTAAGACTTAAAAGACATATTGAGGACTTAGTCATGCCCTTATAAGCTTACTAACCAAGATAAAACGAGCGAGGTACTCCTTAAGCTAGCTAAAACTCTAAAGAGATATTGAAGATTTGGTCATGCTCTTGTAAGCTAACTAACCAAGATTATACGGGCAAAGCGTTTCTTGAGCTAGCTAAGACCTTATAGAGATATTGAGGACTTGGTCGTGCTCCTATGAGTTGATTAATCATGATGAAACAAGCAAAGGGCTCCTTGAGTTAGCTAAAAACCAAAAAGAAAACCTAGTCATGCTCCTCTGAGTTGACTAACTTAGGTGAATGAACAAAGTGCTCCTTAAGCAGGCCAAAAGCCTAAAAAAAAATTTGGTCGTGCTCCTCTAAGCTGACTAACCTAGATTAAACATGCAAAGTGCTTCTTGAGCTGGCTAAGATCCTAAAGAAATTTTAAAGACTTGGTCAAGCCCTATGAGCTGACTAACCAAGATGAAATGGGCAAAGCGCTCATTGAACTGGCTAAGACCCTAAAAAGATATTGAAGACTTAGTCTTGCTCTTATGAGCTGACTATCCAAGATAAAACCGGCGAAACGCTTCTTGAGCTAGCTAAGACCTTAAAGACTATTGAAGACTTAATAGTGCCCCTGTGAGTTGACTGACCTAGGTGATCGGGCAAAGCACTTGTAGACACTTCATTTTTGGCCCCCTTTATATTTTTTAGAATAGGTTAAAGGGTCCTAAATTAGAAAAAATACAAAAAAAAAGAAAAAAAATATAAATAATAATAATTTTAGAAAAAACACAAAAAAAAAGGAAAAGCGTAAAAAATAAGAAATTTAGAAAAGAAAAAGCAAAATATGGAAAAATTTAGAAAAATTGAAAAGTCACAAAAAAATAGAAAAATTTGAAAAAATAGAAGATTTAAGAAATTTAGAAAATAATATTTTTTTTTTAGATAGTTTAAATAAAATAGAATTTTTTAATAAGGAAAAAACTGTTGAGTCTAGACTTAGATTTAAATCTAACCTAAACTAACCTTGTCCATAATTACACAAATGAAAAAGGCATAGGCCAATGGCTTAACAGTAAAACACTTAAGCATAGCATTGGGTATAACTTAGAGGTTAGGGGTTTGAATCTTAGTAAAGGCAGGGAAAGCCTTTTATTTTTTTTTAGAAGACACACTGTTACATCATACACAAACAGTAGTACTACATCCCCTGACATGTAGCACATTTAGATTAGGTAATAGCTAACATAGTGCTACGTGGCATGATACGTAGCATGCTACGTCAATTGCCCCTTGCAACGTCAGCTACTACGTATCACATAAGGATACGTGGCACAACGTGGTTGGACAACACAGCTGACGTAGCGCTACATCAACTCCACGTCAATACTTTCCTTTCTTTTTCTCCCCATTTCCCGCATTTTCCCCAAATTTTTCTCGTATTTTCCTTCTTGGTCAATCAACTTCAACATCAATTTTAAACCCTTTTTTGTTGCAATTTCACCAAATTAATGGTGAAGTTGCAAAATAGGCATGAAATACTATAATTTGAGCCTAAAAAACAGCTTTATTACTTTCATTTGATTTATTCAAAATTGATTTGAAAAGAGAAAAAACAATAAGAAAATCAGATAGGCATTGAATCTAAATTTCTTTTAAAAGTTCAAAATACATACATGCAGGGGGGGAGAAATATGCTACACGTAGCAAACCCACTTCCTCTCTCTCTCGGCTTAACAACTCTCTCTTTCTCTCAATCAAACTCAGCAGGCCCCACTCTCCATTACCATCCCCTCTCCTTCACTCATTGTCAAGGTAAAACACACATAACTTACCTTCTCTAGTGACTAACTCTCTCTCTCTCACAAGAACCACATACGCACACACAATATAACCTACTCTCCAGCCCTCTCTCAGTTACCAATTGAACCCCCAGCACACTCCCTCGTTAGCTCCATCCCCTATATATCGCAACACATTGTCAAGACATCACTCTCTCTTGACTTGATTCTCTTTCTCTCTCACAACCTGAACCAACCCCCTCGCATGACCCTCTCTCTTACTCAAGTCGAACCCTTACTGTAGTATGCAGTAAACGACTTAACTATCCACCATCCTCATTGACCGACTCCTTCAGGATTCACACACACTTCTCACTTTCTTATAATAAGCTATGAACTTGTCTCTCTCGACCTTCACCCTATGTCTACGTCATTGGCCATAAGTCACTACACAATCTATCGCTCCATCATCGTCGACACCTTTATCACTGCAACAACATGAAAAGCACACATACGCCTGCAATTACGAACCTAAACCCAGTCATCCTTGTCGTCGAACACAATCTACAACCAAACACCACACTCCATCCCCAAATCCGATACTGCAACGGTCAACCCTACACGCGATCGCCAATCTTGACCACCATCGAAACCTCCACAAAATCTTAAGGCATGGCATTTAAAACCCTTATCATCAGTTACTTTGTCATAAAAATCGAGTTTCCCATTCAATTTGTTGGAAGAATCACCCTACACGATGTTGGACTATTGCTACTATTGAAGGAAAGAAGAAGAAGAAGAAGAAGACCTATATGTTGTTGAAGCTCTTAATTCGACCTGACCCATCAAGTCCAACCCGTGCCTAGCTCCTATCCAATCCATGTGAAGCCCTTAGTCCGACCCTGCTTGTTTAAAGGATAGAGTAGTTTAGTTGTTTTATTTATTTATTTTATTCGATTGTAATTTAATAAATATAAAAAAAATAGACGAAAGAAAAAAAAAAGAAGAAAAGGAAAAAAATAGTGAAAAGAAAGAAAAAAATAAGAAAAGAGAAAGCTAAGTTTTATCTTTTATGTTTTTGGTAATAAATAATAAATAATAAATTAAAAATAATAAAGTTATTTTATCACTTAAGAAATCGACTTTCCAAAAATAAATAAAAAAAAGTGGACTACTCCCAAATTAAGACATTTCTAAAACTTTCCACAAATAAACCTTGATTTAAGACTCTTTAGGACATTTCTTTAAATAAATTGAAATAGGTGAAGACGTAAACCCGACCTTTTTTCAAAACTAAAATCAATTTAACCTGCTAAAGTTTATATGAATGAACTATGGAAGTCTAATCCCGAATAGCGAGTATGGAAGCATCTATATATACAAGGCAACTTAAAATATATAAAGTTTTATTTTTTTCCATTATTGTAAACATTTGTGTAAATTAATTAAATTAGTCGTATGTAATATGATTAGTTATTTAGAAATTGAAAAAGGGTATTATTGAAAAGCAAAATTACATTTACAAAGTTAAAAAGTGGTACTCGTTTAGGGTTTAATAGGATAGCCCCTGGATTCAAATCTCTCGTTTTAGAAAAGCGTTTTGTAAAATTGGTTTTCTCATTAAACTAGTAGCTAAGTTATAACCAATAACTTAACTCTTTTTCTTAACTCTGGTAGGGTGGCGGCTCTAAAGTGTTTTTCAAGATATAAAAAATCGATTTTCTTTAAACCCTAGTTAAGAGTCAATATTAAATGGGTAGGGTTTAATACTGATCGGTTTAAAGAAGACTTAATTTATAAAAAACAAAAAAAAAAAACTGGGAGGAAAAAACCAGGCTCGACAACACTCCTTAAGTTAGCTAAAACCCTAAATAAAATGTAAATTGAGATAGTGCTCTATGAGTTAGCTAGAACCCTAAGAAACTATGAATTAGGACTGTGCTTTAAGAGCTGGCTAAATCCCTAAATGAGAATATGAATCGAAGCAACGTTCTAGGAGCTAGCTATCCTAAATTAGATGGACAAAAGGTAAGCACCATACAGGCTAAATAAAAACCCTAAGAAGAAAAATTGGGGGATGTAACATTTTGAAAGACCTCTTGATTTGATAAATTTACAAATGAGGAATTTAGTGAAAACTGTTTACAACATGAACTAAAGATTTGGCCACTAAGGTTGACAAGGATTTGAAAATGATTGGAAAAAACTTATAACAAGCCTTTACTTTCTCTCCCTCTTTTCCTTTCTTTATTTCTCTTCTCATCTTCTTTTTTCTTGAAAGTCTACTAATGAATACAAATTCTTATTTAAGAAGCAAATGCTATAACCATATAAGGTATCTTATATCCATCCTAATTTCTAGCACTGATATTGAGCTTCTTAGATAGGCCTTAAATGTTCATTTCCTAAGGAAAAGGTAACTTACAATTAGTCTAGTCGAAAAGGATTTCCTTGTATACTTTCGATCTAGATTTTGCTCTTGACTACAGTAGACACCTAATTTTTGTCTCTTTTATTTTTTTTTTATAGGTCCTAAATTAGGAAAAACACAAAAAAAAAGGAAATTAAAGAAAACCCAAAAAATTACAAAATTTAGAATAAATAATATTTTTAGGAAAATATAAAAAAATAAGAAAAATAAGAAAAAGCATAAAAAAAAAAAAGAAAATCAGATAAGAAACAATTGAGAAATTAAAAAAATAAAGAAATTTGGAAAAAAAGTTAGAAAATTGAAAAATTACAAAAAATTGAAAAGTTGAAAAACTTTTAGAAAATAACATTTTATTAAGGTAGATTTTTATTTTTAATTTAGGTTTAGAAGTTAAACCGTTGAACCTAGGCTTAGATTTAAATATAGCACAAGCTAATTGAATCCATTGCACATATGAACAAGACACAAGCCAACGGCCTAATGGATAAACATATGGACATTTGCATTAGGTTTGAGTATAAGGTATTGGGTTTGAATCTTGGCAAAGGCAAGGAGGCCTTTTTTATTTTTGTTAACTAGCATACTACCATGTGTCAGGATCTAATTGCGCATTATGCCACGTATCCTGACAAGTGGCAATGTCGAGTTGGAAAACCTTGTTGACGTAGCATCCACGCGGCGTACTACGTCAATTGCCACATGTTACACGATGACACGTGGCAGGTTGGGGTTGGTAGCACGGTTGACGTGGCGCCATGTCAGCCCCTTTTTCCCTCTCTTTCTTTCCTTTCCCCTGTTTTTCTCCAAAATTCCAACACTTTCCTCCTTAAGTAGCCACCTTTGACTCGATTTTTGAATCGCTTTTCATTGTAATTTCACCAAATCAATAACAAAACTGCAAATTAGACATAGCCTATTGTGAATTGGCATAAGAAACAAGTCTAGATTTAGTCAAAAACCTATTCAAATCGAGTTTTAAAGATTAGGAAAAAAATGAAAATTCGACTACTCCCATTAACTCCGATTCAAGCTTTCCTTTGTTTCTAGGTTGAATTCAACTATAAAATGGTGTTAAAAGATGTCCATGAACACACACAACTAACCACGAGCTTCAAAATTAACTCCTAAGCTCTTTCTCTCTCTCCCGTAGCTCTCTTTCTCTCTCTAACCTATACTCTCTCTCTCTTTGAATCTCTCTACTAAGCTCTCCACCACCAGCCACTACCCTCACTAGCATACTCACACCATCAGCTCCTTAACCTAACTCCTCTTAACCCTCGCTGTACCCCTTAGCGACGCCACCAAGCTCACTACTACCTAACCCTAACCACTGAACCCCTTCTCCTCGAACCACTACCTCCAGCTACTCTTACCCCAAATCGATCATACAGCCAAACTCCTAGCCACCTTAAACCCTCAACCTGACCATTCGTTCGTACCCAATCATCAACCACGACCTCTACCTAAGACTACTGCCAACCACCACTTTGCACTACCCTCTAAACCGCCTCCAACCACTACGGCACTTTGCCTACCCCCTATCCCCAATAAAAAACACATGAAACACCCTTCTCCTACTCAATTTGGCCACTAAACCGAGTAAAACTGATCTCCGCAACCGCTACTTCTTCTCCTTCAACTGCGACCCAACCAACCTAACTCGATCTGACCTCCAACCCGACTCTCCAACTCGAGCTTTGACCCGCAGACCGACCCGATCAACCCGCGCCTCTTTCCTAGTACAAATTGAATCCAATCCGAGTAGATTTTTATTTATTTATTTATTTATTGTTTTATTCATTTATCTTTGTAAATGTAATCAAATTAAAAAAATTAAAAAAAAAAAAGAAAAGGAAAAGGAAAAGAAAGAAAAGAAAAAAGGAGAAAAAAAGGGAAAAAAGAAAAAAGAAAAGAGTAAATTTATTTTACTTTATTTCTTTATTTTTAGTTTAATAAAAATAGATAAAATATAATAAGTAGTAAATAAATAGGATTAAAATAAAATAAATAAGATAGGGAATAAATTTGTTTTTATCTCTTAGAAAAATTGGTCTTCAAATAATAAAATAAAATAAATCAATCATTTTTCAAATTACAATCATTTAGAATTTTCAAAAGTAAAATCCAATTTAAGACCTTTGTTTTAGAAATTTTCTCAAATGAACCAAATTGAATAAAAATGTAAACTCAATCATTTTCAAGAATTAAAATTAAAAAAAGTACTAAAGTTTTTTAAAAAAAACTACGTACATCTGATCCCGAATAGCGGATACGTAGACACTTACAAGGCGATGATAAAATTGAAAAAAACTATTTTCCCTTTTTCTTTAGTTTAGATTATTTTGTTTATCCAATTAGAATAACTAATAACCAAGTTCTATTTTTTAAAAATTAAAAGGTGATTTTTAAGTTTAATTTTAATTTTAAAATGTCAACGATACCCTAAAGGTTTAAAAATTATAAAACCAAAATCCGAATCTCTTGTTTTAAAACCATTTTACAAAATTGGTTTTTATTGAAAAACTAGTGGTTAAGTTATAACCAATTCACCCAATTAGTTATAACTTAACTGTTTATCCCAACTCCAGTCAAGTGACGACTCCAAAATATTTTCAAATTGAAAAAACAGTTTTCTTTAAACTCTAATCAAGGGTTGGTATTAAACGGGTAAGGTTTAGTATTGATCGGTTTAGAGAAGGCCTATTTTATAAAATAATCATGAGAGTGAAAAACCAAGCTCGACAACTAGTATTCTAAAAATTATAGTCTAGTTTATAAGTGATACGCTTCCATCAATCTGTTAGGTCTTTTTGAGTTTAGTATCGTGAGTCAAGCTTTTAGTCAAATGGTTTTAAAAGGGATTAATAAGAGGGTTTATTTTGAAAGAAATACTTTTATCCAACTTAGGTATACAAGTCAAGAACCTTTAAGAAAAAACTAGATATGTGCTTGCCCCAGTTTTAAAAATAATTTTTATTTTAGATAAATTATCCTTTAAGATCAAAGGAGCTTTGAGTAGGGAGGTGTCGCAGGTGGGGAGGTCTTGTGTGATTTAAGATGGATAGGAAGGTTATGTGTTTGTAATTTGGAGTGTGATTCTCAAATGAATATGGGATTTTGTGTTTGTAGTTGAGAATGTGATATGAGACCTTATGTTTTTAGAATAGTTTGGGCTTTTGAGCTTTTTTTGGTTAGGGCTTTTTTAAAGCCCAATGTTTAGGTCTTTCTTCCTTTTTATTTTTTCTTCATTTTTTTTCTTTTTTTTAACCCATCATTTCTTGCTTTTTTCTCCAGAAGCAATTATCCCTATTGCCGAGTTTTTGTCTTTAGATGGATTAAGGCCCTAAATCCATAGGTTCCGAATATATGGACTTGGGTATGATTTGTATGGTCTTAAGGTGTTTAGCTCTTCTTCAAAGGAAATAATTTATCGAAAACAAAAGTTATCCTCAAATTGTTATTACTAAGGTAAGCACAAACTAGTTTTTAACCTTCTCTCCTAATTAATAACCCTAACTTCCGAATTACCCCATTTTAAGGTGGTTCACACTTAAAAGCACTCCAAATAGGTTTACCAGAGTTAACAAAGGATAATTGTGTTTAGGATTTGAAGAATGCCTAACTTCATTTCCGTCTGCGTATCAAATTCAAAATAGACCTCCTTTAAGGAATGAGTCTAAAATATCCTCACCATGATGTCTCTCATCTCTCGAAGTATTTAAGGGTTAGTGTATGGGATTTATTCTATCTCTTTCCATTCTAAACTTTTTAAAAGTGAGTTACTAATTCCTTAAATAAGAGCCCATGCTAGTTTGTCCCGAGGTGGAGATTAACCTTGCCTCCCTAATTTCTTGAAACATGCCCCTAATTATGAAACAATAACTTTCACTCGATTTGAGTTCAAAATGAAATTTCAAAGAACAAATGCCCCCCACCTTTTGTATTCTTGCTTAAATTGCTCCAAACTTATAGGTCTTAATGCCCCTTAACTCCCATGTGTGATTTCGAGCTCGGTTCTTTAGAGTTGAATGGACCAGTATTAGCGTCCCCTTTTTTTTTTTCTCTAAGGATCAAGCTTAGGATAGTGTTTCATAGATCTGTGTTTTGACTTGGTTCATAATTGGACTTGATGGCTCAAAGGTTTTGACTTGGTTCATTTGTGTTTGGTTAGTTGCCATAACGATCCATGTAGTTCATGCTCAACCTTAGTCCCATAAGGATTTATAACCATTAGCAACTTTCTTTTTTCTTCATTTCTTTTTTAAAGAGAGAGAAGAAAAGTTAGGACTTTTATGTTACAAAGACCAAGTGATCAAACTATAAATGAGGAATTGCTTTCTTAAGATTTTATACATAGTCCTACAAAATTTATTTACCTATAAAACAACACTATTGGGGGGTCGATTTACAAAAGAGGAATTCTAAAGAGTGAAGAATAAAACACTAAATAGAGAAAATATCTAAATCCTATTTATTCTAAATGAGAAAGTTTATTTATAAAGTACTAATCTATCCAAAAGAATGAATATTCCTGATAGATATAATACTTGGCAAAATAGCAACTACCTAAAATTATTTTATAGGTTTGATTCTTTTTTTTTTGTTGGTTTTTTTTTTTATTTACTCTATGAGGGTTGGGCTTAGTTGATGTCGGCCCAAACCAAAAGCGATAGATTCTGGCTCCCATTGATGTACTGAAGCCCGCACTAAGGTAATATTCATAGGGATCTTCTACAGGGACAAGATGGGCCCAATCTTATTCTTAATAAATTCTTACTTATCTGGACTAAAAAGTTAGAACCACATTTAAAGTAATTTTTTAAGCCAATGAGGTAGGTGGACATGGATTTGTTTGAAAGCCCCCTTACTCGATCTAGCCATATTTATCTAAAGAAAAATTAAAATTACAATCAAAGCCTATCCTAAACTTTACATAAAATTATTACAAGGAAATATTACAATGAGACTGTCAAGGAAAATGCAAGGAAACATAGCTTCACAACTGCCATTATCCATCTAGGTCTACCATATTATGGGTTCTCACAAATTTTTTAAAAAAGGTTTCCATGTATGCAAAGAGTGGGTTCAAAAGGTCTTCAAGTTCTACAACTACCCCGTTTTTCAAAATAACAGTTTTATGGTCACATCTAAACTTAAGTAGGGTAGCTTGATCGATCCTAAAAGGTGGTTGCTCCACAAGATCTAAAGCTTACACAATGGTCTCACTCTTAAGGTCCTAAGACGGCCTAATTTTAATTATATCTACCATGCATTTATGATGCGAACAAAATAAAATAAAAAAAGAAACCCCTAAACAAACCCCATAAATGAGATGAAACAAACATGTTAATATGAATAAAATAAAATAATTCCCTCAAGTATTTTTTTTTTTTTTGAAAAATAATCCTAATTTCGATAAATTCTAATAGCTAGCCCTCTTGAAGGCATCCCCAGTAGAGTCGCCAAACTATTGAGTTTGAATTTTTCGATTTCTTATTTTAATTTCATTTTCCACTTTCTAATTAATACTAAACCTTAACCCATTCAATATTAATCTTCGAGTAAAGAAATTAGGAAATTCCAATTTTTTTTTTTAAAAAAAAAACTTTTGGAGTAGCCACCCGACCAAAGTCAAGAAAAAGAGAAATCTAATTAATTGAGTTAATTGACTACAATTTAGTTACCTGTCTTTGATTTCAATTTAATAAAAACCAGAGGATTCCAAATTCGGGAGCTACTTATCAAACCCTAATGGGTACCACTATAGATTTTCCAAAATTAGGCTTATTCTTCAAATTTTTCCTTTTTAATATTTTTAAGAAAAATAAAAACAAAAGAAAATAGAATAAAAAAATAACCTTCGTTTTTATAAATTTTAACGTCGTCCTAGAGATGCATATATATCTACTAGTTGAGATTAGACGTTCATAGTTCTTTCCAAAAGCTTTAGTATATTAGTTCATTTTAATTTCAAAAATCGATTAGGTTTAAGTATTTATTAATTTAATTTACTCAAATAAAATTTTAAAAGAGCCCTAATTCTTGAGTATTTTTATTTGTAAAAAAATCTCTCAAACGTCTTAGTTTTTAAAAAAGGTTCGTTATTAATTTTTTTATTTCTAAAAAATAATTTTTCTAAATGAGAAAAACTAAGGCTAAAAAAGATTTCCTAAGTTAATATATATCTTTTCTTTTCATACTTTAAAACAATTAAATAAACAAGTCAAGACAAATAAATAAATAATAATAATAATAAATAAATATAAAAAAAAAACTACAGTAAGTGAAACTAAAAGAAGGACCGGACCTTGGCAAGTTGGACACGGGTGACTAGGCTTGGATTTAGGTCGTAAATAGTGTAGTAAGTGGTTGTACTACTTTCGAATGTATGTTGAGACGTACTCGAAGAGTGAACTGCCGTATGTGATGAGTAGAGCATGCATTGGGATTGTGCGTACAAGAGAAAGTTGGTGTGGATACTGTTATGTGCTACAACGAGTGTTAGGCAATGGCATTGGTGTAAGTGTAGCTAAACAATGATTATGTTTGTGTACTTATAGTTGGAAGGTTTCTACAGTAGCTTGCATGATTGAGCAGCACTTAGTGTTATGGTGGGCATCGAATTGATGTATAGTATGTTGAATGAAGGATGGGGAGTGATGCTAATCTAATGCGTGTAGATTTTTGAGCGCTACTACATTGTCCATAAGGATGGTGAAGGAAGGGAGGTCATGTGGTCATATAGGTGATCAACTACTACAGCTATTGTTCATGGATGGAGACAGTGTGCAGCGACTGGATATTGTGTAGACTGATTGTAAGAGTGTCTCGTAGTAACGTATTGCTATTCGTGAGTAGACATGCGAACTATGAAGTATAATGGACAGTGGAGAAGGGGTCATTGGGGTCGTACGTTACTAAACTTGTGTACTCCTATGTGATCATCAGTCACGTGTCAACAATGAGCTTATGCTTGGTCACTAGCCGTGTGTAAACCTATAAGCAATACGTAGACTGCGTAACGTCTATAAATTATGTTTATGATTAGTAAAGTAGCATAGGTATAGACAATGTAGTGGATAGTATTAAAGTAATGGGTGGTTACTGATGTTTTAGTGGGGTTGTTGTTCACTTAAGGATGCAACTGTTGATTAGTTAGTGCTGTTGCGAGAAAGAAGATGGGGCTGAGTGATGACTTAGGTTATAGATTATGCTGCAATCAGTTGGGTCAATGGCTATCATACATTGGCATTTGTAGATTCACACACTACTATTTCAATGAAGATACGACAATGGATTGAAAAGTGAAGTGTATATGGAATTGGGTTTGTATAGTGAGTTAAGGACAATGGCTGAGCGTAGGCAGTTTCAATTGTAAAGTATGGTTAGAGTTGGTGTTTGGCGGTAGACAATGCCTAGTCGATGAAGCGGCTTATGTTGGACATGTAGAGGATAGGGGATTGTAGTATGTCAACGTATTCTTAGCCATTTGATAATCATAGTGTGAATGTGTTCACTGTTACGAGCGTCAGTATGGAGTATAGGTTGCTGTGATTGGGGATAAGTATGGATGGAGCAGCTACTTCGAATGAAGATGGGGATGATCGTAACCTATCACAATTGAGTTTGGCAAGGATTTTATCAATTCGGTCTAAAGGTGGGCTATGTGGAGTGATTCGGGGTACGGCTATGTGGAGTGATTCGGGGTACAGCTATGTCATTTCCCTAAAACTTCTCATAACTACCAAAGCTCGAATCCTTAAGTCATGCCTATAAAAGGAGTCTCGATTGTACATTTCATACCTTTTGTACAATCCTAACGTTTCTACTAATGGGAATCGAGCTATTGGACCATTAACCCGCGATCAAGCCCAAGGATTAGAAGGCTTAGCATGGCAAATTCTCCTACTTTAGTTGACTCCTTCTAAAGCTGAGTATCTCCTTGTCGACTCCTGCTGCATGATGAGTTGAATGACTCCTTATTTCTTATAGATAGTGTGTTGAGAAGCGGAAGGCTAAGACAGCAATCAATCCTCACTCTCACTCATGCCTAACCAATTACTTAGTCGGCATCACCATTGCCGATATGCCGAAAGAGAGACCCCAAACCAACTAGGCCACCCTTGCTCAGGTAAGCCAACTGACCGTACTTTTTGTCTGCATCTTCTAATGGCCTCACCAATACAGCATCGCTACGTGTACAGAATCATGTATAGAATCCATCATACTAATCATTGTTTTCCTCGAATATTCATTTTACCCATTTGTATTCTTATACATTACTTTTTTAAGGTAATGCCCTTTTTGTTTTTTCCTTTTAAGCATGTTGCCCTAAATTCTTAAGTATAAATACCTCTTATACTTGTAGTGGTAAATCATAAGATTGAACATTAATACACTTGACATTTCTCTCTCATAAACACTACTTTGTTTACATTCATCTCACTCTTATCCTAACCCTTAAGCAAGGTTAAGTGGTGAGTAACCTCATCGGACCAATTCATGCATCATATCGAATTATGTCATGAGTCCTCAGAAGTTCCATTGGTACGTCATATCCATTTGAGCTGTTCACAGATTTTTCATTACTTTTCATTCACATTTGTCCTTTCACACCATTCCCTACTATTCCTTTTGAGGTTTCTACAAGCTTGGGCCTACCTAAAGACCAGCCTTGTCTATTCTTGGTCACAGTTTGCAACATCTTGGTATTAGAGCAGAGGTTTCTTTTTAGTCGTGGTTTGTGTTTGAAGTTCTGTTTATATCCTGTTTTGCATGTGTGAAATAGAGCAAGTTACCATATTCATCTTAGCTATTGTGTTTGCTAGCTATTAATTTCTTAAAGTGTTTGTTTAAGCTCTGAATCACTAAAGAAAATGACTAACCCAAGTGTAAACATTGGTGTTGAAGATGACGATAGAGTTATCCACGATAGACAACAGTCTCAGGGAACCCCTAGAAGCACTGACGAGAGACTTGATGAAGTAGCTAACCTCTTGGCAAATTTGACTCAAGCTGTTCATCTGTTATCCTACCAACCGATTAAGGTTGTGCAAAACACCTTACAAGTTGCTCAACCAATTAGAGGTTAGAACCTAGCTCGACCCATTCAAGGTACAGGAGTAAGCGGACGAGTAAGACAAGGGATATACCTGACGAAATTAGATGAAGAGGATGAGGATGAGGAAGAGTACTTTGAAGAAGAGTGAGCTAGAGTCCCTAGAGCATTTGACCATGTGAAACTTCGAATTCCAAGTTTCAATGGATTTGGGAATACTAATGAATATTTAGAGTGGGAAGAGAAGGTGGAGCGTGTTTTTAATTATTATCAATATGGGGATTATGAGAATGTAAGAACTGCTACTATTGAGTTCTTTAGATATGCCGCCATGTAATGGAAAAATTTCCAGGCCATAAGGAGATGAGAGGGCTATCAAGAGATTAATACTTAGCCTAAGATGAAGAGAATACTCAGAAACTGGTTCGTATTGGAAACTTATCTTCAAGATACTTTCACTTGACTTCAGGAGCTGAGACAAGGAGGTTGAACAGTTAATGAATATGTTCAAGAATTTCAAATGCTTATGATTCGTTGTGAAGTAGAGGAACCACTAGCTCGAACAATTTCAAGATTCATTAGTGGGTTGAGAGGTGACATTCAAGACATTGTAAAACTCCAATGATTTACAATAATGGATGACGCCATCAGAATAGCCCAACGAGTATAAAGGCAAAGAAGGAGTCAAGTATTGGCCAGGTTGTCAATTAGACTACTTGGACAAGCGAGTCACCAAACTCAGTTGAGTACCAAGTCAAGCCGAAAGATAGATGTTTGAGTCGAACTAAAGGGCCAACTTGACACTAAAGTGCTAACCCAAACTTATAAGAAGGGGCAAGGGTATAATAGGAAAATGAACCAAATTAAGTGCTTTAAATGCTAAAGGTTTGAACATATGGTTACTCAATGCTCAAACCGACAAACAATAGTTATCAAAGGAGACATTCCAAAACTAGAAGTCAAAAGTACTAATGAGGAACTCAAGGAAGAGATCCCTATCAAGAAAGAACTGATTGAAGAGGATGTGTTCGTTAAGGACTTAGACTAGCTGATCATGGCTATTCGACACAAAATGAACATAGAACCCTAACGAGAAGAGAAGTAGAGAGAGAATTTGTTTCATGCCACCTATAAGGTAAATGATCAGGTGTGTAGCCTCATTGTGGATAATGGAAATTGCACTAATATGGCATCAACTAACCTTATTTCAAAACTAAAGTTATTGACTATTGCACACCTTAAGCCGTATAAGTTGCATTGGTTGAGTGAGAAGGTAGCACTATATGTCACTTGATAAATACTACTGTCGATCACTATAGAGAATTACTTTGACCAGATTCTCTGTGACGTATTGCCCATGTGTGCTTCTCGCATATTGCTAGGAAAACTGTTGTTGCTTGATAGGAGAGTTATCTATGACGACTATAAGAACATGTACATATATAAGAAGGATGACCAGAAGATCACACTAAACCCGATGCCAGTGAGAGAAGTTAATAAATTGTAGACAAAACTTGCACATGGATCCAAGAAGGCTCTAGTGATGAGTAAAGCCAAGCTTCAAAAGGCCATCAATGCTGACGAGTCGACCTTTATGTTAGTCAAGCGCCTATTAACGATGAAGGAGCGGGGTAAACTACCCTAGGAAATCAAAGAGTTGTTGGATGAGTATGCCAACTTGTTCCTAAAACAGTTAGTCGAGGGGTTACCTCTAACTCGAGGCATAGAACATTGCATTGACTTGTTACCTAGCACAACACTTCCGAATAGACTTGCCTATTAAATGAATCTCGAACAGGCTTTTGAGCTCCAACGTCAACTCAATGAGTTGCTGGAAAGAGGTTATGTCAAAGAAAGTCTCGGCCCTTACACTGTACAACCCTTTTAGTATCAAAAAAGGATGGAACTTAGTGGATGTATGTAGACAGCCAAGCCGTGAATAAGATTACTGTTAAGTATAAGTATCCTATCCTGAGGTTAGAAGATATGTTGGATGATTTGAGTGGGGCTAAGATTTTCAGCAAGATTAATCTTAAGTTTGGCTACCTTCAAATTCGCATGAGGCTAGGAGACAAGTGGAAAATAGTGTTCAAGACTTAACATAGATTATATGAATGGATGGCCATGCCATTCCGCTTATCGAATGCCTTGAGAACTTTCATAAGACTAATGAATCATGTACTAAGACATCTAATCGAAAAGTGTATCACGGTGTACTTTGATGACATCTAGGTCTATAGTACTGACATGTCGAGTCACTATGAACATCTCTAAGCTGTTTTGGATATCCTTCGAGTCGAGAGATTATTTAGCAATCTCAAAAAGTGTTGCTTTTGTAAAGAGGAAGTAGTATTCTTGGGCTATGTAGTCAATAGAGGAGGCTTATGAGTAGATGATAAGAAGATTCGAGCAATTGTCGAGTAGCTAACCCCCATTACTTATATAGCCGTGAGAAATTTCCATGGACTAGTTTTGTTCTATAGAACATTCATCAGGAATTTTAACACCCTCGCCGCACCACTTATTGAGCTAATGAAGAAAAACATCGACTTACAATGGGGAGAAAGGGAAGAGAAGAGCTTTGTCGAGATAAAAGAGAGATTGACCTCTACCCCAATACTAGTTCTACGTAACTTCAAGAAAATATTTGAACTGGAATGTGATGCATCAGGCATTAGAATAGGCGCTGTCCTAATGTAGGAAGTCCAACCGATTGCCTTCAATAGCAAGAAGCTTAGAGGACCTCAATTAAATTACTCCGTATATAACAAAGAACTCTTGGCACTAATTCAAGCACTATAAGTATGGTAGCACTATTTACTGTCGAGAGAATTTATCATATATACTGACTATAAGTCGCTGAGGTACCTCCAAAGTCAGACCAAGTTATCAAAGTAATAAGTGAGATGGGTTAAATTCCTTAAGAGATTCAATTTTGTAATAAAATTTAAGTAGGAGAAGAGCAATGTAATTGCAAATACTCTTTGAAGAAAACATGCACTTCTAAATGAACTGCAAACTAGACTGTTTGGTTTTACAAGTATTGTAGAGTAGTATTTTGAGGATCTACACTTTGGACCCATAAATGTGCGATGTGTAGAAGGATAGTAGACAAGTATCATGTGGAAAATGGCTACTTGTTCCAAAGTGGAAAATTATGTGTGTGAACTTATGCCCTAAGGGAGTTATTGATCAAGGAAGTTCATAATGGAGGACTCCCCAGACGCTTTGGAGAAAGAAGGACCTATGATTTGTTGAATGGTCAATTCTTTTGGAAGAGAATGAGGAGAGATGTACATCGAGTTATCGAAAGCTGTTGTAGTGACCCTAAGAGGGGCCTAGTAGTATTGCCTAAAATTTCCATATCACGTGTGCACCCATGATAAGAAAATCGCCTTGCAAGTAAAAGATTGCAAGACTCTAAATAATTATTCGCTAGGGTCTTCAATTTTAGTTCATTGACTCATTATATAATATATATAATTATGGATATCCAATTATTCCACAATTCCTCAGAACCGTAAAGAATCGGTATCCCCTACCAAAATAATGAAATAAGATAGAAAATTTTAGAAAATTCTAAACTTACTAAAGATACTAAACTTAATTGAGACATTAGTTGTTTTTTAGAGCATTCCAAATTAACTACACAAGCTTTTCATCATACTGATTCAATGGTAGTACTCTGCACTCGATTCCTATCCCATTCCTAACTATCAATCAACCTGCAAGGAAAAGAACTGTTAGGGTGTAAGCTTACACTTAGTGAGATAATTACCCCCATCAATACCGTATGACAAAAGTTTATTAAATACACAATCATATGAATGCTTGAACAATCAGTATGCCAAACAACGCATGCAGTAACCTATGAACTGCATACGACTCAGAATTACGCCCCCTGAAGTCGGGGTTTGGAGATAATTAACTGACCCAAACCAAAATCCGAGTTCTAGACCTTGGGTTTTAATTCATTAGCACTATTGTGCTTAAGTCAAAACAAAACTATGTATATATATACATATATATACTTTCATTACTGAATAATAAATCATATTTTCAAAATCCTAAGTCTAGCAGTGTGGTGGCCTCCGCAATCCACAATCACACACCCTAAGCAGAAGCCACCAGACTCGGCGTCTCGCCGACGGTTGGTGTCTCCCGGTGCCTAGTAAGCCCATCAGCTTAAGATAGAGACTCAATATATATGATAGCGTAGCTAGTGCCCAATCCTGTAGGAAACTCGTATTCCTGTGAGTCCCTTCCCATCTTCTACGTGAAGCGGCAGTCGATGTTATCCTTATGCAATATGGGGTATGCATGATTCATTTTATTTCTTAATCGTATAAGTGATTAACTCGATTTTCAAGGTGATCAGACAATTTCATTCCATACGATTCACATGTATATATAATGCAAGCAATTCCCCTTATTAAATATAATTAACAAGTCATCACATTCATCTACAAATTCATACACATGCATCTCCCATATCCCACAAGCATCCAAACTAAGTAATCCGTATAATGTTTGTCTATTCTACAAACACAATCAAGTAAAGAGTCATCGGAAATTTACTCACTCTGCCATATGGGTCAATCAATGTAATCCGGAGGCAAGTCGTCTCCGTACATGGTGTCCCCTAGTAATTGAAATAATATTTATAAGGGATTGAAATAAACTTAGGAAACTAAGTAAATTTTCCTTAGGTTATACTCTTGACTAGTTTTCGAAATTTTTCCCGATTTTTACCAAAAGTTCAATCGCATATAACTTTTTCGCTTTAAATCCGATTTTTATGATCTTATAGTCAATCTTCATCGTTTTCGAGTGTACTTTAACGTGGTAAGGTTAGATTTTCGAAATGAGGTATAAAATTCTATCCATGGGTCAGAACAGTAGCGTTCCTCATGTGTTGAAGTGCTTTTAGGCCTTGTTTGGTAAATGGGCCTTTTAATAACTTAAGAAATTCTTTGGGCTTGGTCTTAAGATTTTATCCTAAGCTTAAAATACTCCTTGAGATTAGATTTACAACTTTGATTTATATTCCTAAGGCTAACAACCACTTCTTGGGCCCTTTAGTGGGCTTAAGTTGTCAAATGGGCTTATTTTTTGTTCAAACTAAAGTTAGTGACTTTGGTAGGCTTATGGAGCCTTAGGTGGATTTCTTATAGGCTTCAAAACATCCTCTCTTGATGTTTTAAGGTGTTAGTTAGAATTTCATTGAAGGCCCAACTTAGAGTTTTAGGCTCGGTTTTGAGTTTTAGGCTTTGTATGCTTACCATACTTGCTTTGGTTAATCCTTTCACTTTGTTCATTCACTTCTATCATATTTTTAGGCTTCTTTCTCCTACGTTCCAGATCTGTTCGTAATGGTTCTAAGGGGTTCTTGCTTAGTTTTTCAACTTGTTTCATCATTTTCTTAAGTTTAGGTGTTAGATTATGCACTTAACTACTTGTGTCCAAATCTTAACTTAAGTTTTCTTCCATAAGATGATTCTTTAACTCATGCTCCACACAAGAAAATAGAAGATCTTATACTTAATACAACCTCCATATCATAGCTCATGTCATACAAAGTTGGTTTCTTCATAAAACTTCATGTGATGGATTTTTCCTTAACTTAAGTCTAGTTTTGAGCATGTTTAACTTAATGAAAACAAACTCAACATCCAAATGACTATGGAACCCTCACGTCCAGCATGCTCATCCTCCATTAAAGTTCTCATTTCAAGATTTTCTTAACTTAAAATCTTCCATTCAAAACATTAAACAAATGTCTTTACAAAACACCAACTTTACTTGCTCATGTTTCAACTTCATGCAAGGGTTTCATGGTTTGTTTCTTAAAACGATTTTTAGTGTTATAACAACTTAAACCATACTTATATCTTCAAGAAATCAAAAGTCTCTTAACATAAATACTGACCCACTAATCATAAGAAATACTTACTCGTCCTTAAAGTAAATTATGGTGGTTGTGCATAAAGGTTCCACTTAAGCTCTTAACTTTGCTTCCTCTTTTGCAACCTTTTGGAACCCGAATCTTTTGGTCTCTTGGAATGGGGTTTGTAGAAGGTTCTAATGGTTCTAAAAGATCTTAGATGGTGAAAGAAAATGACACAAGAATAAGAAGAGAAATTGCCGTGAGTATGGAAGCAAAAATGGTGGCGGCAATGTTGGGAATTTGTGGAGTTTGATTTCTTCTTTTAATTTGTGTTTAAAGTAAGAGAAAAGGAAGTGAAAATGGGAGTGAAAGAGGGAGACAGTGGCAGATTTTGAATGAGGAACGAAGTGTGTGCAAGAAGCTTTAATTGATTATCTTGTAGCTTATATAAAAGTCAACAATTGCAACTATTGATGATGTAAGCATTAAGGGGTAAATAGTGTTGTGTAAGAGAAAGTGATTGATGGTTAAATGGCAAGAGCATGACCCCCCTTTCTCCCTTGTCCAAATCTACCATTGGAAGTCTTTTTAGGCCATGGAGTAGTCTTATCTCGTTTATTAAAGTTAAGCTTATGAATTCTTGTGAAAAATTGTCCATATGTAGTATAAGTGAAGAGGTGATAAGGAGATTGTCTTATCACTAGATTTTGATAAGTTATCAATTGATAAATGATTCCAACTCTCAATTGATAAGTTATTTAAGGTCATTGGTTGGTCCACTTATTTATGTGTAAGGCTTATACATGAAGATAAGGGCATAGCCTTATAGAAAATTGTTTTAGGATTTTTATCTTACATTGTTTTATAATTTATGATTTGATTTTTGTAGAATTGTGAATTTTTCTAAAGTTGAATGAAATTATTCAAATTAAATTATCGATTAATTATTTAAGGTTAAAAATTCCTTAATGGTTTTAAGGTTTAAGGTTTAAGTAACTTTAGAGCTTGCTGTTCTTCAAGCTCGGGTTTTATCGACAATTGGCTTTTGAATTGTAAAAATTTAATTTGTTTCTAAATATAAACTTAAGTTTTTGGTTTAGTTGATCTTTGGGAACGTTCAGAAAGTACTCTTAATTCAAATCTTAAGCCCACTAAAAGTAGGGTTTACAGCTGTACCATGTGTAAGAAGGCTAAGTATTGAGCCAAATAAGGGAAAACGATGCTTTTGCCTTTCTCGACGAAGTCGTGGACTAAATTGAGCATTAACTTTGTTCTCGGATTACTACATATTGCCCAAGGTAAAGATTCTGTAATACTTGTCATAGATTGGTTTAGCAAGATGGCACACTTCATGCATTGCTCCAAAACTAACAACACTTCGACTATTACTTCTCTTTTCTTATAGGAGATTGTGTAGATATACGATATGCCAAGAAGTATAGTCTCTAACAAAGACCTAAAGTTCTTAAGCCATTTCTAGAGGACCTTATGGCGTCGAATGGGGACCAAACTACCATTAAGTACTTCCTATCACCCTCAAACTGACAACTAAGCAAAAGTGATTAATCATACTTTGGAATCACTGCTCCGAGCTACATAAGCAAGAACTTAGCTGATTGGGACGTCTGCCTGCCAATAGTTAAGTTCGCTTACAATCGAACAGTATACAACACCACTAAGTAGACTCCCTTTAAAGTGGTCTATGGTTTCAATCCTTAAGTTGCCCCTCGATCACAACCTTATACCTATACCTAAGCAAAAGGACCCTAACGCCTTGGCTAGAGCACAATCCCTTCAACACATTTGCGATAAAGTTACTTAGCACATCAACCAATCTACTAAAAGAATGTGAGAAAAGACTAAGGGTAAGACGGCTAAACAATTCCAATAAGGAGACTTAGTATAGCTACACCTCAACAAGGAACGGTTTCCAAGCAAGAGGAGGAACTAACTATCCTCAAGGGTTTAAGGACCTTCCAGAATCTTCTAGAAGATCAATAATAACGCCTATATATTGGAGCTACCAAAGGACTATAGGGTTTCTAATATCTTCAATATTGTCGACCTTAGTCCATATCACCTTGATATAGAGCTGACCGAAGACCATTCGGATTTGATCCTAAATCTAAATCAACCCGAAAGGAATGATGGGAATCGAGCTACTATACCATTAACCCGCGACCGAGCCCAAAGATTGGAAGGCTTGCTACGGTAGATTCTCCTACTCCAGTCGACTCCTACTGAGACCGAGTATCTCCTTGTCAACTCGTTCTACATGCTGAGTCAAATGACTCCCTATTTCTCACAAATAATGTGCCGAGAAGTGGAAAGCCAAGACAACATCCAATCCTCACTTTCACTCATACCTGACTAATTACTTACTCGGCATCACCATTGCCGATATGCCATGAGAGAGACCCCAGACTAACTAAGCTACCCAGACTAACTAAGCTACCCTTGCTCAGACAAGCTAATTGACTGTACTTTTTGTCCACATCTTCTAATGGCTTCACTAATATAGCATTGCCACATGTACAAAATCATGTGTAGAATCCGTCATACTAATCATTGCTTTCCTGGAATATTCATTTTATCCTTTTGTATTATTGTACATTATTTCTTTATGGTAATACCCTTTTTGTCTTTTCCTTTTAGACACGTTGCCCTAAATTCTTGGGTATAAATACCCCCCATAGTTATAGCTATAAATCATAAGATTAAATATTAATGCACTTGACATTTCTCTCTCATAAACACCATTTTGTTTACATTCATCTCACTCTTATCTTAACCCTTAAGTAAGGCTAGGTGGCAAGTAACCTCACCGAATTAATTCATACGTTATATCGAACTATGTCATGAGTTCTCGGAAATTCCATTGGTGCGTCATATCTATTGGAGCTATTCGTAGGTTTTTGCTTGCTTTTCATTCACATTTATCCTTTCGTACCATTCCTCACTATTCCTTGCTTACTTGTCTGTTCCTGGTCTCAGTTTGCAACATCTGCACTCCTACTAGCTTCTATAATCAAGCATCCAACTCCCCATTTGTTTCTTTAAACAATTCAATTTCTTCCTTAAAACTCAAGAGAGATAATTGATCTAGGTGAAGATTTAAGATCAAAACCTTATAGCTCCTTCATCACTGGTACAACAAAAAAGCAATGTTAATGACGAGGTGATAGAAAGAGTGTCTCCTCCTTCAACAAATGCGGCAACAACCAAGCACAAAGGAGAGAGCAGCAACAGCTTAAGGAAGATGAGCACATACAAACAAAAACTATTGTAGGTTGTCACACTTCTCCATGACAAATGTCTGGATAGGGATGACGATGACACTGAGGAGTTGATCGTAATCATGTACAACAAAGTTACCGACATGAAGCTTATGCCCCATAACCAAGATAGTAAGATCTCTGAGGTAAAAGTACGCCATTTGCTCATAATGTACTTTAAGAAACAATTACTGGGCATTTATACAGACGTGCTTGAAGAGGAAGATAAAGTTACATTGATCCAACAAATGGATTCTACCTTTACTGATACTAGTTTCAGCATGGGGGACTCTAGTTCCCATTTACAAACTTCTACATAAGGTTTTTTAATTATCACCATGTCTGTTTAGTATAATTAGCCCCAAAGAGTATCAATATTTTAGTAAACTTTAAGGCCTTATGCACTTAGCTCAAGGTAAGGGTAACATTGACCCTCTATTGATACCTCTTCTTCTTAAGGAAGAAAAGGGATTGATTGATAAGAATCAACCTACAACCATCTCCAAACTGAGGCCAACTTATGCCAAGCTAACACCAACCTACTCAAAACTAAAGTCGACCCGCTCTAACCTAAGGCTGAACTGTTCGAAGCCGAGGTCGATCAACTCTTGCCAAAGCCAAGCTGATACTAGAAGGCTGAGAGGAAGAAATGGAGCCACTTGATATTAAGTTTATCGTCTATCAAGAAGCCAAGAGATTGCACAGCTAAGGCCTCAAGGCCATAGATCCACTCGGCACGACATGGAGAGATTAGTACCGAGTAACCATAGAACTTCTCAATTGTGGGGTAACCTTTTGAGTATCTTGGCTAAGCATTGCAAGACTTCAAGGACCCCTTCTCAAACCCAGACATCTAACTGTCGACCTCGCCTAGTTCGAATCCTGCGCCCTTTAGGACAGGTTGAATGACTGCATGCGAACTTCTTCTCTTAAACGCATAGTTTTTGTATTTTTGTACATATTTTCTTTATTTTAGTTATGGGCCCATTTTTTAAGGTTTAAGGCCTTATATATTATTTATAGTTTTGCTACTAGAGTTTTAGCACCTATTATAAATAGTAACATTTATAAGCAGCTAGACAAGAAGAATATACATACAATGATTACACTTGGAACTTTCCTCTTTTAAGTAAGGTTATTCTTAAGCTCTTAGAGCTTGCATGTACTAGATTATTGAGTATCGATTAACTCTTTAATCTTTCTTGTGTTCTTATCAATCTTGACCTTAGGATTGTGGTGAAGCCCTCATTTAAGCTAGTTAATGAGTTGCATCTAACCTTCATTTGAATCTTGAGTGATATTTAGTGTTCGCAAGTCATATCAAGCCCTATTTTGAACTCAACCCTTGATTGTGTTTGTGTCATGGTATGTAATATCGATACACATTCATTGTCAAAACGTCCATTTTACTTCCTGTTCTTCATACCCATTTATACTCTGACTACCCATTCTAGTTCCAATCTGCTACCTATAGAAACACCGAGCCAGTAGCCGTAACATCTTAGTATCAAAGCTTTAGGGAGACATGTGTACAGTGTTCTCCAAAGTCTGCTTTATCATTTGAACATCTGTTAGTTGTTATTCTGTAGTATAGTGCTTTGTTCATGTTTTTTAGTAGTTGCAGTATTGTACTGCTGTTGAGTCAAGTAATAGTAATTTTAGTAATTGATTCTAGTTACTATGGAAGTGTTTGTCAATCATGGTAGCTACAAAAACTGAGTAGTAGTCGTTTCTGGGTTAATGTAATTGTGTTTCGTTGTAAATCATGTTGTTCAAATTTTCTCTAAATGTCGTTGTATAGACAAGAATGTTTACAAAGAGTGTCAATAATGATGGAGATAGTCCCCATAAAAGCTTAAGGAGACACGTTGATAACTTGGAATATCATATTCAAAATCTCACTAATTCTATCTAGGAGCTTACTGGTATAGTCAAAGGCCGCAAACGTATTGACCGAGATGAAAGAAGGGAACAAACACCTACTAGTAGAAGTGGATCCAATGAGCTTGATAATGATGAACGACAATCGAGAAGATCTACTGACAAAAATGTCAACATCGAGAACCTAAGAGCTTGAAGAAGAGAGCCAAGGCCGAGAAGAAATAGGCCAAGCAGAGCTCCAATAAAAGTGGCCAATCTGAGGTGATCTAGCCAGCTTAGAAAGCTAGGGATGAAACCTAAGCACATAGCCGAAGACTTGACAACATCAAACTTAAATTGCCGACCTTAAATGGAAGTAGCCAACCTGAAGAGTTCCTTGATTAAGTTCCCTGAGTCGAGAAGTTGTTTGAGTGTTATACGTGTAATGACCGAACAAAGGTTAAGCTAGCCTCGTTAGCCCTTATTGAATATGCAAGTCTTTGGTAGGATAAATTGACCGCTAAGCGAGATGCAGAAGGAGAAGCATTGATTAGAACTTAGAGACTTATGAAAAGATTAATGAACCAACACTTTGTGCCGACATACTTCAAACAAGAGATGCTCCATGCTTTCCAACACTTAAGGCAAGGCTGAAACATTATTGAAGAGTATCTATAAGAGTTTGAGACCTTAATGACAAGATACGAGATTACCAAGCCATAGGACCACACCATTGCTAAGTTTCTAAGTAGACATTGAGACGAAATTGCCGACATAGTTGAATTACAGTTGTTTAACTCATTGGATGAGCTGATCAATCTGGCATTTAGAGTAGAAAGATAGAGGAAGAGAAGGCATCAAAGGCTAACTAATCAACCTCAACAAGTTTGCCCTGAACTTGAGAAGTATGCTAAGAGAAGAGGACTAGAGAAGAAGATGAAGAAAGGTGAATCTAGCCGACCTAATCAAGCTAAAACAAAGAAGGTAGAGAAAGAGAAAGTACTTAGCACCAAGGCCTGAGAAGTTAAATGCTTCAAGTGCTTAGGCTATGGGCATATTGCTTTTTAATGTCCGAATAAAAGGGTCATGATCTTAAAGGGTGATGGACCTGAAGCTCAAGTAGAGAGTCGGAGTGACAAAAGTTCGAAAGATGAGTTGATAAAATAAAATGTCTATGATGAAAATCTAGATGAACTCTTAGCTATAACGAGCCAACAAGCCAATCTAAAAACAAATCTCGAAAAAAGGGAAATTTTATTTTATATTTGATGTTTGATAAATAAGAAGACATGTTCCTTAGTTGTTGATTGAGGAAGCTACACCAACGTTGTTTCTACCGAGCTAATAGAAAAGATGAAGATGCTAACCTACTTACATCCTCAACCTTATGGATTGAAGCGGTTTAATGACAAGGGTATGTGATCACCCCTAAACAAAGCTTCTGAGTTTTACAAATTAAATCTCTTTATTCTATCCTTAACTCGGTTCAATAGGCAAGTATACCTACTGTTTTATAGCACAAATGAGTATAGGGTCATCTCCACTAGAGACGACTATAAACACTAATACTAATTAATCTTCCCATTATCTCACAATCCAATTTATCAAGTGATTAATTATTAAGACTCTAAATTGCTGATTAAACTACACTAATCCATAAATTAATGCTACTAACACAATGGTTACAATACAATTACTAACAACACATTTTACATGCAGACTTGCTTCACCACTTAGTATGATCCTACCAAAACACTTTTTGTCCTAATACTTATTATCTACGGGAAGTTACAGTATGTAAGTATTCTTCTCAAAACTACTTACTTCTAATCTTAATTATGTCTATTGGAATCTCTTCCTAATTAACAGTCAACTTAAATCACATTAATGTCATGTTAATATATCGATTCCCCTAAGGATGTAGCAACTTTCCTAATAATATCTCTATTATCAAGAGTAAGTTGTTCCAATGAACTAGATCTATTTAATAGAATTGTCTCTTGACATATTTTATTGAAATCTGTCCTAAGTCAATGTCGTGCATTACACTATACTTAGATTCATTAAGTGCAATTCATCGAAATTAGCATTTATCCAGAAACCACTATTTCATGCACTAATCATACTAAATGATGTAACAAGTCCTAACGTACTACTCACACATAATGAAGAAACAAAATATATCAATAAAATGTAGAAATAACAAAGAAATTAACATAGAACAAGTAGAAGAATACAACCCTGTTTTGAATTCTATTGTAGAAATCTGATAAATACACGAACAATGATTCCCCATCGTCTTTCTCAAGTAATTCCAGGAAAGGTACAAGGTACAACACTTAGAAACTGTACTAAAAGAAAATAATCAAAAATACAATAGATACAAAGATGTATGAATGGATGTATGATCCAATCCCCACTTTTGTCTAAAAATTGTAGCGTATTTATATTCTTCTCATCAAAAGGCTTGAAATACATCACTTCAAGACACCTCTTGGCATTTAGACTTGTTACACACACCAATTCGTGTGAAACAATTTAAAAAGAATCATCATATCCACTTCCATCACGCCCATGACTCAAGGAGTGATTTTCTTGTCGTAAACATTCTACATAATCATGCCCGTAATTAAGGGCGTAATCATCCTTCTAAGGTAGAGTCACGACCGTGATGAATAGGTAGAAAAATAGTTTCAACCTTAGTCACTCTCTTGGTCACAACCGTGATGGAGGGAGTGACGAGCATTGAGCACTCAAATTCTTTTTTATCATGCTCGTGTTTATCATGCTCGTGATGAGTCTCAGTTGATCTTCCTTTAACATTATTCCTTTATCATGGCTATGATATCTCTAAATCTCCTTATTCTGAAATTAATATATTACACAATGAATTACCAAGAACTTGAGAAATAAACACAATTATGGTTAATTTATACCTAAATGTACCTAAAAAGTGTAGAGTGATTTATACTTATCAGTATGGTCCATGTACATAAGAGGGCTTGAATAGCATTCAAGGCGAGACAATATAAGGATGAGATTGACTTTGACGTGGTCCCTATAAATGCTGCAAATTTATTTCTTGACCGACTATGGGAATATGACCAGAAAGTGACCCATGGTGGCTTCCTTAACACTTATACGGTTCGAAAGGATGGAAAGAGCTATTGCTTAACCCCAATTAGTGTTAAGGAAACTAGAGCAACTCGATACCCATGGTGAAGAGAAAATGGATGAGAAGTTTGTTCGGCATCCCAGCCCGTGCTCATTGTTTAACGTTGAGGACGACTTCTTTTCAAACTCGTGGTGATGATAAGAATCAACCTACAACCATCTCCAAACCATAGCCAACCTGTCCTAAGCTGACACTGTCTTGCTCGAAACTGAAGCTAACCCACTCTAACCCAAGGTCGAACTGTTCAAAGCCAAGGCCAATCAACTCTTGCCGAAGCCAAGCTGATACCAGAAGGCCGAGAGGAAGAAATAGAGCCACTCAACATCAAGTCTATCATATGCCGAGAAGTTGAGAGATCACACAGCTAAGGCCTTAAGGCTATAGATCCACTCAATACAGCATGGAAAGATTAATGCTGAGTAGCCATAGAACTTAACAACTATGGGTTGACCTTTCGGATATCTTAGCTAAGCACTGCAAGACTTCAGGGACTCTTTTTTGAACCAGAACATCCAAATGCCAACCCTACCCAATTCGAATCCTGCTCCTTCTAGGACAAGCCGAATGACTACATGCCAACTTCTTCTATTAAACGCATAGTTTTGAATTCTTGTACATATTTTCTTTATTTTATTTATGGGCCCATTTTTTAAGGTTTAAGGCCTTGTATATTATTTACAGTTTTTCCACTAGAGTTTTAGCATCTGCTATAAATAGCCTAAGTAGCCAGACAAGAAGAATATACATACAATGATTTCACTTAGAACTTTTCTCTTTCAAGTAAGGTTATTCTTGAGCTCTTGAGCTTGCATTTGCCGAATTATCGAGTGTCAATTAACTCTTTAATTTTTCTTGTGTTCTTATCAATCTTAACCTTAAGATTGTGGTGAACCCCTCATTTGAGCGAGTTAGTGAGTTGCATCTAACCCTCATTTAAATCTCAAGTGACATTCAGTGTTTGTGAGTCATATCAAACCCTATTTTGAACTCAACCTTTGATTGTGTTTATGTCTTGGTGTATAATATCGATACACATTCACTGTCAAAACCTCCATTTTACTTCCTGTTCTTCATACCCATTTGAACCCCGACTACCCATTATGGTTCTAGTCCGTTGCTTACATAAACGCCAAGCTGGTGATTATAACACTAATGGTATTACATCTCAGCTCGCTTTGGTAAGAGGATTATGGAGGACTTGGAGTCTTTTATCTATGATTGGAAAAAGAAATTCATGCTTATTTACATGGATCAAAAACTAGATTTCTGAATAAAGTAGACGGTTGTAGTCCGAACTGGCAAGATTAAGGTCCTAAGGGCTTAAGATACCAAAGTAGCTAACGATATCCTTCATCTCTTCCATCATCTGAATGAAGTCCCTTGGGATGCCAAAACCTTGGTAAATCAACTCCACCAAGGCAAACTGATACTCATGGATGATGTGGAAGAGGTCCAAAGTAATAGGGGAGACTAAGGTACTTTCCCCCTTAATGTTGTACCAATGTGAGCATGTGGCTGTGATTATCACTTGTCAATATTAAGAGGACCTTCTTGAAGCTTGAGCCCATGCTTACTATGGTCATACTTATGAGTTATTCTTAGATTCTTTTGTCCATCCTCTAACTAGGTTTTCTATTTTGTAGGTTTTGAGCTTCTAACATGCAATGCAATCAACTTCGTAGTTAAGTAGATGGCTGAAGTTAAGTACCTAAAGAAGGAGCGGGTTGCTCGAAAGGCCAAGAAAAAGGTAGAGAAGAAGGTGGTCAAGATGGCAACTAAGGATGCTAAGGCCAAAAAGGTTGAGAAGGCTCCCCTTTAATGTAATGCTAAGGGGAGGTTCATCAAGTCCAGGTCCTAAGGAACTAATGGGGATTGGCAAGCATTTGGTAATAACTGTATTACCATACCAGTTAAGCCTGAAGGGACCTTCGAAAGAATTGTCCTTGCTAAGGGTAAGGATGATAAGTTAGGGGGATTTAAGTCCAACTAATAAGAAGTGAGTATAACTTCCCCAACCCTCCCCTCAATTAATATTCTAAATGTAGAAGACTGCTATGTCCTAGAGTTCAATGCCCCCAATTAATAGGGGTTGGGGTCCCTTAAGGCATTGATCATACAACTTGCGCTACTGCCAATTGAGGTGCCTATAGGCCACATCTACCAGCCCAACTGAATATATACACTAGTGAATTGAGCTTGAATAATGGGAACACCTGTAAAGAGCTCGTATAGGGTACTTTGTTGCCTCAGGATCATGCTACATTAAACAATCTACTCGATTGGCAAAAGTATAGAAAAAGCTCCAAGGTACCAAGGCCAAGGTTTAGGAGCTAGAAGATAAGGTTGTTACATCCTCCAAGGAGGTAGAAGATGCCAAGGCTATGATGAAGAAGACCAAAGAGAATAATAATCAATTTAATGTCAAGGTTACTTACTTAACCAAGGAATTAGAAGAGGGGAAAAAGAAGTCTTAGGTAGCTCGGGAGTCAACTACTGAGAAAGAAAGGGTCAATGCTAAGGAGATCAATCATCTTTGTGAATACATGGTTGCCTTAGAGACTTCACTTCCATAGTATGGCAAGAGATTTTTAACTCCATCACTATGGGGCCACAATGAAGTTAGTTTTAAAAGAAACATTCAATCAAAGGGATGAAGCAAGCATGAAGGATTGTGTTGCAAGCCCATTCGGACATCAACCTAAAGTGCCTCTCCTTCCTTGATCCTACATCGCCTAAACTAAAGTCAAAGGAAGAATTTGAGGAGGAAGGTGAAGAGGATGCCGGGGAGGTCCTAGGAGAACTCATACCTATTGGTCCTTAGGATCTCGCCCCCATTGATCGAGTAGGTGCTCTACCAATGGCTTCCTTATCTCTCCTACTACTCATTCTAGCAATCCATATAGATAGTCAACCTTAAGCTCTCAAAGTAATTTCATTTTGAAGGATCACCAAAAGTATATTTGGTCAAATCAAATGTAAATTTCATTTTTTGTTGTACTTTTCTATTATTGGCCCCAAATTGTAAGTGTAATCATTTGATTATTAATGAAGATATTGATTTCACTTCTCCTTAGACTATTTTGCAACACTTTAAATGTTATTTTTAGTTCCCTATATGAATGTTAAGTATTTCAAAATTTAGGATTAGCCACCAAGGTGTAATGAAGATTGATGTGATACTGTCAGGGCCCTAAAGGGGGCCTAGTAGGATTGCCTAAAATTCCAATAGCATGTATGCACCCATAATATGGAAATTATCTCATAAGTCAGAGATTGCAAGACTCTAAATGATTAATCACTAAAGTTACTAATTTTTAAATAATTAATTTATTGTAAAATATAATTAACTATGGATATTCGATATCCCACAGTTCCTCAGAACAGTAGAGAATCGATATCCCCTACCAAATAATAAGATAGGATATACCAACTTTATAAAATTACAATAAATTTTAATTATATGGAATTTTAACATACAAATATTTCCTACAAAGGATGTTATGTATCACCTATAAAGATCTCAGCTAATTTTAATACTAACATACTTATCCTCACCTTGCACTCGGCACTCGAGACTTATCTTAATCCCAACATAAGTAAACCTGCAAAAGGAACTAAGAGGGAATGAGTATAAAATAGCTCAATGAGTTCGTTCTTCACCACAATTGTTCAAGCAAGTTATCACACATTATTCATACATGCAAGCTATCTACATACAAAATGAATACAAACGTGATGAATGTAAGCAACACATCCATAGGAGTCCAGAACTATGGAAGTTGTAGAATTACCTCGTCTATACTTCGATTATCCCATGTACTTAACTGTATAGGGTACTTCAACTTATCCGTATGAGACTGCTTAGAGGCACCACCCCTCTAGGCAACCCTCAACTATTACCTTAGTCAAGAAAAGAGTTCCAATCCAACAGGTAGATCCTAAACTAGGACTATCCACCATCCAAGGCCCCTTAGGCACAAACATACGAGTCCTCTTGCAATCAAAATTATCTAAGACCTCACAGGTATAATAAAGTGAGTCCTTCCACTATTAATTAGAGATCTTATGCTCGCTTTGCCTTAAAGATAAACTATCATTTCCAATATTGCGAACCCTTATCAAAATCGTACAAAATACGTTAAGATTAGAAAAGCTTTTTCCAAAAATACCCTTTTCAAAATTTTACAAAGCTCTCACTCTCCATCCATACATTTACTGAGTCATAGACATGCGACGAATAGAACCAGTTATTCTAGTCAAATATTTATATTTATCAATTTTAAAATGATGATCACACAGATGATGACATACAAGCAAAACAGTCATTCGAACATATAAGCAACAATAAGCTGCAAAGCATCATATAAGTAATACGTACAAACAAGTAGCATGTCATTAAAACTCCCTCACCTGGATTATTGCTCATTCTTCAAGCCTTTGGGGTTTCCAAAACTCGATATCAAAATGCCTAAAAGATAATAAAACTTATAAATATCCTGAGAAACAGATTCCTTAGTTAATTAAAAGTCTATTGTAATTTGTTTAGTTTCCCAATATGATCCAAGTATGGCGTTACAGGGTTTATCATACTTTAGTGAGATCAATTGTAACTATATTCGTATATTTGTAAGTTATGGTACTTTATGTATTTAATTACTTATTTCTTTTCATTATCAATTTACAGGGTCTATTCTATTACTTAGTTATCTTATTTATTCCTTTTAGTTTTATCTTATATCTTTAGTCACATGTAATTTTTTCATCTTAACTCCAATTTTTACAATTTAATAATTGTTTGTTATCGTTTTCGGATATACATTTACACGGTAAAGTCCGTTTTGGATGTTAAAACCCGTGTTTTACGATATGGACTAAATTTATTAAAATTTTAATTATTGAAGCTTGAATATTCTTATTGTCTATTTTTATATCTTATTTTAGTACTTAATGATTTAATTAACCCTTAGATTCTTATATTTAGATAATTTTACATTATTATTACTATTATATGTACCTAAATAAGGCTAACTCAAATTGAGATGTGTGTTATGGGCTTAATGTAGGTTCAGCCCATATATGTATATGTTTGTACATATTGTATATTTTATTATTTTACTATACTATCTTTTAGTAATTTAAGTAATTATGTTGTAATTTACTTATGTACAACTTTTATACTTATGTATTTATATATTCTATACATATATTATGTGTATATATACTTCTAATACACTTGTATATATACTAGTATACTTATACATATACCCGTATATACATACGATGATATATGTATTTTCGTATGTCTTTTATACTCCCTTAAGAAATTTTCATAAAATTTATATTTTTGCATCTTATGGGCATAATTGGTAAGTTATATGTATGTATACTTAGTATACTCTTTATTTTTGTTTATGTACATGAAAAATACTCTTGTATAAGAATCTTCCAACATATGTACATGTGTTCTTCTACCCTTATCTATATATATACCTACACTTATACCTTGTATTTTACTAAAATTCACACATAAGTATCTCACATGTATCTATATGGTATATGTACTTATGTATTCTACTCTTATACTCAAGTATTCCTATACTTAGGTACATGTATATAAGAATCTTATTTGTCTCAACATACATGTACATATGATATATGAATTCTAAAACTAACCTAACATATACAACTAATTGCTAATTAAGATGGAAAACCATATAAAAACATACCTTTTGTCCTTTATATTATGTAAGGGAAGTGCTAGTATATAGTGTAGAAAAAATTGTTGAAATATGTAGGTAAATTTTGAAAAGTGGAAGGGGATGGAAGGGAAGAGGGTGACAGTTTGGGGATGAGGAAGAAAAGGGGGTTGTTTTTATGTAATTTTGTGTTTTATAGTGAAGACAAGTGGGGTCTAAATGGGAGAAAAAGTGGATGGCAAAAGAAAGCAAAATGGAAAAAAAAATCATGTGAAAAATATGTAGAAATCTAAGGAAAGTGAAAGAAAACTTTAGATGGTAATGACATTTGTTGACTTTGTCAACTCTCTTAAAATTACATGTAATTTGTGTGTACATAATGGGATAATTAAGGATAATTAGGAAAAAAATTAAGGAAATGAAAGGAAATGTGGAGTTTATTAAAATAATTAGTAAAAATAGTTAATGAGATCTTATTCTAAGTATTTATATCCTATATATATCATTTGGTATACTACTTAGTGTAACTATTATGAAAAGTGTCATTTAGTAAGTTAATATTGACTACATATGGTATAACCATCAACTAAACACTTAACTCTATATAGTACTAACCTAGTTAAGTAATTAGAAGATAAATATGATCTATAACGCAATATCCCAGTTTCTAATTAATTACTTCAGTATTATATGTATTTATGAATGATTGAAAGTTATATTTGATCTTTTATTAATAATTTGGTAAGATAATAAGGATATATTGTCAATTAGGGTTTTAGAGTAAGTTATAATGAATTAGTACTTTTATATCCTTAAAGTTATAATTTTAAGATTTTATTACTTTTGGGTATAATCTCTAGTGTTTATATACATTTATGATATAAACTCTTAAAGTTATATATATTTAGAGTTTAAGGTTTTTGTACGCGACTAGAGTTTCTATTAATAATTTAAGGTTTTTCATATTCGATTTAGGTTTCGAATTAGAATTTTAGTTGGTTTTAAATCTTACTAGCTCTATTGACTTTAAGAAATCATCTATAGTATGGGGGCTTGATTCTATACTTAGATTACTAGATTTACGGGGTTTACAGATACTTTTAGCAAAAGGAACGAAACTTTAGGCTATCGAATGAAGGCTCGTTGTCTATAATGATCACGTGTAGGACATTGAATCTGTTTAATATGGTGTTTATGATGAAGCTCTACATGTTCTTCTTAGTTATCTTTGCCATGACATTTGCTTCCACCCACTAAGTGAAGCAATCTACAACAGCTATAATATACTATCTGCCCCCCATCGCCTTAAGGAAGGGATCAAATATGTCAAGGCCTCACTCTACAAAGGGCTACAATCTAGTGAGGAGTTATAAGCTTTTGCTTAGAGAATGGGTGATGTATGTAAGCTTCTATTACTATACATACTACTTCGTATCTAGCTTCATTATTAGCTAATAGTATCTGAGTCTCAAGGCTCGGATGTAAAGGGCCTCAATTTTGATATGGGTTCTATAAACTCCTGTACACAATTCTTCCATAAGTCTCCAGCCTTCCTCTCACCGAAGACATTAAAGTAAGGGGAGACTAAGGCCTTTATGGTATAGGGCTTTGTCCAATAAAGTGTAATTAGTTGCCAAGTAGTGTTGCTTTTGAGCTTCCTTGGGATTGGGCGATACAATACTATGCTTTAAGAACTGCATGATAAGGTCGATCCATTACGATTTAGGCAAATTAACCTCTACTACTAGAGTTTGTTGGAGCAGGTGGTATGTAATCCTCTCTAGTAGATATTTCACAAAAATCTTATTCTTATCTACAGGCTTTAAGACAACCATGGACACATGACTAGATAGGTTGTCAACTTCAAGGTTTTTAAGTTAGGGGATACGTATTATCGTTCATTAAGTGAACTTCGCGACTAAAGATGTGACCAACTTCAAGTACTTAACCATCGCTTCCCCCTTAGCTTCCTATTTTCTATTAACTTGTTGTACTACAAGCAATGAATTTGAAAAAATATCCAACTTTTTGACATCAAACTTTTTTGCTAGCTTTATCTTGCAATCAAGGCTTCATATTTGGCCTTATTTATTGACATCAAACTCGAATTTGAGGGCATAGTAGATCGTTACACCATAACAGCCTCTGAGCACTAACCTTGCCCCCACATCCTTCTCAAGTAGAGGAGCCGTCCATGTAGAGTGTCTATGTAAGATTCTAACTTTCTTCTTCCAAAGACCCTCCTCCGATATACTTGACTACAAAGCCAGCTAAGACTTAGACTTTATAAGCTTATTAGGGTTTATATTAGATTTTATACGCATTAGTTCAAGTATGTAATTCATCATTCGCCCCAAGGTGACCAGCTTTTGGATTATGGTGCACATTATTTGGTCAGTCAATACTACAATCCAGTATGCTTCAAAGTATAATCAGTGCCTCCTAGCTAAGATCATTATTACTAGAGCAAATTTCTAAATCTTAGAATGCTAGAGTTCTACCCCATAGAACCGACGTAAGAAACTAGCCTACTCCCTATCCTCTACATGGATTGATACCAAGGAAAGAGCTCGATTGTTTATAGCTAGATTTAAAAATAAATCTTTGCTAGGTACTAACTTTGAGAGAACTGGTGGAGAGGCGAGGAATTTCTTAAGCTGCTTGAAAGATTCCTTAGATGTTGGTGTCCATTTGAACTTATCTGGGTTGTTTAAAATCTTGAAAAACTTAGCACACTAATCTGTATACCGGGACATAAAACGACTAAACGACCACTCATCCCATCATCTTCTAAAGTTCTTTGACACTAGTTGGGGCTTTCATGTTGGCTATAACTTTAAGCTTCTCTAGGTTAGCCTCAATGCTTGCTGAGTTACTAAAACTCGAAAGAATTTTCTAGATGCCATCCTAAAGATACACTTCTAGGGTTTAGTTTCATTTCATGTTTCCTCATCTGGTCAAAGGCCTCTTTCAAGTCCAAAGATGGTCATCGAGCTTCTTACTCTTGATAATCACATTATTCATGTATACTTTTATGTTTCACTCAAGTTGAGACTTGATGAACCTGATCAAATCTTCTAATAAGTAGCTTCAACAATCTTAAGACTAAAGGGCATTACCTTATAACAGTAAGTACTGAAATCTATGACAAAGGATGTATGTACTTCATCCTTCGACACCATCATAATAGGGTTATAATAAGAGAAAGCATCCATAAAACTCAAGAGGGCGTATCCTAAGATAGAATCGACCAATTGGTCGATCATCAGGAGTGGAAAGCAACCCTTTGGATGGGCTTTATTAAGATTGATTTAATCATTGCACGTTTGCTACTTCCTGTTAACCTTCTTTACAAAGACTACATTGGCTAGTCAAGTCGAGTATTTCTCCTCTTGGATAAACTCGGCTTTCAGTAACTTTTGCACCTCTTCTTCGATCATCACCTAGCTCTCGGGGACAAATTGTCAATTTTTCTACTTAAATTGATTATCTTTTAGATCGATCTTAAGTTTATGTTTCACAATTACTAGGTCAATTCTCAACATATTGGATGGTGACCAAGCAAATTTGTCCAAATTGGCTTAAAGGATGTTAATAAGCCTTTACTTCAAATCTTATAGCAAGTCTTTACCAATGTAAGTAGTTTGCTTGGCGTTTGTACCGAGCTGGATTTCCTTAAGATCTTCCTATAGGTGGGGCCTCTTCTTAGCCAACTTTTACTATGGCTCATTTTCAAGGGATAGAACACTATCCCCTTTCAAGGCTATAGTGTAGAGTTCTTGAGATAAGGGTTAGTTACCCCAACATATGCCAACTCTTGTAGGTTTTGGAAACTTTGCCTTTAGATGCAAAGATGAGGCAATCATTCTGAAAAGCATTCATGCTTAGTTACCCAAGGATTCAATTATAGGGAGACTTATAGTCTACTACTATGAACTTAATCATGCTAACAGTCGCTTTTTCATCATCCCTTAGCTCCATGTCGAGCATAAATATGCCTTTAGGATACACTACTTAATTGTTAAAATTGATGAGATTGTGATGATAAGGCTTCATTTGGCTTGAAGTTTTCTCTCATTTGTTCATAAGCATGCTTGAATATAATGTTCGTCGATCTTGTGGCATTTACCATCATTTTCTCAACTTTAAAATCTACAATGTAGGTGTCAACTACCAAGACATCTTAGTATAGGGTTTCAACCTCCTAAAGGTTATCATCTGTGAAGGAGATTGAGGTATCAATCTTCTTCCTCTTTTCCCTTACCTCATAAACTTTCTTAGTACATAAGGTAGATCCTAAGGTTAAGGAATTTGATCTATTTTTGAGATGCAAGCCTCCCATTATGATGTTAATGACACCATTGGGAGCCTATTTTAGCTTCATTCATCATGATCATGGTCGCTACACTAATCTTCCTCTATTCTTCTTCTTTGAAGAGGTCACTTAACTTTATTCACCAAGTTGGTGATATACTTATGCAAATACCTAGTTAGATGGCATGTTCTAGTAAGTTCTTTAATTAGTAACATTTATCCATATTATGCCTGGTGGCATTGTGAAAATCATAATATTTGCTATTATCTAAGCATTTGGACTTAGTTTTCATCCTCTCAGGCTTTAGTAATAACATGAGATTTTGTACATCCATGAAAAGATCCCCTATCGACTTGGTAAAGGGAGTATGCTAACTATAGCTCGGTATTGGATCAAACTGCTTTCAGTCCTTCGAGCTTTGGTCATCCACTTTAAGACCTAAGTGATCCTTTATCAAGCCCCTTTCCTTTTCCCTTCTCTTCCCTTTCCGACATTTCTAGATTGGCTTCACAATGAGTACATATATTATCTTCTTGATTAATAAATTATTGGGCGTTCCTCCAAAACTTCACCAAGGTAGTTACCTTGGTCTTCTTTATGGACTTAAAGAAATCAAAATAGGGATAAACTCCTAAGGTCGCTGCATAGAGGGTGACCTCTTCATTTAGCTGTGGTATATTTACTATTGCTTTGTTAAATTGGTCTATGAATGACCAAAGGGATTCTCCCTTTCGTTATCAAATGAGGTAAAAGGATGAGTTGTCCTTTAAGGGAAGCTTACCTTCTTGGAATTAGAGGACAAAATTCTTCGAAAGCTCATCAAAGCTAGAGATTGAATTCTTTGCAAGTGATTAAACTGTATGCATGCGGCCCTTCGAAGTGTACTTAAGAAGGCCTTACATCTCAACCCATCATTGAGGCCAATGTAAGTCCATTAAAGTTTAAAAGTGCATCAAGCAATCCTTTAGGCTAGTAATCTTGTTGTATGGCTCTAATATCAGGTGCCTCTTACTACATAGGAGCACTTGCACCTAAATCTCCTAGGAGAATAGAGTTTTGCTACTAGTAATTAAGGTCACAGCCCCTATTATGAACCGTGACCAAGAATAGACAAAGCTGGTTGCTGAGTAGGCCTAAGCCTGCAAAAAGCTTGAAAGGAATAGTAGAGAATGGAGTGAAAGGACAAATGCGAATGAAAAGTAAGCAAAAACCTACAAACAGCTCAAATGGATATGATGTACTAATGGAACTTCCGAAGACTCATGGTACAATTTGATATGACACACGAATCGGTCCAGTGAGGTTACTCGCTACCTAACCTTACTTAAGGGTTAAGATAAGAGTAAGATGAATATAAACAAAGTAGTGTTTACGAGAGAGAAATGTCAAGTATATTAATGTTCGATCTTATGATTTACAACTACAAGTACAAAGGGTACTTATACTTGAGATTTTAAGGCAACATACCCAAAAGGAAGAGACAAAAAAGGCATTACCTTAAAAAAATAATGTATAAGAACACGAAAGGCTAAAATCAATATTCCAGGAAAGTAATGATTAGTGTGACAAATTATACACATGATTCTGTACACGTGACGATGTTGTATTGGTGAGGCTATTGGAAGATGCAAACAAAAAGTATGGTCAGCTGGCTTATCCGAACAAGGGTAGCTTAGTCAGTTCGCGGTCTCTCTCTCAGCATATCGGCAATGGTGATGCTAAGTAAGTAATTGGTCAGGCATGACTGAGAGTAAGGATTAATTACTGTCTCAGCCTTTTGCTTCTCGGTACACTATCTGTGAGAAATAGGGAGTCATTCGGCTCGGCATGCAAAATAAGTTAGCAAAGAGATACTTAGCCTCAATAGGAGTTGGTTGGAGTAGGAGAATCTATTATACTAAGCCTTCTAGTCCTCAAGCTTGGCTACGAGTTAATGGTCCAGTAGCTCGATTCCCATCATTTCCTCCGAGTTGATTTGGATTTAGGATCAAATTCGAATGGTCTCCAGTTAGATCTCCATCGGGATGTTATGGACCGAGGTTGAGAATATTGAAGGTGTCAGAAACCCCATAGTCCTCTAGCAACTCTAATCTATAGGCATTTTCATTGATCTTCTGAAGGATTCTAAAAGGTCCTTTAACCCTTGGGGATAGTTTGTTCCTCTTCTTGCTTGGAAACCATTCCTTGTTGAGGTATAGCCATACCAAGTCTCCTTACTAGAATTGTTTAGCCGTCTTATCCTTAGTCTTCTCTCGCATTCTTTTAGCAACTTGGCTGATGTGCCAAGTGACTTTGTCATAAATATACTAAAGGGATTGTGCTCTAGCTAAGGTGTCAAGGTCTTCTTGTACAGGTATAGGTACAGGGGTGTGATTGAGGGGAAAGTCAAAGTCGGGATTGAAACCATAGACCACTTCGAAGGCAGTCTGCTTGGTAATGTCATGCATTTCCCGGTTGTAAGCGAACTCAACCACTGGCAAGCCGATGTCCCAATCAGCTAAGTTCTTGCCCACTACAACTCGGAGTAGTGATCCTAAAGTACAATTAACCACTTCTGTTTGACAATCAATTTGAAGGTGATAGGAAATACAGAACAGTAGTTCGGTCCCCATCTGACGCTACAAGGTTCTCTAGAAATGGCTTAAGAACGTCAGATCTCTATCGGAGACTACACTTCTCAGCACGCCATGTATTCGCATAATCTCCTACAAGAAAAGAGAAGCAATAGCCAAAGCATCATTAGTTTTGGAGCAAGGCACGAACTGTACCATCTTGCTAAACCGATCCATAATAACCATTATAGAATCTTTGCCTCAAGTAGTATGTGATAATTCGAGAACAAAGTCCATACTCAATTCAATCTATGGCTTCGTCGGGACAGGCAAAGGCATCGCTTTCCCTTGTTTAGTTTAATACATAGCCTTCTTGCACACAGTACAGCTTTCGATAACATGGTGTACGTCTCTCCTTATTCTCGGCCAAAAGAATCGACCATTCAACAAATCACAAGTCCTTCTTTCTCCAAAGTGTCCAAAGAGCCCTCCATTATGAGCTTCCCTAATCAATAACTCCCTTAAAGAACAAGTCAACACACATAATTTTCCACTTCTGAACAAGTAGCCATTTTCCACATGATACTCATCTACTATCCTTCCATCGACACATCATGCAATTATAAAGTCTAAAGTATAGATCCTCATAATACTACTCTATGATACTTGCAAACCCAAATAGTCTGGTCTGCAATTCATTCAAAAGTGCATGTCTTCTCAAAAGAGCATTTAAAACTACGTATCTCTTCCCCTGCTTGAATTTTATTACAAAATTGAGTCCCTCAAAGATATCAACCCATCTCACTTGCTGCTTTGATAACTTGGTTTGACTTTAGAGGTATCTCAGTGACTCATGGTTAGAATATATGATAAATTCTCTGGGCAATAAATAGTGTTGTCATACTTATAATCCTTGAATCAGCGCCAAGAGTTTCATCATATACAGAGTAATTTATCTGAGGTCCTCTAAGCTTTTCACTGTGAAAGGCAATCGGTCAGCCTTCTTATATTAGGAAAGTACCTATTCTAATGCCTGATGCGTCACATTCTAACTCAAATATTTTCTTGAAGTTAGGTAAAACTAATATTAGGGTAGAGAACAATCTTTTTTTTTTTTTATCTTGACAAAGCTCCTCTCCTCCCTTTTTCCCTATTAAAAGTTGGTGTTTTTCTTTATTAGCTCAGTAAGTGGTGTGGTAAGGGTATTGAAATTCTCAATGAATCATCTATAAAACAAAGCTAGTCTATGGAAACTTCTCGTTTCTATACAAGTAGCAGGGGTCAACCACTTGACAATTGCTCAGATCTTCTCATCATTCACTTGTAAGCCTCCTCTACTGACTACATAGCCTAAGAATTCCACTTTCTCCTAGCAAAAGCAACACTTTTTGAGATTGTCAAATAATCTCTCGACATAGAGGATATCCAAAATGGCTCAGAGATATTTACAATGACTCGGCATGTCGGTACTGTAGATCAAGATGTCGTCAAAATACACCATGACTTATTTCTTGATCAGATGTCTTAGCACATGATTCATTAGTCTCATAAAAGTGCTTAGGGCATTCAACAAGCTAAAGGGCATGACCATCCATTCATTTAATCCATGCTGAGTCTTAAACATCATTTTCCACTCATCTCTTGGCCTTATACGAATATGATGGTAGCTAGACTTAAGATCAATCTTATTGAAAATCTTAACGCCATTCAATTCATCTAACATATCTTCCAACCTCGGGATAGCATACCTATACTTGATAGTAATCTTGTTCACAACTCGACTATCCACATACATCTCGAGTTCCATCCTTTTTCGACACTAAAAGGGTTGGCATAGCACAAGGGTTGAGACTTTCTCTAACATAACCTCTTTACAACAACTCATTAACTTGACATTGGAGTTCAAAAGCCTGTTCGGGATTCATCCGATAGGTTGGTCTATTCAGCAATGCAGCGTCGGATAACAAGTCAATACAGTATTCTATACCTCGAGTTGGGGTTAACTCTTCGGGTAACTATTTTGGGAACAGGTTGGCATACTCATCTAGTAACTCTTTGATTTCCTAGAGTAGTTTACCCCACTCTTTCCTCTCTAATAGGTGCCTGACCAACATAAAGGTTAGCTTGTTAGCATTGATGGCCTCTCGGAACTTAGCTTTACTCATCACCAAAGCCTTCTTGAATCAGCAAGCAAGTTTTTTTTTTTTTTTTTTTTGCAATTTATTAACTTCTTTCTACAGCATCGAGTTTAATGTGATCTTTCAGTTATCCTTCTTAAACATATACATGTTCTTGTAGCCATTATGAATAACTCTCCTATCAAACAACCATAGTCTACCTAGTTACACATAGGAAGCATGTGCGGGTAGTACATCACAGAGAATTTTGTCAAAGTAATTCCCTATAGTGATCAATAATAGTATATGTCGAATGACATGTAATCCCCTCTCTCTCAACCAGTGCAACTTGTACAACCTCGAGTATACAACATTCAGAAACTTCAGTTTTGAAATAAAGTCAACTAATACCACATTGGTGCAACTTCTACTATCTACAATGAAGGCACACACTTGATTATTCACCTTATAGGTGGTGTGAAACAAATTTTTTCTCTACTCCTCTTCTCGTGAGGGTTTCATGTTCATTGTGCATCGGATAACCATGATCAGTTGGTTAAAGTCCTTGGCGAACACAACCTCTTCGATCATTTCTTGCTCAACATCTTCTTTCTAAACAAGAATCTCCTCCTCAAGTTCCTTATTAGTACTTTCAACTTCTAGTTTTAGAATGTCTCCTTTGATGACCATTGTCCATCAGTTCGGGCACTGAGTAGTCATATGTCCAAACCATTGGCATTTAAAGCACTTGATTTGGCTCGTCTTCTTGCCAGACCCTTGCCCCTTCTCATAAGTTCAAGTCGGAACTTTAGTGTTAGGCTGGCCCTTTAATTTGGCTCGGACATCCATCTTTTGGCTTAACTTGGTACTTGATTGAGCTTAGTGACTCGCCTATCCAAGTAGGCTAGTTAACAACTTAGTCGATACTCGGCTCCTTCTTTGCCTTTGTACTTGTTGGGCTATTCTGATGGCCTCATCTATTGTTGTAAATAGTTGGGGTTCCACAATGTCTCGAATGTCATCTCTTAACCCAATAATGAATCTTGAAATTGTTTGAGCTAGTGGTTCCTCCACTTCACAATGGATCATAAACATTTGAAATTCTTAAACATACTCGTCAACTGTTCGACCTCTTTGTCTCAGCTCCTAAAGTCGAGTGAAAGCATCTTCAAGATAAGTTTCTAGCATGAACTTGTTTTTGAGAATTCTCTTCATCTTGGGCTGAGTGTTAATCTTTCGGTAGCCCTCTCGTCTCCTCATAGCCTAGAAATTTGTCCACCATATGGCGGCATATCTGGAGAACTCAACAACAACAGTTCTCACTTTCTCATAATTCTCATATTAATAATAATAAAAAACACACTCCACCTTCTCTTTCTACTCTAAATATTCATTAGTATTCCTAAATCCATTGAAACTCGAAATCCGAAGTTTCACATGGTTAGATACTTTAAGGACTTTAGCTCGCTCTTCTTCAAAGTACTCTTCTTAATCCTCTTCATTTAGTTCCCTCAGGTCTATCCTTTATCTTACTCTTCTGCCTACCCTTCCACCTCGAACGAGTTAAGCTGGGTTCTAACCTCTAATAGGTTAAGTAGCTTGTGGAGTGTTTTACACAGCTTCAGTCGGTCTGCAAGACAACACATGAATAGCTCAGGTTAAATCCACCAAGAGGTTAGCCACTTCATCAAGTTTCTTGTTAGTGCTTTTAAGGGTTCCTTAAGACTATTGTCCATGGTAGACAACTCTACTGTCATCCCCAACACCAATGTTTACACTTAGGTCAGTCATTTTCTTCTAAGATTCAGAGCTCAAACAAACACTTTAAGAAATTAACAGCTAGCAAACACAATAGCTAAGACAAACACAATAACTTACTTTGCTTCACACATGTAAAACAGGGTATAAATAGAACTTCAAACACAAACCACAACTCAGACAAAACCTTCTACCAAGATGTTGTGAACCGTAATCAAGAACAAACAAGGCCAGTTGTTGGGTAGGTTTAAGCTTGCAAAAAGCTCAAAAAGAATAGTGTAGAATGGCATGAAAGGACAAATACGAATGAAAAGCAAGCAAAAACCCAACGTACTAATAAAACTTCTGAGGACTCATAATATAATTCAATATGACGCACAAATCATTCTAGTGAGATTACTCACTACCTAGCCTTACTTAAAGGTTAGAATAAAAGTGAGATGAATGTAAACAAAGTAATGTTTACAAGAGAGAAATGTTAAGTGTATTAATGTTCAATCTTATGATTTACAACTATAAGTACAAAGGGTATTTATTCCCAAGAATTTAGGGTAACATGATTAAAAGGAAAAGACAGAAAAGGCATTACCTTAAGGAAGTAATGTATAAGAATAAAAAAGGGTAAAATGAATATTCCAAGAAAGCAATGATTAGTGTGACGAATTCTATACATGATTCTATATACATGGCGATGTTAAATTAGTGAGGCCGTTAGAAGATGTGGATTAAAAGTATAGTCAACTAGCTTATTTGAGCAGGGGTAGCTTAGTCAGTTTGAGGTCTCTCTCTCGGCATATCGGCAATGGTGATGCTGAGTAAGTAATTGGTTAGGTGTGAGTAAGAGTGAAGATTGGTTGATGTCTTAGCCTTCCGTTTCTCAACACACTATCTATGAGAAATAGGGAGTCATTTAGCTCGACATGCAGAATGAGTTAGCAAGGAGATACTCGGCCTCGGCAATAGTATGAGGATCCACTATGCCATGCCTTCCAGTCCTTGGGCTCGGTTGCGGGTTAATAGTCTAATAGCTCGATTCCCATTAGCTTCCATCTTTCCATTTATAGTGTTAGACATCCATTTACTGACCAAATTTGCTAGTTAGTCGTAATTGACTCCCTTAATTAGTTCGTTTACCTAAGAATTTTTTCCCTCCTCCTTAAGTTGTTTATGAAAAGGGCTCTCTAACTTCTTAGCTCTATCACAGTTATCAACAAATCAATTATGCCTTCTCATAGTCTACATAGGGCTCTTCTCCTAGTTAGAATAGTTCTTTTGCTGGTGAAGAGCCTGGTGATCAGATATAAAGCCCTTGGAGTGAGAGCTATTAGAGCCTTCACTATCTTTCCCAGAAGCACAAGACCTCTAGCATCAAAATCTCTATCTTTCGTGTAATTAAACCTTCAACACCTCGTTTTATTCCTTGATTACCTTTTTTTATTTTTTATTTTTTATTACTTGAGCATTTAAGGTATAAAGTTCATCAGTCTGAGCTATCAATTTATTTAACAACTCCATTAAGTGAACAAGTTGGGGGGTTTATGTAAGATTGTCTTGGTTACCTCCTCTAGCAACCACAACATCTTTATTGCCACCATAGACTTCCTTATCTCCAGCATCTGCTTCTTTGTCAATATTAGCCACTTAACTCTTGACAGCCTTAATAGCCTTTTTGGCTACTGGATTGATTATTTCTAGTTGCTTAGATCTTATAGGTCTTTCCATCTTCACCCTTCGAATCTTCATTCAAGATGTAAAAAACTATAAATCTCAAACAAAATGTTTTCCACATATGGAACCAAGTGTTGTATCTTGAATTTTGTTGGTAGAGATTATACACCTTGGGCTTGAAAGTGAACTTAGATCTGTAAGACAAGATACACTTAGTAGACATCAAGGGGTTATTTGGCATAGCCACTCCGACTCCACTAAGTGAGATGAGAGGGATAAACGAATGTCAAGCAACCATAAAAACATACATAAATGTTTATACACTACATAGATATTTAATTTTAGAGCTTGAAAATATTTTCTCTACTTACGAGATGCAAGGGATAAAGGGATATCGAGCAATCATAAGAACATAAATTAGTGATTAGAAAAGGAAAATGAATGTAATGTCAATGGAGAAGGGAAGCCTAGTACAATTGACAATGCAAAGAAAACTTAATCTCAAGAAGAATAAGAAAAAAAAAAAGAAACAAAAGAAAAAAACTCTGGTGTTGTTAGATATGGGTTGGCTTACCTGGTTTGACTAGACTTAGGAATAAAGTTGATATACAATAAACCTCGATTCAACCTAATTGACTAAGCTAATCCAATCTGGTTCCTATAGGATATAACTATGTTTTTTTATTAGAAATATACTGTTTTCTTATAATTTTTTAGAGAATATGCTAATTTATTGAAAAAAAAATAATTGTAGATAAATAAACAAAAAGTAAATTGTACAAAACTCTCAACTTTTAAATTTCAAGAATCTAAACAATTTTACTATTTTATAAATTAATATGGATTACATTCTAATTTTTTTATTGAGCCTAATTCCATGCAATTCAATCCCAGTTTAACCCCTCTTAACGTTGATCTCTTCTTATTATTAAGTTAACCTTCCAACTTAGGTATGTCAACATTGAACAAAATATTACCAATTTTATTAGCATGATCGGGGGTTTAAAAGAAAGCTAAAGTTATATTGGCAAAAAGGGGAAATATTTTTTAGAGTAAATTCAAGTAATTAACCGAACTTTGAAATGATTAAAATAACAAATCAATTTTAATGATTTAAATAAGGAATTTCATTATAACACTATTATATCTTGCATTAAAATGAACTAACGTAGTTCTTATTTAACATATGGCATTGGCATGATGTTGATGTGATATTTTAGTTCTTTTTCTAACAAAAAATGAAAAATAATACACAAAATTATAGAAAAATGAAAAAAAGAGGAAAAATGTACAAAAGTTAAAAACTAAATAATATAATTATATATAATAATGTAATAAAAAAAAGAGAAATAAAAAAAAATTAGAACAAGCCAATCATAAGTAAAAGGTAGGTCATTTAACTAATATAAGATAGGTTGTGACCTACTTATGAAAGTGGATCGTTCAACTTACTTATAACTTAAGGTAGTTCTCCACTATGTCGAGAGGTTGTGCAAACCCCTTGGGATAATGAGCGACAAACATAAGCTATCATTTTTATAAATAAATAAATGAATAATAAGGGAAAATTGATCGGGTTGTGTACTCCATTTACGATTAGAACAATTTTCTCTACTTTTTGTTTTTCAAAATGATAGTTTGGAGTGATGGACAACCACCAAAGTTATAGGTGGGTCAAATGATCTACTCTTGTAAGTAGGTTGCGATCCTTATGGTTGATGTTTGTTGAATTGGCCTGTAAGGGGGATGGGATAGTTAGTTATAATTTTTTTTCAATTTTATTCATTTTTTCTTTATACTTATTTTTTTATTTTCTAAATTTTTAATTAATTTAGTTCTTACTTTTTGCACTTCATTTTTCTTTCTTTTTTCTCTTCCATTTTTTATGATTTTATTTATTAATTTTCCTTTTCCTTCTATTTTATTAGCAAAACATAAAAAAAGACATGTAAGTACCGTATCAATAACATGTCAACAACACATATCATATAATACTACATACCGTGATAATAGGATTTTATATTTGAATCATTTAATGTAATATTACTTCTTATTTTAGTCAATTTGAATTTATTTCAAATGTTTTCCATTTATTTATATTTTTAAAAATAGTTTAACGTAAAAATTTTTCATTATTCAGCCAATAGCAGTTAACATTCTGTCTTTTTAAATCAGAAAACAGCACCATTTCGATTTTAACCGTCTATTGTCAGTTGCTAGATCTTTTTGAAGCCCAGAGCTTGCATCCTGTAAATCCCTTAAACCCTCGAAACATTTTCCTTCGTAGTTACAAGCAAGGACATGGCAGAAGAAGGAGAAAACGAAGCCTCGCCTGTGCCTGCCCTTATTGATGTCCATCCTTCTCAATCTTCTGTTGCTGTCGCTGTCGGCTCCGACCTCCGTATTTACGATCTCCAGTTACTACTCTCTCTCTCTCTGTCTCTCCATTTTCCCTTTGACCACATGGGATTTCAAATTATTTATAATTATTTTTGAATGTTTTCTTTCTGGGCAGTGGAGATTGTCCTGTTTCTTTGGTGGATGACAATTCAAAGGCTTTCCATTCTGATTCCATAAGAGCTCTTCGTTTTGGAGCAAACGGGATGCTTCTAGTTTCTGCGGGTGATGATAAACTTGTGAAGATTTGGTCCACTCAATCTTGGAGTTGTATTGCTACAGTGTAAAAGTTACAGTCCCTTATTTCCTTTTTTCTCCTTTTCAATTCGGCCGGCTATTTCTGTGGATGAACTTACCTGACTAGATGATGTCCTCATTCGTGTCCAGCAGTGGGAATTTGTCATGAATGAAAAAAGGAAAAATAGAATAATAAATAAATAAATACAAAGTGTTACTGGTAACAAAAAATTTCAGATGTGCTATGTGATTGGCAGGGATACATTGATTCTCATAGACTATTTACTTTATATTTTACTTTGCTTAACATCTGTATTTCTTTATTTTGCTCTTTAGTTTTACATTTAGTTAGTTAGTTAGTTAAATAGCTTACAGGTATTAAATACTTTGTAACAAATTCAGAAGGTAACGAGACTCTTTTTTCTTTCACAAAACTCTTCTTCTCCTACGAGTCGTATACTTTGCTGGATGAGCCGCGAGTGCAGATTGTCATTGTTCGGAATTCTAAACTGAAGACTATGATTCAATCGGATTCCTAAGTGGCATCAGAGCAGGTTCCAGGTGTTTCGATTCTTGTTATTCGCCAAAATACTTGAGCAATTACATGAATCAAGTTAAAATTAGAGAAATGAATAACGTAGTTGAATTAGAGTTAAATGATCTTTTCATCTGTTTGGATCAGATAATCTTGGGGTATCTATCGGTAATATCATCTTTAATGGTAATAATTACCTTTCATGGAGTAAGTCGATGAGATTGGGATAAGAAGCGAAAGTTAAAATCAGTTTTGTCGATGGTTCAATTCAAAAACCAATTGAGACTGCTGAAAATTTTAGCAAGTGGTTGTGTTGTGATTTTATGGTCAGAAGTTGGTTATTAAATTCTATAGTTAGTGACTTGACTCAAAATTTCCTTTATACTCAATTAGCCAAAGAGTTGTGGGATGAAATTAAGGAACGATATGGAACTATAAGTGGACCTCTGATTTTTCAGTTGAGACATGAAATCAGTAATATAAGACAAGGAAATGTGACTATAAGTGTTTACTATAACAAATTGCATCGCTGTTGGGATGAGTTACAAGAACTTCACCCGTAATTGTGCTTTTAGAGAATGTGTTGTGAATTATGAGTCACACATGAAACTAGTTCAGTTTCTTATGGGACTAAATGAAGCTTATGAGGGAGTACCAAATCAGATTTTGTCAATAGAGCCTCTTCCATCAATTAACAGAGCATACTATTTGGTTCAGCAAGTAGAGAAGCAACATCAGGTTACTAGAGGAATTAATCTTAGTACAGATGCTTCTGCTTTTATGGTTGGGAGAATCAGCATAAATGATAAAAGGAAAAACAAACGAGATCTGTTTTGTAAGCATTGTAAGCTGCAAGGACATTCTATAGACACATGCTTTCAGCTTGTTGGATATCCTGAATGGTATAAGGGTAAGAAGTTGAATTTCAAAACAAAAACTAGTCCTCAAGCTTCTTTTTGTCAGATAAGTAATGTAGTAGCTAGTACATTGATTACTTCTTTTGAGGAAGGAACTTCACTTCGTCCCAACTCTTCAAGGTCTTATGGTAAAGATTTCTTGCATAATCTTTGTCATGAAGTAGTGAAGTTATTGAAGGAGAAAGAAGGCTCTTCAAGTGTTTCCATTGCTATTACAATAGCAGGTATGACTGCTGTTAATTCTTTTTGTTTGGCAGCTGTTAATAATTCTTTTAAGTACCTAGATAGTTGATTCAAGCGCAACTGATCATATGACTCCTCATCTTGACACACTTGCTGACATTGAGTTTTTTACCAAACCAATTTCTATAAAGCTTCCAAATGGAACCTTATTGTCTTCTACAGCTTCAGGTTCAATTCTCTTGGGACCATAACTAGTGTTGAAACATATGTTATATATGCCTAGTTTTACACATAATTTGCTTTCCATCAGTAGAGTAGCTTCTGATCTTCCACTTAAAGTAATAATTGATTCCTCTTATCAATTTCAAGACCAGAATACTAGTGATATTATTGCAACTGCACAGGCTAAAGCTGGACTTTACATAGTTAATCTTAGTAATCCTTCTGTTATTGGTGATAAAGTTTCTTTTCCTATACAAGCAAATCTTGTTGATGCAGATGTGAGCCTTATTCACAATAGATTGGGACATACATCAGTTTCCAAACTTAGACATTTAGACAGCTGTAAGCATTTCAATTTCAAGGACTTTTTCTGTGATTCTTGTCAAAGGGCTAAATTTCATAGGCTTAGTTTTCCTATTAGTCAAAGTAAAACTTCTTTTGTTTTTGAATTGCTCCACATTGATTTTTATGGGCTTTGTCATGTGACTTCCTTAATAGGTGCTCAATATTTTTTGACTGTAGTGGATGATTTTTCTCGTTTCACTTGGATTTTTTTGTTGCATCATAAGTCACAAACACTAACACTTTTGGAAGACTTTTTTCGTTACATCTCTAATCATTTCACAACTACTCTTAAATTTGTTCATATTGATAATGGAGGAGAGTTTGTTTCTTCTTCATGTCAAGCACTCTTTTACACACTTAGAATCACTCATCAAAGAACTGTTCTTTATACTCCACAGTAAAATGGTCGAATAGAGCATAAACACCATCATTTACTAGATATTACTAGAGCTTTACAAATTCATGCCAATCTATCTAAACAATTTTGGAGAGAGTGTGTTTTGGCTTCCACATACCTAATCAACTGCATGCTTATGAAATCTTTAGGGTGGAAAACTCCTTTCGACATACTCTTTTGTAGAAAACTAGATTACATAGGTTTTATAGTATTCAGTTGTCTTTGCTATGTAACAGATCTTTCTCCTTCAAAAGATAAACTTGATCCAAAAGGTTTAAGGTGTACATTTCTTGGCTATGCTAATGCTTCTAAAGCATATAAAGTTTTTGATCTTGTTACTCAAAAGTTGTTCGTTAGTTGTGATGTAGTTTTTGTAGAAAGTGTTTTTCCTTTTAGGTCTACGGATCATTCAAAGTCATTTTGTACCTTTCCTAATGTTTCTCTTGAAACTAGTGTTGATCCTATTTGTTCTGCTCAACTACAATTTGATTCTACTGATCAATCATAGTCTAATTATACTTCTTTTTCTTCAACTACTAATTGTTAGCCATTTAGGAGATCTGCTAGAGTTAAGCGTCTACCGGCCTGGTTACAGGATTATGTGTTTTCTATCCAGCTTAGCAGTATTGATTCTTCTGCTATTTGCTTTGTACCTAACATTCTTACAAAGTTATTTTCTGATTCTTCACTTGTTTCTAGTTCTTTATATTTTTGTTATCCCTTGCTTTCTTCTTTAGACTTTAGCAACTATCCATTTGATTATGTTGCTTCCCTTGTACACATATTAGCTATTCAAGAGCTTAAGACTTATTCACAAGCAATCAATCAAGATGAATGGGTTAAAGCCATGGAGCAAGAATTGTTGGCTTTAGAATGCAATGATACTTGGGATCTTATGGAGTTACCTCCTAATAAAAAAGCTATAGGATGTTGCTGGGTTTAGAAAATTAAATATAAACTAGATGAAAGTGTTGAAAGGTATAAAGTTAGACTTATGACTAAAGGATATACTCAAATTGCGGGGCATGATTATAACTAAACTTTTTCTCCAATAGCTAAATTGTCTACTATTAAGATTTTACTTTCAGTTCTTGTCATTTCTTCTTAGCCCATATATCAAATTGATGTTAACAATACATTTTTTCATGGTCATTTACATGATGCCACCTCTGAGTTGTCTTAAGGCTCATTCCAATCACGTGTGTCACTTTAAGAAGTCACTATGTAGGTTTAAGCAAGTTTCTCAACAGTGGAACTTGGAGATTTCTAGTTTTCTTATATTTTGTGGTTTCTTATAATCAAAGCATGATCATTCGCTTTTTGTAAGGTATTATGTTGATGGTTGTGTGATTGTTTTGTTTTATGTGAATGATATGTTGGTGACTAGTTCAAATGCATCATTCATACAAGACATTAAGCAGTAGCTTCATGATACTTTTACTATTAAAGATTTGGGTCTTGCGCATTATTTTCTTTGTTTAGAATTTTGTTGTACTTCTTCGGGTTGTTTACTTCATCAAAGGAAATTTATTCTTGATGTGCTGCTTGAAACTGGTTTGTCTAGTGCTAAACCTACTCCTATGCCCTTACGTTTTAGTTTTCATATGAATTTTGCTGTAGGTTCTCCATTATTAGATCCAACTTATTTTTGTTGATTAGTGAGCAAGCTTTCTTATATTACTAATATACGTCTTGACATTAGTTATGCTATGCATAGTCTCAGTCAAGCTATGTCAACTTCGTGTGAAGAGTATTTAAAGGCAGTTTTTCATGTATTGAAATACTCTAAGGGTATTTTGTCTTTTGGCTTGTTTTATTTGTTTACAACTTTTTTGGATTTGTTTACATATTCCGAAGCCGATTGGACATCTAATTCCGTTGATAGGCGCTTCATCATTGGATACTCTGTGTTCTTGGGTTCATCTTTAGTTTCCTAGAAAACCAAAAAACAATCCACTGTTTCTACCTTTTTCACTGAAGCTGAGTATCGTAGTTTTGTTGCAGTTGTCAAAGAAGCTCTATGGGTATCTTATGTTCTCAGAGATCTTTTTGCTTCGTTGGTCTTACCTATAGTCATCCATTGTAATAATAATTCCACTATACTTATTACTTGTAATCCATGGTTGCACTCTCGTACAAAACACATTGATATTGATATGCATTTTGTACGAGAGCATGTTACTTTAGGATTCATCAAGGTTATACACATTTCCTCTTGATTGTAAGTTGCTCATTTATTCACTAAGTACCTATCTTCTCAGCAATTATATCATTTTTGCACTAAGTTGATATTGCAAGTCTTACCAACTTAAGGGAGAATCATAGACTATTTACTTTATATTTACTCTATTTCCACGTGTATTTTACTTTGCTTAACATTTTTTTTTCTTTATTTTGCTCTTTAGTTTTACATTTAGTTAGTTAGTTACATATCTTATAGGCATTATAAATACTTTGTAACTAATTTAGAAGGTAACGAGACTCATTTTTCTTTCACAAAACTCTTCTTCTCCTACAAGTTGTAAACTTTGCTAGATGAACTGAGAGTGCGGATTATCATCGTTTGGAATTCTTACCTAAAGATTGTGATTCAATCGAATTCCTAAAGGGTTGTGTTATTATTAAGTGAAGTCCATAGTTGTTACTTTAAGATTCATCACTATCTAAATGGTTTTAGAATCACTAAATTTATTTGTTAGATGATAAATTCATTGGTGATGTTTCTAGTGTATTATAGTTGCTTATGTTTTGGGAAAAATGATTTCGCAACTTTTTAGCTTTAGTTATAATTTCGAGTCAGTAATGGTTAAGTGGGACCAAGTTTCAAAATCCATAAATAGTGTTTCCCTCTGTATCTTAAAGCCATCAGACTTTTCAAAAAAATGCAATCATACTACTCTGATAATATTTCGGTCAAATGACAACTAGAAATCTTATATAACATTTATGACTAGTCATTCTATATATAAAAATATTAAAAAATCTATTTCTTTTCTCTAAAAACACAAACTATTATAAAATGGAAACACTTTTGTCTACTTAAAAAAAACTATTCATTTCTCCAATTGCCAAATTATTAAGGAAAAAAAAGAAAAACTTTCTTTTAATGCATTGGGTAGCATAATATATTCCACATCAGTTGAGATAAAAAGGAAGGATATGGAAAACACAAAAAATAAAGCTTTAGTAGTGAGAATAAATAAATAGCTACCGGAGATTTTATGCCTAAGAGTTGATAAACAGAAGTATTTCGTATTCATGATTTATGTACTGCGATTATATTCAATAATGGTTGGCATTCTATAATGTTGTTGATGCTTTTATTAATTTACATTAGAAAGTTTAAAGACTATTGTTACATTGATATTATGTATGGAGAAATGTTTGAAAGAAAGAATTAAAAGGAAAAGAAAAAAATATATGGACGATTGAAAGAAAAAAGTTCTTTTTTTTTTTTCTTAATAATTTAGCCTTTGGAGTGAAATGAATAGTTTGTATTTTTGGAGGAAGATGAATAGCTTTTTTTTTTTTTTTTCTTTTTGTGTAATTGTTCTATACTAGTTTGTGCTTTTAGAGAGAAAAGAACAAACTTTTTAATATTTTTAAATGTAGGCTGATACATCATAAATGCCCTGTAGGATTTTTGTTTGCCAATTTATTGGAAAATCATCAAAGTGATATGATTACACTTTTTTTAAAAGTTTAGTAGTTTTAGCGATCAAAATAAAAGTTCAATATTTAGTAAGGTATTTTTTGAAAATCCAGTGGTATCCAGTGGATTTTATACAGTTTTTTTTTTTTTCTTTTTTGTCATACATGGTAGGATACACTTGTAGGGATCAGAAAGACATACACTTAATGGTAGTAAAACTTGTGCAGTCAATATTGCCAAAGCTGAGCTTAACTTGAAACTTCAAAATTTGAGCTCAATTGAGCTGTAAATTTGGAGTTAAAACTCAACTTAATAAAGCTGGTTAAGCTCAATTTATTAAAAACAATTATTCCTCTAACTCAAATAGTATTGATACTTAAACCTGTATCAAACTTGATTTATACTTGTCTCAAGCTTTATTAAGCTTGTGAGCATTTTGAACTAAATATTATGATGTTTGAGCTTAACGCGATAAACTACTTTATTAGTTTATGCTCAAGCTCGACTAAATGATGGTCAAATTGAACTCATGTAAGTAGCAAGCTGAGCCCAAGTAGCTTGCTTTTTTTGCCATAAAGAGAGGACTGATACTAAATATGAAATGAGTTCAGCATCAGAAATCTCTTCAAAAGTAGAATGAACATTAACAAATATAGCATCATCCAGCAGCAGCAATTCAAGAGAAGATGGGGGTGCTAGCACCCAATCCGATGGATACATCTTCTGTCTCATTTTTCTTTGCTATCCAATTTGCAACCCAATTAGCCTGTCTTCTGGTGAGGTTGAATGCTAGTGATCTGAACTAAGGTTTCAAAAGTAATTGAAATAGAGTAGATGATAATGGTGGTTGATGTCCATATTAACATTGAGCAATTACATTTTTTTTTTTTTTAAGATTGAAGCATTTTCCATATTATGGGAGAACATTATTGACCACTCCTGTTTGCTCCCTCCTCTTACGATTGAGCTCTATTAACTAATGCAATTGCTTTAATATTGCTGCAATATACAAGCTTTTCCTGGAACATTTTTGGCAAAACAAATGCGCCTTTATTTTAAGATAATGTAGATGGCAATAGCTTTCATGCAGATGGCAGTGAGTTTGGTCAGTTTGAAATGAAGCAGAATCCTAGCTCTTTAGCAAATTCAGTGTAGATCTTCTAATTTTTCTCAGTTTGATTGGAATTATGAATTGCGTTTTCAAATTTAAGCTTGTGTGTAGTACTAGTCCTTAGCAGGTCATCGGGTTTAACTTCCCTATTCCCTATGCTATCGTTTGCAAGGATTGTTTTTCTCAAGTGAACTCCACTATTTGATTGACAAGATTCTTCGGCATGCTATTCTTCTCTTATGACAGCATCTATCAAGATTTCTACACTGCTTTTTCATTAGTTTTGTGGATTAGGAATCCTTGCTAATCTCCTGTTTGTAACTTCCTTGAACCACAATCACAACCACATAAATCTGTAAAGAAACTTGAGAAACAGAGAGAGAAATGTATTTGCTATTGAATATGAAAGGTACAGAAAATGAAAAGTGACTGTTATGTTACTCAATGGCAATTTATACTAGCTAATTGTAACTGCTTGTGAACTAACTATCCAGCTGTATTAATGCCAGCTGTATAACAGAAATGTAACTAACTTGCTTTCCAAATCTACATGTGAATAAATAAGACAAGTGCTAAAATACATAAGCAGAAAATCACAGCTGCTAAAACTACTTGTTGAGCTAAATTATATTTGCTAATCACCAATCATCTAGCAAATATATATATTTACAGCTTGTTTTGATGACAATTCATTCAGATCTTGCAATTGAAGTTCTTTTGTATATGTTAATATTATAGATCTTCTGAGAAGCGAGTGAGTGCAGTCGCAATAAGCAATGATGGCCTTCATATATGTTTTGCGGACAAATTTGGTGTTATTTGGGTTGTGGGTTTAGATGATGGCAATGGAAATCAATCTTCAGTTGATAAAAAGCCAGCACCAATGCTTGCTCATTATTGTAGCATCATTACTAGCTTGGTAAGGTTCAGTGTTCTTCTTTCGTTTGTCCTAATGACAGCTATACTTGCAATTGCAATACTATCTTCATGCTATATCATGTGTGAGGTCTTGGTAACTGTTGAAATAGTCCGTATTCTTTCAACATGCAGAATATTTGATACACAATGTAAAAGAAAGTACATGGAGGGGGTGAAACTACTGACCTTGATCAAATTTGATTGGCCCAATCTCCTCCATCTTTTGATAAAATCTATCATCGTTATTAGGATAATACTGTTAAAACAAATAATATCTAAGATCAAGATCCGAGAGAAAAATGTTTCATGGTTAAAATATTACATGAGAGCTTGTTCAACAAAAGGAATGACTAAGTTATGCGCAACAATATCCAGTATATTTTGGACTTAAAACCTTGAAAATTTTATTCAGATCACGTAAGAATCTTTTGAATAACTCTTTCCCATATTTTTCAACCATTTTCTTGAGGTTAGATGTCTCTTTTCTTCATGTCTTTTTGATGTTAGTATCATACTTTGCCTCCTTTTGTTTTATATGTGCACATGTGGTAGAGCAGAGCCTTGGATAGGAAAGGTGGGTTGGTTCTGTATGACTGGTTTATGCATTTTTCTTGAATTAACTCACCTTAACTGTTCATTTATTGCAGGAGTTTTCCCCTGATGGTCGGTTCATTATTAGTGCTGATCGGGACTCTAAAATTCGTGTAATTCTACTTTCTACCCCTTTATTAAGATCTTTCTATGGGGTGATCTTTTACCTATCTGATAGCATCAGTTATGTGACAGGTCTCTGTGGTACCTCAGAGGCCTTTGGATGGATCTCATGAAATACAAAGTTTTTGCCTTGGTCATTCTGAGTAAGTGATCAATACTGACAATGCTGTGTGTTCATTGATACTGGCCCAATTGCTTTGTGCGTAGTGTTTTGGTAATTGTTATAATAACAAAATTGATGCCTTTGTTGCCTTTATTGGAAGCTTTCCATGCACCCCCACGCCGCCCCCACCGCCACCCCCCTCCCCCTCCTTTTTGGGTTAATAATTCAACTTGATGGCATACATGTCATGTAAATGTGTGTTTTTGATTAATAAAAAATTTAACGTTTCTGGGGGTAATTAAATAGCAAATGAAACACCGATTGTCCGATGTAAGTTGGCTCCACAAGAAGTTTGATAATGGTCCCTGCCAAAGAAAATATAGTGTTGACTGCATCCCGGAGTGATATTGTTAGGATTATCTAATTACTTTCTGCTTAGGGTGGCAATCGCAACCCTTCAGTTAACTGTCTTTGGTTAAGATTCACTTTGATCCTATAAATATTAATAATGATAATAAATAAATAAACTATAAAAATTAAAATATCAAATCATTTTTCGTTGCAATACAAAAGATCAAGAGGGTAATCAGAAACAGTTTCTTCCACCAGAGAACTTTCTGTCTTAAGCTATTAATTGGGTGTTATTTCCTCATTCTTCATATTTCTATCCGTATTTACTGACCTTGCTTCCATTTTCTTGTTTCCCTTTCTTTTTCCTACTATTTCTTGAAGCTTAGTTATCCTTGTTGTAAAATCCTGCTCATTAGAGAATTGAGTAAAGTCTAAATGGAATTTCAATTTTGGCCAAGGCTTTCAAAATTTCCATTCATTATGTTTTTCAGAGCATTTGCAATCACGATCAATCAATTTCTGGTTTTGGGTTCTTCGACATGCTTCTTGCAAGTTGTCATTCACTATATGATAGTGGGGTTTTATGCAGTGGTTGTATAGCTTGCTATGCGTGGTTTCTTATATAGTGTTAACCCTTCTTGGTGTAAAATCCCATCTATGTTAACCTTTGCGAAGTTGTCTGTGCAGCTGCGCGTGCACATATAGTGATTAGAGTACTTAAAAAGTGTCTTCTGTTTTTATATTGATCTGGTGTGTTCTTAGGTGGGACTATAATGCATTGGGAATTTACTAAATAGCTGTCTTGATTACTGGCAGATATGTCTCTTCAGTTGATTTTGTTTCATCACCAGACCATCCCGAGGGATTCCTTGTCTCTGGAAGTGGGGATTCTACGGTGAGTGACTGAAATCTTGTTGGATAACATCTGATTTTGTTATTGATTAACGGGGTTCAATGTTACCTTTGAAGGTGCGTCTTTGGGATATTCTTTCTGGTTCTCTTTTGGATACTTTTGAAGTTGCAGCAAAGGTAATTCGCTTTATAGCCATATCTTAAAAAAAAAAAATGTCTTACCATTTTGCTTATTCTGAAACGCTTGCAAGTAGCTTTCTCATACAATCTTCGATGGATATATTCTGTTGCATTTACCTCTATGCACAAATCTTTTCTTTGAGATGAATCGTTATCTCAGTGGTATTTATAAAAGGGGTACTATCAATGGGTGCCACTAGGACATCCATTAAGGGCCAAAACCAGAAAATTTTCATATTTTCCAATATTGATTATATGAAGCATGTGTTTGGGGAACCCTTTTTTTGTTTTTTTAATCCAGTATCTTGACAAGTGCTCTTAGGGAACTCATTAACATTTTCCTGAAAATAAAGTTTCAAGAGGAGTCATGAGTGTGACCTTGATATTTTATGTCCTATATAATCTAGCATTTGCTGGATACTCTCTATTGTTAGTATCTGGCCCTCTTTGTCAGCTTGGCTCTTAGTTACCTCAACTTCCTCCTTGAAGGCAGGACTTTTAGAGCGCAATGGAAGCGAAAGTGATTCTTCTGCAGTCACTCATCTATGTGCTGTCCCAAATGGTACCCTTATAGCAGTAGCAATTCAGAGGTAAATTATGAAGATATGTTTCTTGCTTTCTTGGACTAAAGAAAAAGGCACTTTTTGCTGTTGGGTGTATCATATGAGGTCTTTCGTTGCTGTTCTGATGATGCAACATTATTAATTGTAGCTTGAGGGGAATAATGCTACTGGCCTGTGATGTTTCTGCTAAATCTCTCTCTTTTGCCAAGGTAAGTGTGATGCAACTGATGATGTCAGATTTCGTGTGTGCACAATATAGTATTTGTTTTAACATGAGAGACTTGACATAGCTTGCAAGAGTGCGTAGTGTGATGAATTTAGAGTGCTTTCGTTCTAAATGAAAAAGAGAAAAATGGTTTCGAATCATAATGACTGCTTTTGGCAGGTGGTGTACATAGAAGGAGAGACCTTTATTCCAACATGCCTGAGGACAAGCCTCTCTGAAGGATTGTTGTGGATTGTTACGGGTATCTCCAAAATAAACGGTTCTGAAATTTCTTCTTTAGTCCGTGTAAGAACCATGTCTGGCTTTGGTCTAGGCTGTCAAGGCTCTGATAATCCAGAGCCTATTATTTTGGGAGATGATAAAATTCCTGGAGGTCACAAAATGCTCGAAAAGTTGCAAGGGACTGCATCTCTTGAGGAGAACGCTTTCATAGCTGCTGCTGAGGCTCTGAAAAAATCTGTTTGCAATTTGTTGATTAAGAAGCAATACTCCGAAGAGAAACGTGAATTCCGGAAGAGAACGAGAAACGATAAGAAACTTAAACAATGAAACGAGGAATACAGTGCCACCATTTTTTTTTGTAGCACTTGTGTTAGTTGTTCTGCAATTTGTTGGTTGAAGCAGCCAGGTAATTTATAATCTTCTCTTTTTGGATTTGCTTAGATGCTTTACTTGTAGTTTCTTAGAAATAACCAAGTGTATGAGCGCTTAGATTCTGCCAATATTGACATAGCTACTAGTCTTAAGTTTATTTGCTTTTGTTTTCTACCAATATATTGGAACCGTTCACATTCACTCGGACATTGCTGCCTCGTCCAGCAGCTGAAACTTCCATGTTTGTGTTTTTGTTCATGCCCTCTTTAATCATATGCCGCCATGTAAAATAATCTTTAAAGTAAAACTAGATTGTTTTTTTCTTTTCCCCACTCATAATAATGATGATGATGATTATTATTATTCTTATTATATTTTAACTTACATATGGTAGTGTATGATCAAATGAAATATAGATAAAAATACCATTTAGGGCACATTGAGAAGCTTCATCCATACATTAGTAGACTTTCTGAAGGGTGTAAATGAACCAACCTACTACATGCATGCTACTTGAGAATTTACTCTTGGTTCAATTCAGCAATAGTCAGTCAAACTCAAGTTTAAATTATTGAAATAATTCATTGGATCAAGCTTAAGTTTTATGGCTCATCAAGCTTGTAAACATGATAGAAGCTGAATTAAATCTAAATATAAGTTGAGTTTGACATCAATAATATTTTAATTAAAAGAACAATTTTTTTTCCCAACAAAAAAATAAAAAAGAAAAGAGCATCAATAACCTGAATTGAGTTGTGCTTTGACTTGTGGTACACTGTTTCAAGTTGAATATGGGCTTAAATTTCTAAACTCGTTTGAAGTACTTAAGCTCTTAATTTCTCAATTTCGTTTGTTTTCACTTTGAATCGAGCTCAAGTTTGTTGTTGAATATTTACCTTCTAATATTGCACGTCTTAATATTATTCTTGACCACGTGATCGTTGGCTATTGTAGAGCTTTTTCATGGAAGGATATTGAATTTCTCTAGGTGGTCGGTTTGAATTGTAACCAGCCACAATCCGCGACATTCACAATCAAATCATTCATGTTGACCATTGAATGAATAACTGACCAAGATGTAACTTATTTTCCAAAGTATGTTGTATAAGACTAGATCATGTCGCGGCCTTCTTGAGTAAACTAATTTCTCTATGTATAACATATTAGAATATATGCCTACACATTAAACTATCTATCGTTTATCAGATACGATACTATGGATACACTGACATATATAATCCTATATGCGTGTACTATACTTGAAAAAATAATATATTAATAATCTTAATATTTAGGTAGTTGGTGCTATTTTATAATATAAGGAATTAGTGTTTTCCCTTAGTAGGTGAATGATATGAAATGTTGCCCTATAAGTTTAAAATAAAGGGAAATTGCATAAAATCTCTCTCTAAACTTTAATATAGGTACGGTTTGTCTATCTAAACTTTCAAAATATGGTTTTTTATTTTAAACTTTCATAAATTAATAAAATAATCTTGTATATTGAGAATAATTCTTTAAGCTTTGATTTTTGTACATAAGTATCCTCTTAAATGAGTGGTGTTTATATACTAAAACTAAAATTTAAAAGGATTATATGGATTACTTGTCAATTTATGAAATTTTAAAGATAAAAAATCACATTTTAAAAATTCAGAGGGGATAAATTGCACCTAAATCAAAGTTTAGGAAAGAAAGGGTTCTACATTTTCCCCTTAAAATTATGCTCGGGTTTTGATAAATGGCAATACTCTTATCGTATGTTTGATTAGCATAATAAATATTTCATGGAATGCTATTACTATAAAATAAGAAATTATAATTTCTTTACAATCTTAAAGAACTACTCTTTAGATTTTATGATTGCAATTATATTCATAACTTATTTTATTCCACGAACTAAACAAGTCATTGAAGTGTTAAACTTGTATATATACAAAAATCACAAACGACCAATTATTGCTATTATAATAGATTGTACCTTTCACTCGTGTGTTCTAAAACAAGCTTAGTGGTACACGTCAAAAGAGCAAATGCCCCCTAGCACTACATTTTATATATAAAATCTATGATTGTCCAAAAATTAAATGGTTAGATGTCGTCAGGCTCTTCGAATCACGTAGATCGCAAAGATTGACTCAAAACAAAATCTAACAATCATGAAATGACCAAATTACCCCTTAAGCTTCAGATTTCTAGTAAAAAAAATCCAACTCACTCATACGTCAAGAAAAAAAAAATCTAAATTCAAAGAAAAAAAAAATATGAAGATTAAATCTAGAGATTTGATAAAGTTTAATTAGTCAGACATTTTTATAAAAATGCATTTTAGTCCCGTAATATTTGTTTGATTGGATAAAGGTCTTTCAAAAATATATTTTTCCAAAATCAGACATATTTTATAATTGATTTAAAATGCCAGCGAAAAAAAAAAAGAATAATTGATTAAGACAAAAATAAGAATAATTAGCCAATTGCATGTAAGAATAAAGGTTATTTAAATATACATGCAAAAGTCTAGGATTCTACATGTGGAATTAATTAGAAAAGTTAACAAAAATACTTTTTATGAAACCTAACATTATAATTATGAATTAAAAGTATTAAATAGGTTTTTAAAAAAAATTACGGTTGAAAGAAGTGGTTCAAGCCAAAAAAGAAAGGATTTAGTAGTTAGATAAATTTCCAAGTAAAACTAGGAACTATAGATGTGGGGATTCAATCATAGTGGTCACATGTGTATAACTTAGGTCTTGCGTTTCACATAGCCCTAAAGGATTGACATAGATTGATACATAAGGAATGACTTAGAGAAGAAAAAGTAGTAAGGAGGAATAAGTAGTCTCAATAAATTCTAACACACTAGTGATAGGTAAAGGAGTTATTGAGTATCAACTCTATCATTCAAGATGAGAGGTGGTGTGTTTTTTATTTCACTTTGAGCTCTATTGATTTTTTGTGATAACAGTATAAAAGTACAACACCATTTCTTTCAATAGCTGAGTGTTGTTCCAAATAAGGAGGAGCTCTTGAGTATTTATAGAGTCAGGTCATCCTTCATCAACAACGTCCATTAGATTGCATTGACAATCAACAACCGAGATGAGTCCTTCTATTGATAAATTCTTCTATGAGCTCTTGTTAAGTCTAGACTCATGGACAACCTTTTTATGTATATGAGCTTCCTTAAGAAAGGTTATGAACAAGTAAGAAGGTCCAATGATCTTTACTTTAATCCTATCATCCCAAATCTCCTTAAATCATCTCAGATTCATAAACTTAACTCTTTGGATCCGATCACCTTAACCCATAGAGTCAAGCCAGATCGTTAATAGATTTAAAGTCTACAAATCATTTTAACCCTTAGCAAGGATTTATGGAATTACATAATACTATTTATTGATGGTCGGTTTTTACCCTAAAAAATCATTTGGCTATTTGGCTGATGATAGGTTGAGTAACTCTATTCTCGATTGATGCCAACTAAGCTCAATCCCAATAAATGGGCTTTGAAGCCTAGCTTGTTAACACGTTACATTTTAAACTTAGAGAAGTGGCATGAATAGTTACGATATAATATAATCTTATTACATAATTATCCACTATTCCTATATCTTCGGATGTGTTTGATTATGAGATCTCCACATGTCTCATTATTGATGATTAACTACTATTTCAAATACTCAATCTTCGCCTATAAATATGTAGAGGAGGTATTGTAAAAACTCTCTTATTATCCTAAAATTTGTACTTATCTCTCTCATAACACAATTACTAACTTAGGCATTAGAGTCGCTACACTGGACTTGCTTCAGTACCATTTAATTTTGTGTTTTTGCAAGAACCAAATCTTATCCCAAAATCATTCGACAATAATTAGTGCCGTCTATTTTTCATTTACACATCCACATGGCAAAGATGAGAATGACCAAAAATGCAGGTACTGGATCTTCATCCTATTACCAAGAGGAGGAAAGTAAGCATATTGACGAACAGCATTTCGCAAAGCTAAAGCAACTTTGCCTCAACTTAGCCAAGGAAAACCAAGAACTTAGTAAAAAACATTATGAGATCCTTAACTTTCTCCATAGAAATATCCACCCAGATGAAAACCAAGAACACGACAATAATAATGCTGATAATAGTGGAGATTCAATCTATTCTCCTAAATTACTAAGAAAGTAAGCTAGAGTTACATTAAGATCTTCAACCCCTGTTCTCAACAAAAATGATAAGGGAAAACAACCACAACAGGTGTACCATGCTAGACCTTCGCATGTTGGCACTCCCGTTACAATGAGTAAGCAATTCTGAATAAAGAAGAGCCCTTTTGTCCTTAAGATTTTGGATGATTTATCCTACGGCACATCAAGCTGCTACAATTTAAAACTTATGATAAAACAAGAGATCTTAAAAATCATCTCGAGTACTATCGCACCTTAGCTAAATTACACGGCTTGAGTGATGTCGTAGCTTGCTAAGCTTTTCCCTCAATGTTGAGGAATGCGGCTAGTAAGTGGTTTAAACATCTAAAACCAAATACAATCTCATGTTTTGAGGATTTAGCAAAAGTGTTTTTATAACACTTCCTTGCAAGCAAGCTTGCCATTAAAGATTCTTTTATCCTCAATACAATAAAGTAAAGATCAAATGAATCTATTAAGGACTATCTAGTTAGGTTTATGGCTAAGATGGTCCAGATTCTAGAGCAGGATATAAGCATTGCTTTTAACGCAGTTATTGATGGTGTTAAGCTCCATGGAGACTTTTTCAAGTCTCTCGCCAAAAATAAGTCGAGAACTTTTGTCGAGTTCAAAGCCAAAGCCAAAGCCAAAGCCACTTCTTACATCCGATTAGAAGATAACATTAAGGCTTGTTGAGAAGTTGATCAAAGTAGAGGAAATAGGAAAGGCAATAACAAAAAAAGAGTATGAAAGATCGACTCGGAGTGGACAATGATTAGTGTCCTAATGTTGAGAAAACAGGCTATGCATCCCAACATATTTAGTCCATACACCACTTAATTATTCAATTATGGACATATTGATGGAAGTGTGCGGCTAAAGAGGCATTTTGCAATGGTCATAAAGAATGAGAGGAAATCCCTCAAGATGGAATTCGAATAAATACTGCCATTTTCATTGTGATAGAGGTCATAATACTGACGAGTGTATCTAACTAAAAAATGCAATCAAAGATGTGATTTGGCGAGGGTATCTAAGCAAGTTTCTTACACATGATGCCGAAAACATAAAACAATTGATTTAAAGGAGACATGATGAGTAGGACAATGTCACACAACCTTCTTAGGCCACAAAAGATATAAGAGATGGAAGCAGTAGCCAAGTATTAAATGGTATAATAAATACTATTGTCGGTAGACCTTCTACCTTAGGCTAATCTATCTTATCGGGCTCAACTAACGCCATACATTATGTTTGTAATGTGTAGGGTAAGAAGGTCAAGGTTGACAATTCAATATCTTTCCCGAAAGAGGATTTCAAAGGCATTCAAAGACTCCATGGTGATGCATTGGTAATTAGTGTAAGAGTTGCCAACTTCGAGGTAAAAGAGATTCTAATTGACACCGAAAGTTCAACAAATATCATTTTTCAACATGCTTTCGATCATATGAGACTGAAAATCAAGGTACAACTGAGATCATATGATTATGATCTATATACTTTCAATAATCAGCCTATTCGTGTTAGGGGAGTGATCACTCTCCTTATCTAGATTAGAGACAGTGAACATATTTCAAAAGACAAGGTAAACTTTCTTATAGTTAAGTGTTGGTCCCTATACAATATTATTACGGGTCAACCATGTCAACATCTATTCAGCATGGTCCCTTCCAATACGCATCCCAAAGCCAAATTCCCTACACCTACTGGAGTTGGTGTATGTAGAGGGGATCAACAATTGGCAAGATCCTTGTATATAAGGGTATTGTACTAAGAAGAAATCTTTCAAATTGAAACTTGTCTAGAACAAAATCAATCGACATAGAGAATGCCGAGGAGGAGATCGAAGCGATTCCATTAGGAAATGATCTAAGGAGGACAACCAAGATAGGGAAACTGTTGCTGGTAGACATTTGTCGGAGCTTGATTAATTTCTTGCCAAATAATGCTGCTATCTTTACATGGTCCTCCTTAGATAAGCTGAGTATTCCCAAAGATGTTATTACTTACAAACTTTGGGTTAATCTTAATGAAAAGGTTATTCAGCAAAGAAAAAGGCATGTTGCTCCTAAACAACGTATAGCCATAAAAGAATAAGTCTAAAAACTACTCAAGGTAAGATTCATTAGGAAAGAGCCTTATTCGACTTAGCTAGCAAATCGTGTATTAGTCAAGAAGTCTAACAGCAAATGGTGTATATGCATAGACTCCATGGATTTGAACAAGGCCTGTCCTAAAGACTGTTTCCCCTTGCCAAGAATAGACTAATTAGTTGACTCTACTACCGAACACACATTATTATCCTTCATGGATGCGTTTTTCAACTATAATCAAATCAAAATGGATGAGGAGGATGAGGTCCGTACATCATTCGTCACTAACTTTGGGATATATTGTTATACAATGATACCTTTTGAACTAAAAAACACTAGCTCAACTTACAAGTGCCTTGTCACCAAGACGTTTAAGCCTTAAAAACACTGTAACATTAAGGCATATGTTGATGACATGATAATGAAAAGCACATCGGAAGATTAGCATCTTATTGATCTTGAAGAGGCATTCAGCACTCTTAAAAGATACAACATGAAGCTGAATTTGCATAAATGCATTTTTGGTGTGACTTCAAGAAAGTTTTTAGGATATATGGTTACTCGATGTAGTATTAAAGAAAAAAAAAATTGATACAATTAGAAACATGAGGTCTCCTTGCACTATTAAGGAAGTTTAAGAGCTATATAGGCAGATAGCTGCTCTTAACAAGTTTAAGTTGAGAAGTGTAGATAGATGTGTAAAATTCTTTAAAATTTTGAAGAATCCGAAAGATTTTAGGTGGATAGATGAATGTGAAAGAGCATTCGGTGAACTAAAGGAGTTTCTTACATTACCACCAATATTATTAACACTCGTTCCAAATGAAAAATTATATTTATATCTATCGGTAAGCTACTAAGCATTGTCCTCTATCTTGGTTCAAATTGAAGGTAAGGATCATTGACTGATTTATTACGTAAGTCATGTTTTACAAGAACCAGAACATCGATATATAAAAATTGAGAAATTTGTATTAGTGGTGGTTCTCTTAGTAAGGAAGTTGAAACCATACTTCGAGACTTATCAAATTATTGTCCTTATTGATCAGCCCTTACAGCAAGCTTTACAATGACTAAATTTCTCAAGGAGGATGATGAAGTATGCCTTGGAGCTAAGCACCTATAGAGTACAATATAAACCTAGAATGGCATTAAAAGCTCAGTGTGCTAGCAGATTTTTTAGTCGAGTTCCCAGGCGAAGAGGACAGCGTAAAGATAGTCAAGAAGCCAATATGGAATTTATATGTCGATGGTTCTTCAATTAAAGAAGGAAGTGGTGCGGGTCTTATTTTGCAAGAACCCCACAATGTCAAGGTTAATTATGCTTTGATGTTTAGATTTTTGACCATCAATAATGATGCCGAATATGAAGCCTTAATAGTTGGACTCATATTGGCAAAGGAAGTAGGTGCCGAGAAGATTGAAGTTTTTTTCCGACTCGCAACTTATTGTAAATTAGGTTAAGGGGAATTATGTAGCAAAAGAGGAAGTAATGAGCAAGTACTTATTGCTAGAACAAACACTTATAGAGGAGTTTCAATCTTTTTCGATTAAAAAAATACGAAGGAGCAGGAGCATTGTAAATGATAAGTTATCAAAGTTGGCCAGCATGGTACTCCCCAATTTAAATGATAAGCTCTTTGTTGAGTTCATCCCTAATAAGAGCTTACAAACTGCTTAGTAGAGCTATGAACTGGCTCTTTACCTAAAGGAGAGGTCTTAGATGGACTTGATCATAGATTATCTAAAGGACAACATTCTCCTTAAAGATAAAAAAGAGGCTTGAAGGATGATCTACCAAGTTGCAAATTACACATTGATTGACGATCAATTGTACAAACGCAGCATTTCCCAACCATACCTTCAATGCCTTTCTCTAAAAGATGCATAACCAGTACTATCTAAGCTACACAATGGTATCTACAACAACCATGTAAAGGGATAAACATTGTACATCCGTATACTATGACTCAGCTATTATTAGCTAAGAATGAAAGATGACATAAGAACATCTATTCGATAGCATCCACAATGCCAGAAACAAGAGACATTGAATTTCACACCTGCTATTGAACTATGTAGACTCACCGGTCCATAGCCCTTTGCCTAATGGGGGTCAAACATACTCGAATCATTTCTCAAATTTATGGCTCACTGGCAATTCATTATTGTTGCCATATATTATTTTACCAAGCAAACAAAAGCTGAGACATTGGTAAGAATCACCAAACAGAAGGTAAAAGCTTTTCTATTCAACTTCATTATATCAAGGTTTAGGGTCCCATTCATGAGAATTATCGATAATGGACTGCAGTTTGATAACGATAAATTCCAAGCATTCTATCAGAAACATGGAATTTGTCTGAATTATAAGTCCGTAGCACATCCTTGGACAAATGGGCAAGTGAAAATTGTTAATAAGATCATCTTGCACAACTTGAAGAGGAAGGTTTATTAAGCTAAGGGTAAATAGGCTGACAAGTCTCGAGTGTTTTGTGGGGATATCAGACTACCTATAGGACTATGATAGGAGAAACACCCTTCAGATTGGCATATGGTATGGAGGTAGTATTGCCAATTGAATTAGACTTGCCTAATCTTCGCATGCAAAATTTTGACATAATGGCTAACTAGATCAATCTTATGGCCAATTTGGACACTACTGAGGAAATAAGAAATGTTGTAAGGACAAGAGTTGTTGTACACTAACATAAAGTAGCTAGGTTTTATAATCAAAAGGTAAAACACAAAGTGTTTTGGCCTAGAGATTTGGTCTACAAGAAATTAGAGGTAACTGGCACGTGAGATAAACAAGGAAAGCTTAACGCCAACTAGGAAGATCTCATTAGGATTTGGGAAGTTGTAAGCGAGGGGGCTTATTGACTAGAAAGGTTAGATGAATCAATCATCTCTTGAGCATGGAATGCTAAGAATTTGAAGCTTTATTTCACTTAGTTCTTTTGATGTTATTTCCCCTTCTGAATCTTGTAAGGCAATGGCCTACAACTTGTTTTGATCATGAATGTTCATTTTAAGTTTTATTAGCATGATTGCTTTCTATCATGTACACTCTCAACTTACACATGATTACCAAATTAATAAAGTTCTAGCTATACAAGGAACGAACTAGCATTTAATAAGATCAGGCCTATGATTGTTAACAAACTTAAATAATTATTGATTAGTAATGTCAACTCTAAATAGGTTAAGATACTAGAAAGTGAACTCTTATGCTTAACGACAGGGAATCTCTTGACCCAAAAATGAAACTAGTTCATGTGCTAAGTGACTAATGAAGATTGTTTACGAAGACATTAACTAACTTGCGCATGGAATAAAACATGTTGAGAAATAATAACACACATAAAATAAAAAGTGCTAAGAAATAAAATCGCATGTGAAATAAAGCGGGCCAAGATATAAAATTGTGTGAAATAAAATGTTCCAAGAAACAGTAATGCACATGAAATAAAATGTGCCAAAAACAAAAGTCATGATGAAAGAAAATGTGCATAATACACATGATATCAAATGGTCAGCGACCCGATTGAATCTTATTCGTATAACTTGAAACAAAATGCATTAACAATTTGAACACTTTGAAATGTTTTTAGATTGAGTAGAGGTACTGTCTTGATCAAAAGATGGTAGGACCTTTGGGGAGTTTGTTTCTCTTTTGGTACTAAGGATTTTAGAGCAAGTAAATGTTTCCTTGCGAACATAAGGGATCTCTTTGGATAATCTTTCTTTATCTTCGATAAGAGCTTCACAAGGGCTTCATTATTGTCACCCTAACTATAGACCTTAGTTTTTGCCTCTTCGTCACTACTATTGACATCATCATCATCGATGTTGGTGAAATCTAGACATAAAAGGTCATAGGAAAGGTGAAATTTCAAAATCTCCTTTCTTGCCTATTGAACCCCTTACAAAAGTGTTTTTCTAAGTAATTTCTCGTACTATCAATTAGGAGTTTTGATTTCTAGTGCCTCTTCAACTAAAGGCCTCCTCTTTGCTACCTCCTTTAACCCGGTAATGCGAAACTGCAGTCTGGCGCCATCTATCTCCAACTCTTTTATTTGCACCCACAACCTATCCTCCTCGTCTCTCATTGAGCTGATTGTTCGACCTAACCCCCAACATTCCTCTTATTTCTTGCGAAGCTCTACCTTCAGGTCCTCGATCTCCTTATACAACTCCTCATTCTTCGTTTTGAGGCTTGAGACTTCATCGGCCACCAAAGAATGTGCAAATTTCTTGGCTAATAGCTTTTCTTAAAGTTTCCTAGCCTTCATCTTGGCCTTAATCCTTGCCCTCTTAGCCGTAACTGTTTGAGCTCTTAAGGAGCTATATCCCTTCTTAACTTTCTACAAAATGTTGATGGACAAAATAAGTTATTTAAGTCTCAACAAAGCAACAACAATAAATATTATCTTCTTCATTTCTTTATCGGCTTCATCCAATGTCATTAGAGCATAGTAGCTAATCTACGAGATTATGTTAGCAATGGAACGTATGCCATGAGTGAAAGGATGGTATGATACTTACATCATACAATTTAGCGGCAATATGTCCTTTATTGTAACCACCCACTCTATCAACATCTCTTTTCACGATCTCCTTATCCCTAGGAAGAGTGACTCCTTCCATCAAGGCTAGAGGTTTTGTCCTACCACCTAAGGCTGAGTTAGTATGCAAGATGTTTTAGCTCCAGTATAGAGCAAAGTACTCGCCCACCTTATGGTTAGGGATGAACTTGGAACTACGGATGTTGAGAGCCTTGTTGCTCATAGCACCTTTCGTCCAAAGTTTTAGATTTCTTAGACGAAGGCTCACTGGTAAGCTCCTTCTTACTCCTTTTCACAAGACTCAATTCATTGCTCGTTTGGCTTGATGGGCCTTCAGCCGTTCCATAAGGGATGACCTTAGCACTGTTATTGTTGCTGATTTCTTAGTGCGAGTCTCTTGACATTCCCTCCCTTGGAGTGTTTTCAATGGGGTGGATTGCTTCAAGTAAAGCCTCGGTAGCACTAAGTTATTCATTGCCTTGACACTTCTTGGTAAGACAAGTAACTTTCTTTGGAGTAATAGCCTATTTTGTAGCCTTTGTAAGCCCTAAAGTTAAGCCAAGTAACTGTAGGATTGAACTTAGAACCCAAGGTTTAGGGCGATCGGCTAAAAGATCCGATCACACCCAAATTATAAACTATTGAGAGAAATATTAGTAAAAATGACCCCGTAAACTTAAATTTAAGAAAATAAATAGTAAAATAGGAGACTATAAAGTTTTCAAATTTTAAGCATAATAATTGCTAATTACCGAAAAGGTAAAAAGTGTAATTTAATAACTAATAAATTATTAGAGATAGATTATATGTATATTAAAAATTTTAGAATGACCAAAATAATAATTAGGAATGTTCACATGTACCCCCACATGTATTTACGTGTAGATAAAAATACATGAAATTACCTAAATTGGCCAAAAACTAAACAAATAATTATAAAAAATTATAAAATAATTATGGAAAAATCAGAAGAGGATAAGATGCATCAATATCAAGTCATGGCATGTCAAGATAAGAAAAAGAAAAATTAGCCAATAAAAATTAAACAACTTAAAAGCCAAAAATCAAGGAATTTGGATAAAGTCTTGTCAAATTAATGCATATTAATTACAGCAAATGTCTATAAATAGGGGAAAAATTTACAGAACTCATTTGGACAATTAGAAATCAGAGAAAAATTGGGAGAGTTGAAAATTGAGAGAAAAATTCAGTTTAGAAAAAAAATTAGAAAAAACTGTGCAATTAGGGCTTTCAAAGAGAACCCCTACCAGATGAGCAGCTGGAAGTAGACGACCACCACCACCACACAGTGGTGGCAGCGCCCAGGCCGGCCGACAAGGCCATGGCGGCCCGCGGTGGCCGGAGCCACCCAAACCGGTGAGTCCAATTTCCAGCTAGATTCTTATGAATTTTGTAAAAATAGTAAATATAATTAGAAAATTATGAATTTTGTTATTCTGAGATATTTTTGTATGTAGTTTTTAGGAAAAATGTTATTTTGATGAAATTATGTCCTATAATATATGATCCCTAAGAAATCGTACAAAACCGAGCACATTTCGGTTTAGAAATAAATGACCTTAGGAGTGTAGTTTCAAGCCCAAAATTTTTGTGTAGATTACTTAGATGATATAGAACAGTGCTATGAAGCCCGTTTTCAAAAATTAATTTTTGAAATTTTTAGATAATTTTTAGGCCCTAAAATGAGGCATAAAATGGGTAATTTGGAGTTAATTAAGTGATTAAGATATTAATTACTGACTTGGTGAATAAATAGATGTTTTAGGATGTTAAAATCTGATGGAGTATGATACTTGTAGCAATTAGAGTGTTAGATGTAATTATTAGGTTAATTATGTAGTAAATTAGTAATAGAAAAACATAGTAAATTATAAGTTAATTTTGTAAATTAGGATAATTAGGTGTAAAACCTGATCTAGGATGAATTTAGACATTTTGAAGTGATAATTGATGTTAGAGATGGTAATTAGGGTGATAGAAATATTAGAAGTGCATTATGTACATAAAAGGTAATAATATATAATATGTGATTTTTAGAAATATAATAAATAGAAAAATTATAATAAAAATTGATATTTTGAGAATAATAAAAATGCACAATAAATCTGATAGGAAACTTGAATTTATGGAATTATATGAAAAATGTAAAAATTTATCACATTAGGAGTAAATTCAGTATACTAATATGGATTTAAGTGTACCGAGTAAAATAAACACTGACTAAGGGTAATAATGGTATTTAGGAGATCGGGAAGTAATGTGATTAATTTCACATTCTGGATTGAAATGGATTTCTAGGGTTGGAATCTAAAACATTACTTAGAAATCGAACTAAAAATCTAATTTAGAAATCGATGCAAACCGAACCTGAACCTAACCCCAAACTTAGAATAATTGTAAAAGACTTAATACCTAGATAATTAGGCATATTAAACCTTAAACAAAACCTAACAATAAAAATTATAGGATAAAACGAACCTATAATAGTTATATGAAAAGCTGAAACCACGTTTGTGTTATAGGGATGATCAGCGATGGCTTGAGCAAATCGGACCTCGAGTGAGTGAGCGAAGAGTCGAGGTAAGTTGGGATTAATACGATGCTGTATTTTGGAGGTTTAAGATTATGCTTAGCTGTACTTGTTAGATAGTTGAATGTGTGCATGTGCTTAATTATGGATGATGCTATGATTCTGTTTGTTGCTTTGGCACATATTGTATGAATTGTATGTAATGATTGATCACCCTAAATTGGACTTAATCAAATATCCGACCAGTAATCATAATCGGACATGCATAGCAACCCGTTAGGGGAATTTAGGACTCTCCGGCCAAATACCGACCCCTTCGGAAGGGATAGCGCAGGATTGCAAAATGGTCCCTTTTTCATCCTCAGTCGAACTAAGTGACAGGAGAGGAGGTCGCGGCGGGGGTGAAGACAGTGGTTCAAAGGTAGTCGCGGGAGGAGCAAGGTCTCCATTACACAAGCCTGGGTTTGGTCGTGAGCTGTTGCATTAACGGTAACTCCTCAACCCAGATTAGAGCGGGCACAATTTCTCTAATCTCACGATGGGCCGGACAACGTCGTGCGATGGCATTTGCTTGCACATGCATTGCACCTAATAAGTGATTGAAAATCTTATTGTGTGTATGGTATAGTTTTAAGTCCTCCGTCCTAACTTACTGAGCTGTGGTTACTTACATCCCTATAGACGTCGTGCAAGTGCTGGCCAAGAAGCGACAACAACAACTCTAAAGCTAGCAACTGCTGGATCCTAGGGAGTAAGAAAAAACATGTGAAGAATAAACATATATTTTTAAGGTTTAAGCTTTTACTTTAGAACTTTTCATTTTTGAATAATGTAATAACTAGGAAATATATTACGGAGAAATATTGTAAATCTTAATTGTAATAATTGTATTATAATATATATATATCTTTCCTCACTTTCTTAGATAAATGATTTATTTAAATTATAAACCGTTTCCTTTAAAACGGGTTAGTCGTGGACGCCTTGTGTAGATCAAGTCTAAGATAGCGGTTGTAAGGCCAACTTCTATCTTAGGATGGTTTACACAGCGGGAGCTGTTACGACTCTGCCGCTTCGGGGCGTGACAGCCTTGTCATAGGTGACCTTCTTCGACACAACTGGCCAAGCGACAGGTGCTTTGGCGACTGTACGTTTATCGAGCTTCATTTTCTTAGCTTTAACTTGAGCCAACAACTTAGTAGGATCAATATCGACTACACCCATATCTGTAATAGACAATAACAATGTTAAAAATGGGAGAAAAGAGAATGTCAATGACTTACAAGATCCATGCCGAGCAAAGCCCATAGGAAACTATCCTCCTTCCAAGTCACGGGGATGGCTTTCCTCTAGTAGCTCTACTCAACACAGCAATTGTTGTAGTGCTTACCTTCTTTTTCAAAGAAGATTGAATCCTTATTCTCAAACCATTTTATTATCCTCACGGTATCCCAAAAAAACATTTTGTTTTTCCTTTTTTCTTGTATCTTTTTGGTGGTAGTGGCATCATTGGGCATCAATTCGATATCTTTTGTACAGATGGGTTCAGTCCATTAGGTTCAAAAATCCAAATCTTCATCTGATACAATGGACACAAATTTGTCATGCCACTTGTGGATTTTGGACTCTAACCCATCCATAAACTTTTGACCATGTCGAGTAGCCACAAAATACCAATCGTCGAGTTACCTCCTTATTATGAAGAAATACCTAAACAACTAAGGCATAACCCTAACTTCGATCTCTTCACAAATTATTTCGAATGCTATGAGAAGTAGATAGGTATTTAGTGAAAACATACTCAATATAACCTAGAAGTAATTAAAGAACTGTTTAGTGAAAGCCAAAAATGGGAAGCGTANGACATCAATGTGATATCTTTTCTATGGATGGGTTCAGTCTACTGGGTCTAAAAATCTAAATCTTCATGCGATATAATGGACACAAGCTTGTCATGTTACTTGTAGATTTTTTATTCCAACCCATCCATAAACTTGCGACCATGCCAAGTGGCTGTGAAATACCAATTGTTGGGTTGCCTCCTTATTGTGAAGAAATACTTAATTAACTAAGGTGTAGCCCTAACTTTAACTTCCTCACAAATTATTTCAAATGCTACGAGAAGTTGATAAGTATTCGATGAAAACATACTAGGTGTAACCCAGAAGTAATTAAAGAATTGTTTAATGAAAGCTAAAAATGGGAAATGCAATCCAAAATCAAGATATTTTAGATATATATGAATCTCATGCTCCCTTGGGAAACATACCCTCTCTTCTTCCCTTGGTTTGCATAGGTTCTATGTCTTAGGAAGATCTTGCCAATACTTATTGTATTGTGAGATGATGGTTTTAATAACACCACTCACTACTCCATCAGGAGAATTACTGTAACAAACAACATTATTATACAATTACCTAGCCATAGATCTTCCTTCCTTATCATTCGGATAATTATCCATCGAAAAAACATTGAAGTGAGTGAGTTTTTCCCATCTCTGCATTATGCTGTTAGCTAAGCTACTCAAAGAACATGCCGAATTATTCCTTCTTTGCAAGGGACAAATAGCCTTGGGCTCGGTTGTCTCAGAATCTAAGAGTACAAGTTAATGAATAATGCTTCAAACCATACCCGATTAAAGATATATGATAAACTCACAAATTATATGATAATTTGGAAGACGAAGATGAGACCTCAAAAGCAAATGAGAATTTTGATAGTAGATGAGAACTAAAGTGAAGAAATCTTCTCTAGTATGGAAAAGTTCTTTATATACGAACAGATTTTCATCATAACCCTAACTTACTTCTGATTGCAGTGCATTCCTAGTTGTACTATCGGGCATTGATTGATGGCGTGTGTCAAGTAGTAAGAGATCTAATGGTTATTATGACATAAGCAATTATTAGCCTTCTAGCATCATAATGGTTAGGTATAGACATCTTATTTTTGCTCCCTTTTATTTTTCAAAATTTTTAAAATAGGTTAAAGAGTTCTAAATTAACAAAAATACAAAAAAAAATAAGAAATAAAAAAATCCAAAAAATAAGAGATTTAGGGAAAAATATATATATATAAAAAATAAGAAAACCCAAAAAAATGAAATTCAAGAAAATACAAAAAAATAGGAAAATAGGAAAAACACAAAAGAGTAAGAAATTTAGAAAGAAATACAAAAATGGAAACATTTAGAAAAACACAAAAAATAGAAAAGTCATAAAAAATAGAAAAAATTTAAAAAATAGGGAATTCAGAAAATAATAAATTTTTAAGTAGTTTAATAAAATAAATTTTTAATTTAAATAAAGAACTGTTGAACATGAGCCTACATTTGAATTTAGCTCAAGCTGACTTAGTTTATATATGCAATTTAATTTAAATAAATTTAAGTAAAGGACTGTTGAACATAGGCTTAAATTTGAATTTAACTCAAACTGACCTAGTCTATATGTGTGATCTAATTGCACATATAGATAAGGCTAGGCACAAATCATTGGCCTAACGAATAAGCATTTTAGCATAGTATTGGATTAACAAGGAGATGTTAAGTTCAATCCTCATTGCACGCATATGCGCATTCTTTTTTTTTTTGTCCTCTTTGGTTCATCTTATTCATTTCTAGTCATGATCACTGCTTGGTTAGCCCATTTCTTAGCCATTTTTTACTCCATTTTCTTCACAATTTCACCATTCCTAAAACTATCCAAAATCATGTTCAAATTCAAACATTAAAAGGGTCAAAAAGAGGGGAAAAAAATGAGAATTTAGGATGGCATTGAATCCAATTTTTGAATTAAAAATGCAAGACACATTCCTACACACACACACAAGAGGAGGTCCCACATTCTAAACGGACACACACGCAGAGGGGGGGTTTTCATTTTCGAAAACAGCACACTCCATAGCCAACATTAGCTGACCCTTTCTCTCTCTCAACCACGTCCCCATAACTACATACAAATACACACACGAACCACCGTGGAACCACACACAAACACTCACGAGTTATCTCTCTCTCTTTCACTCGTACAGCATACAATAACTAACGACACTTCATCCTCACACCAATCACCAAGAACTAACTCCAAGCGCTGTTCATCATTAACCAAACCACCCTACAATCAACGCAGCACACTTTTACTGCACAATCTCTCATACACCCTACCGATCAGCACTCTATCACAAACCAATCTCAATTCCCGCGGCACTCATAACCCCAAACCGAGCCCCGCGCCGTTGTCGCTAATAGACAACAGTAAGCCAATTGAGCCAACCTAATTGCAGCATCAATCGTCTCCTTATGCGCACGTCACTGGCCACAAGTCACTATACAGTCTACTGCTCACATCCACGTCCTACACTCCGAGCACAGCACTGCACTGCATGTTCAGCACGACTTGCACATAAAACCTCCAGTACGATCAAACACACAATCTCCAGTCACGAATACTGCCAACTGACACGCCAACTACTCCATTCTCACGCCGTACGTCTAACTCCATTGCAACCCAATCTATTGACACACACTCGAAACTACTGCACACTCCATTGAACCACACCTAGCAACGTCTAACACCAACGTACACATGCAGCTAAATTTTCGGAATCTCCTGAAACTCCCACCAATCATTACAGCATAAACATAAAACCCCCATTCTTCAATCGGATTTACCCAATACGTTCGTCTCCTGCTAGTTTTGGTGGCCAACTCAAATGGATTTGACTCTCAACAATCGATGGAGTTGGTTTCTCTTGGCAACCCGAATTCATTATTGCCGATCCAATCCGCGAATCGAAGTCCAATCCACTTCGACTCAAGCCTGAGTCCAAGATCTGCGTGCGCTGCTCCGATCCGGTCCGAAGCCTTCCTATTCGAGCATTGGATTTGTTATTGTTTTGCTGTTTTAGTTGTTACTTTGTTTTATTTTATATATTTATCTATTTATTTCAATATGTAATTGTAACTAAAAATAAAAGAAAAAGAGAAAAATGAAAAGAAAAAAAAAAAGAGAAGAAGAAAAAAAAAAGAGAGGAAGGATTTAATATACTTTTATTTATTTTTGCGTTCTAACCAAAAAATAAAAAAATATATAAAAATAAAAAGTAAAAAAATAAATAATAAAAATGAACAAATAATCTCATCACTTAAAAAAACTGAATTTTCTAATGAAAATAAATCATCCATTTTTTTCAAATTAGGGCACTTTAGAATTTTCCATAAAATTCTATTTAAGACCCTTTAGGAAATTTCCTTCAATAAATCGAACTAGGTAAAAATGTAAACCTAGCCTTTTTTTAAAACTAAAATCAAATCCACTCGCTATGTTTTCAAGAGTGAACTATGGAAGTCTAATTCCAAATAGCGGGTACATAGGCATTCGTATATCAGTATGAGATGACTTAAAATATGGAAAGTTTTATTTTTTCCATTTTTGTAGATATTCATGTAAATTAATTAATTTTAACTGTGTGTAATATGATTAGTCATTTAGAAATTGAAAAAGGGTATCATTGAAAAGCAAATTTAAATTTAGAAAGTTAAAAAGTGATATCTATTAGATCTCTAGTTTTCAAAAACCATTTTATAAAATTGGTTTTCTCATTAAGACTGGTAACTAAGTTATAATCAATCTATCCAATTAGCTATAATTTAACTTTTTTCCCAACTTTAGTCGGGTGGTGATTTCAAGGCATTTTCAAATTAAAAACTGGTTTTCTTTAAACCCCAGTCGATAGTCAGTATTAAATGGATATGGTTTAGTACTGATTGGTTTAAAGAAGACTAATTTATTAAAAAAACTAGGAGAGTGAAAAACTAGACTTGACAACTTGGTAACTCCATTAAGGACGTTAAGAAGGCTAGCTACTTAAAAAAATTCCAAAATTAAATTTGCTTTTCAGAATACCTATATTATTTAGTTATTTGTTTATTTATTTATTTATTTGTTATTGACTTCATGTGTATATTTTGTTTTGGTTATCATATTTTCCATATCACATACATTAGGGTGTAAGGGGTTCGTGTTGCATCAAATATGCAAGGTAGATGCAGTTAGACCTAAGCCGTCTTAGGACTCTAAGAGGGGGGGTCATTATGTAAGTTTCGAGCATTGTGGGGTAACTGCCATTCAGGACCGATGGCCACCCCACTTAAACTCATTGTGACCAATGAAAGTGTTCTTTAAAAACAAGTAAACCTACAAAACTTAAGAACCTTTTAGAACCCACCTAATTGTATATACTTTCCTCCAAGCATGAGTTAATACATTACCCTTAAGAAATTGCAACCCTACTAATCGTTCAAGAGTTGTAATGCAATTAAGTTTTTGAAAATTACAGTAGTGTTTCAACTTAAAGAATAATGTATTAACCTAAACGACCCTAACATCTGCATATTTCCACATTTTTTGTTCTTTTGTTGCATTAATAATTGATTCTGGTCCATTAAATGTATAGACTTAGGATGGTAGAAAACCATGCAAATGATCAGGCAAATGATAGGCCATTGGACATCTCTAAGATCCGTGAACAGATGTTGAGGGATGAGATTACCTACTTAAAAGAAAAGCTCAAGTGTTCTGAAGCTCATAACCGGGCCTTAAGGTCCCTTCTAGCACAAGTTATTGGAGATACTTATAAGATGATAGAGGACCTTAAGGCTCGTATACGAGACTTAATGTAGGGTTTTTTTAGTTCAAATCTAAAGAGCTTAGAATAAGCATCAAATTCCTAAATAAATGTTAAGATCTCTGCCTTTCTTTTTGTATTCTGATCTCTTTCAAAATAATGAAGTTGTAGGGTTTTTTTAATTTAAATATAAAGAGCCTAGAATAAGCATCAAATTCCTAAATAAATATTAGGATCTTTACCTTTATTTCTATATTCTGATCTCTTTCAAAATAATGAAGTTCTATTTGGTTCATTGTTCTTTATTTTTTTTTTTTAACATTCTTGTTTTTATAAATAGTCCTTCAATAAACATTTATCTAACCACTATTCCTTCTCATTTAGGAAAATGTAAATAAAATCCATAGACTTGTAAATAGGAACCCAAAAAATCACCATTTTTATTTTTAAATTATTTTTTGAAAAATAAAACTTTACCTTTCTCTCTCTTAAAAAAAAAGGAGAGAAAAAGTTGAAAAACGGAAAAATATAAAAAATGAAAAGAAAAATTGCCAATAACTATAAATTCTTATGAGCTTGAGGAGCCTACATAAGCTCAAGCCTCTGGCCTACGCAAGTAACCAACCCAAATACTTAGTTTCCAAACCATACGAAGTCCCTCGACATATTAAGGAAGCTAAACACGATTCCCTTAGCTCATTTAATCCAAAAACCAACCTTAAGCCCATTCAGCAATTCAACCCAAACACAAGACCCTTTGTTCCATTTAGCTAGACATTCAATTTGAACACCAACCTTAGAGCCATTTAAGTGACCTACCTAAACACAAGCTACCAAGCCAAGCAACCAATCTGAACATGAACTACAACCCATCGAAGCAATCGACCTAAGCATAGCTCAATCAGGAACTAAGACAAGCTAGAACCCTTGATCTATTTAGAAAGCCAAGCTCAATCATGAACCAGACAAAAATACAAAGTCAAATACTAGGGCATGATTTGAGAAACTGGGGGGCAAAACCAATCTTCACCTTAGGCAAATAAATATGGACTTCTTCTTAAGAAACCAGTAACTCACTTTTTGAAAAGTTTAGGATGAGAAGAGGCAAGTTGTATCCTATAAACCAACTTAAAACACTTTGAGAGTTGAGCGACATAATGATGAGGATACTTTAGACTTATTCCTTAAAGGAGGTCCACTTTAAATGTGATACGTAGATTAAAATGAAGTTAGGCATTCATCTCTAAATCCTAAACACAATCATCTGTTGTTCACCCCGTTAGACCTATTTAGAGAATTTTCAAAATCAAACCCTATCAAGAACAGACCTACAATAGGGAAATTCGGAGGTTAGGGTCATTGATTAGAAGATAGGAGTAAGTTGGGTTTATGCTTGTGTAAGTAACATTAATTCAAACATGACTTTTATTTTTGATAAATTATTTTTCTTTGAAATAAAGAAGAGCCGATTTCCTTTTCAAACACCTTAAGCTTATACACTAGAAATCCATAGATTTTGGGCTTTGAATCATTTAAAAAGAAAAAACTCAGTAATAGAGACAATTACTCTTAGGGCCAAAAGAAGAGAGAGAATGTAAGAGATAGTAGGGCAAAGCAATTATAAAGAAGAAGAAGAAGAGAAAGAATAAAAGAGGCCAAAGAATTAGACTCAGGTGTAAGACAAAAGCCCCAAGAGATATGTCATATCCTAATAGGGCAACAAATTGAACCAAAAGGTAGGGAACTCGAGCCCAAAAAGCCCCAAGAAACACAAGGCTCTAAATCATGCTCTAAAGTTTGGAAACCCAAATCTCCATATCCACTCTGACACTCTAAAGCCTCTATTACCTATACCGAATCACACAAGGCCTCCGTACTTATAATACCACCCTTACACAAGTAAAAGCTCTTCTGATCTTAAAAGATAATTTATTTTTAATAAAAATTGTTTTTGAAACTAGGGCAAGCATACTCTTAATTTTTTCTCTAAGGTTCTTGACTTGTACACCCGGGATAAATAAAACATTCCTTTTAGAATAGGCATCTTAATTAGTCATTTCTAAAACCCTTGGACCAAAAGCTTAAATTCATAAGGTTGAATTGAAAAAGACCTAACTAATTGATCAAGGCGTATCATTTGTAAAATGGATTGTAATTTTTGGAGTTGTAGTTGAGAGCAAAATCTATACTGAGAGTTAGCAAGGAAGACCTTTTTAACTAAACTAACCTTGAGTTACTTTTTCCTTAAGAAAGGAATGTCTTGAAACCATAAAAGCCTTATAAGAAGCCCTAAGGTCAGGGGCATTAAGAAACTCCACATGATTACCAAGGGTAGGGGTGGCTATAAGATTATTCCTTAAATAAGAATTTATACCCATTGGTAAAACTTTCAAAAACAAAAAAAAAAAAAAAAAGAAAAAAGAGAAGAGAGAGAAAGTAAAGACTTATTACAAAATTCTTATCCAATCCATGTTGGCTCAAGTAACCAAGCTTTCAATCCATGTCATTTGTTTCCTTTCTAAGGTAGTCATTTTCTTGAAATTAACCTTAATAGTCTAGATCATTCTTCTCTAATTGTAGTTTTTAATATCTTTTAACTCTTTTTCAAATCAAAGGGCCTATCCCGAATGCATTTTTTTTTTCTTAAATGGTTTTTCAACAATTTTCCTGTAAATACTTTTCTAAGTCAATTAGTCTTTTAAAACTAGTTGCTTTCCTTTCTTTAATTCTTCAATCCTTCATCAATTTCTTTTTAGGGTTCTAGCCAACTCTTAAAGCATTGATCCCTCTTTTATTCTTTTTAGCATTCCAACTAGCCTTTAAGGTATTATCCTATCTTTCTAAGATGCTAGCTGGCTTTTGGAGCATTAACTTCTCTTTTATTCTTCTCAAGGATTTAGCTAGCCTTTAGGGCTCTATCCCATCTTTTATTTTAGGGATCCTATTAGCCTTTAGGGCATCGTCTCATCTTTCTTTTTAGGCTACTAGCCAGCTTTCAACCCTTTCGTTTTCATCTTCCTTTAGGGTCTTTAGCGAACTTGTAGGGCACTTCCCTCACCAACTTTCTCTTAGAGAGGCCACCGCACGTCTCCTCATCAACTTTCTCTTAGCAAGCCCATTGAGCATTTCCTCTCATCAAATCTACTTAGGCAAGCCTACAAGGTGCGTCTCCTCATCAACTTTCTCTTAACGAGCCCGTTGGGTGCTTTCTTTCAACTTTCTCTTAACAAGCCCATAAGGTGCTTCTCTTCAACAAATTCTCTTAGTAAGCCCGTGAGGCACTTCTATTCTTTAGCTAGCTTATAGGGTGCTTCTATTCTTTTAGCTAGCCCATACGACGCTTCTGTTTCTTTAGTATGCCCATACGACACTTCCCTCACCAACTTTCTCTTAATGAGCTCGTAAGGTACTTTTCTTCAGCAAATTCTCTTAGCAAGCCTGTGAGGCGCTTCTATTCTTTTAGCGAGCCTATTGGGTGCTTCTCTTCACTAGGTTTCAATTTAGGGTCTTAACCAACTCTAGGAGCGCTTTACCCGTTTCACCTAAGATAATCAACTCAAAGGAGCACTACTAGGTTTTCCAAATCGATCCAATTTTAGGATTGTTAGTCCCCGAGATATGCTCACGTTTAAGTTAGTCAGCTTAAAAGAGCAGTACCAGATTTTCCAGATTGATCCAATGTTAAGGTTACTAGTCCCTAAAAAATGCTTTCGCTTAGGTTAGTCAGCTCAAACAAGCACTACCTTGTTTTTCCAAATTGATCCAATTTTAAGGTTGCTAGTTCTCGAGAGACGCTCTCACCTAGGATAGTTAGCTCAGAAGAGCACTACCAGATTTATCTCAAATCGATTCCAAAAGTTAAGGTTGCTAGTCTCTGAGAGACGCTCCTGCCTAGGTCAATCAACTTAAAGAGCACTATTAGGTTTATCTCAAATTGATTCCAAAAGTTATGGTTATTAGTCCCTAAGAGACACTCTCGCCTAGGTTAGTAAGCCTAAAGAAGCACGACTAGGTTTATCTTGAATAGATTTCATTTAGGGTTGCTTGTCCCCAAGAGATGCTCCCGCCTAAGTTAGTCAGCTCAAAGAAGCACTGCCAGGTTTCAGCTTAGAGTCTTAACTAACTTAAGGAGCGCTTTGCTCACCTTGGTTAGCCAACTCATTTGGGTATAACCAAGTTTTCTCATTCTTTTAAGGTCTTAACCATCTCTAGGAGCACTTACCCATTTTATTCAGTTTAGAGCCTTAACCAATTTTAAGAGCGCTTTACCTACCATGGTTAATCAGCTCATTGGGACATAACTAAGTTTTCTCATTCAGTTTAAGGTGTTAGCCAACTGTAGGAGCGCTTTGCCTACCTTGGTTAGTCAGCTCATTGAGGTATGACCAAGTCCTCTCATTCAGTTTAAGGTCTTAGCCAGCTCTATAAGCGCTTTGCTCACCTTAGTCAATCAGCTCATTGAGGTACGATCAAGTCCTCTTATTCAATTTAGGGTCTTAGCTAGCTTTAGGAGTATTTTGCCCACCTTGATTAGTCAGTTCATTAGGGTACGACCAAGTTTTCTTATTCAATTTAGGGTCTTAGCTAGCTTTATGAGCGTTTTGCCTATCTTAGTTAGTCAACTCATTAGGGCATGACTAACTTTTCTCATTCCTTTTAGAGCCTTAGCCAGCTCAAGGTACACTTCCCCTATTTTACCTCGATTCGTCAACTCATAAGAGTATGATCAGACTTCAATTCTTCTTTTAGTCTTTCGACTAGCTCTTAAAACACAACCCTTCTCTTCACCAAATCCCTAGTAAACTGATTTTAAGTTAGCTAACTAGTTGTAGTGCTTCTTATGATAAAATCCACCCTTTGAGTAAAAATAATGTCTCTTTGATCTTTGTGGCAAAATTTTGCTCAAATTTCACCACAAAGAAGAGCAACCGTGGACATATCATTTTTTTCTCCCTTTTATTTTTCAAAATTTTTAAAATGGGTTAAATGGTCCAAAATTAGGAAAAATACAAAAAAATAAGAAATTTTAAAAAACCCCAAAATAAGAGATTTAGGAAAAAACAAAAAAAAAATTATATATATATATATAGAAAAAAAATAAGAAAACCTAAAAATATGAAATTCAAGAAAATAGAAAAAAAAATAGGAAAATAAGAAAAAACACAAAAAAATAAGAAATTTAGAAAAAATACAAAAAATGGAAACATTTGTAAAAACATATAAAAAATTGAAAAGTCACAAAAATAGAAAAAATTAAAAAAGTAAGGAATTTAGAAAATAATAAATTTTTAAGTAGTTTAATAAAATAGATTTTTAATTTAAATAAATTTAAGTAAAAGACTATTAGACTTGAACTTAAATTTGAATCTAGTTTAGACTAACATAATGCATATATACAATAATTGTACATATAGAAAAGGTATAGGCCAACAATCTAACGGATAAGCACTTGAACATGACATTGAATTAACAAGGAAATGTTAGGTTTGATCCCCACAACATGCATATCTGCATTCTTTTTTTTTTTTTCTTCTCCGATTCATCTTAGCCATTTTTTACTCCATTTTTTTTTGCAATTTCACCAAATTAATAGTGAAATTGTGAAATAGACTTCGGAACACTTCTAATACTATCCAAAATCATGTCCAAATTCAAACATTAAAAGGGTGAAAAAAGAGAGAAAAAAATGAGAATTTAGGATGGCATTGAATCCAATTTTTGAATTAAAAATACAAAACACACACAAGAGGAGGTTCCATATTCTAAACAGAACACACACACACAGGGGGAGTTTTCATTTTTGAAAACAGCACACTCTATAGCCAACATTAGCTGACCCTCTCTCTCTCTCGACCACGTCCCCATAACTACACACAAACACACACACGAACCACCGTGCAACCACATACAAACACTCACAGGTTATCTCTCTCTCTCTCTCTCGCTCATACAACATACAACAACAAACGACACTTCATCCTTACACCAATCACGAAGAACTAACTCCAAGCACTGTTCATCATTAACCAAACCACCCCACAATTAATACAGCACACTTTTACTGTACAATCTCCCACACACCCCACCGATCAGCACTCTATCGCAAACCAATCTCAATCCCCACACCACTCATAAGCCCAAACCACGCCCCACGCTACTATCACTACTAGATAGCAGTAAGCCAATTGAGCTAACCTAATTTCAGCAGTAATTGTCTCCTTACGCGCACGTCACTGGCCACAAGTCACTACATAGTCCACTGCTCACATCCACGTCCTGCACTCCGAGCACTGTACCGTACATTCAGCACAACCTGTACATACAATCTCCAGTACAGTCAAACACACAGTCTCCAGTCATGAACGCTGCTAACTGACACACCAACTACTCCATCCTCACGCCGTACGTCCAACTCCATTGCAGCCGAATCTATTGACACACATTCGAAACTACTACACACTCCATCGAACCACACCTAGCAACGTCCAACACCGACGCACACACGCAACCAAATTTTCGAAATCGCTCGAAACTACCACCAATCATTACAGCATAAACATAAAACCCCCATTCTCTAATCGGATTCACATGAAACGCTCGTCTCCTGCTAGTTTTAGTGGCCATATCAATTGGATTTGACCCTCAACGGCCATTAGAGTTGGTTTTTCTTGGCAACCCGAATTCATTGTTGCCAAACCAATCCGCAAACCGAAGTTCGATCCACTTCGACTCGAGCCCGAGTCCAAGATCCGCGTATGCTACTCCGATCCAGTCTGAAGCCTTCCTATTTGAGCATTGGATTTGTTATTGTTTTGTTGTTTCGGTTGTTCCTTTATTTTATTTTATTTATTTTAATATGTAATTGTAACTAAAAATAAAAGAAAAAGAGAAAAACTGAAAAGAAAAAAAAAAGGAAAAAAAGAATGAAAAAGAAAGAGAAAGAAAAAGAGGAAGGATATAGTATACTTTTATTTATTTTTGTGTTCTAACCAAAAATTAAAAAATAAATAAAAATAAAAAGAATAAAAATAAATAATAAAAATAAAATAAATAAAAATGAAAAAATCATCTCATCACTTAGAAAAAATAAATTTTCCAATGAAAATAAGTCAACCATTTTTTTTAAATTAAGGCACTTTAGAATTTTTCATAAAACTCAATCTAAGACCCATTAGGAAATTTCCTTAAATAAATTAAACTGAATAAAAACGTAAACCAGACCTTTTTTTAAAACTAAAATCAAATTCACCCGCTATGTTTTCAAGAATGAATTACAAAAGTCTGATCCTGAATAACGGTTGCATAAGTACTCGTACATCAATATGAAGCGATTTAAAATATAGAAAGTTTTGTTTTTTCCATTTTTGTAGATATTCAAGTAAATTAATTAATTGTAGCTGCATGTAATATGATTAGTCATTTAGAAATTGAAAAAGGATATTATTGAAAAAAAATTTAAAATTGGAAAGTTAAAAAGTGGCACTCGTTTAGGATTTAAAAAATTAACCCTCGAATCTAGATATCTGATTTTCAAAAACTGTTTTATAAAATTAGTTTTCTCATTAAGACCAGTAGCTAAGTTATAACTGATCCACCAAATTGATTATAACTTAATTTTTCTCTCGACTTTAGTTGGGTGGTGACTTTAAAGTATTTTCAAATTAAAAACTGATTTTCTTTAAACCCCAGTCGAATGTCAGTATTAAACGGATAAGGTTTAGTATTAATTGGTTTAAAGAAGACTAATTTATTAAAAAGAATTGAGAGAGTGAAAAACCAAACTTGATACTGGGGTAACAATTGTCACGCATATCACTATAGAAAAGTGAATAAGTGGGAAATTTAAAAGGTCGTGAACCTTTTGTTTAGAATATGATTTGTCGCATCTAGAAGTAAAATTGAAACTTCTCACATCACTCAACATCTGGACATCTCGTTATGGTCTTAGTCATTCAATCCCATACATATACCCAACTTGGATATTAAACTTTGTTTACTCCGATAGTCATGTTCTCAACAATGGAACTTGGAGAGTAAATGTTGACGATTGGTTTTCACCCTAAAAAATCATTCAACTATTTGGCTGACGATAGGCCAAGTGACTCTATTATTAGCTAATACCGACTAAGCTCAATCCCGATCTATAGGCCTTAAAGCCCAACTCATTAACACGTTGTAGTTTAAACTTAGAAAAGTAGCACAAACAGTTACAATCCACTAAGATCTCATTACATAACTACCTAGTATTCCTATATCTTCGACATGTGTTTGATTATGAGATTTCAACGTGTCCCACTATTGATGATTAACTGCCGTTTGAGACACCCGATATTCACTTGTCAATATAAAGATAACGTATTGTAAGAACTCTCTTACTACCCTGAACTTTGTACTTATCTCTCTTGCAACACAATTACTAACTTAGATATCGGAATAGTTACATTGGATTGTCCTTGGCACTATTTAGTTTTGTGTTTTTAAGGAATTAGATCTTATCCTAAAATCATCCAACAACACTATTAGCTGATGAAAAGTGAGCTTACAAACAAGAAATCTTTTATGAAATTTACTTGTAAGTTTTTAAACATCAGTTGAAAACTGAGCTTCTATGAAATATCAATGGTGATTGTTGTTAAATATTCAGGAGCTCGCACTTCTAATGGAAAGATGCTATTATAATTCTTTAATCTTATGGAATGTTGTGGAAGTCAAATAATTGCTTTGTTTTGAAACTCCAGCTTTCGGGTTCAGTGCCATTAAATGTTGGCAACTCTAGTTTAATATACTTGAGTAATAGATTCAAATGAAGTCTTTGGATAAAAGTTGGAAAGTGATGATGAACAGATGCGTTGATTATTTGCTTAATTTCTAAAATCGTGTTGATTACTTATAAAGTGCAATGCTACTACTATTTGAGCATAAATTCCATTGACGAAATTAGTTAGCTTTTTAAATATAATCCTGTGATTAGCAATTATTATGCTTATGTTACGATACAGGACATGGTTAGCCCATCTCTACTCAATAAGAATGGTCAAGGCTCAAAACCTGCTATACAATATATAAATAAGTCTTTCATCTCTCATAATATTTTAACTCTTTTTCTCATAGCACTTTCATAATATAAAAGAAAGTACATATTATTAAAAAAAAATCAACACAACTAAGTCTAAGCTATGTCCACCTATAATCCACAAATGTCCAATACGCTAGCATCACGCCCATCCTAGTCCAATGGTCAATCAAGCTGGTCACTTGAAAATTTAAAATGAAAATGGGTCAGTTGTGAAACCCATTACATAATTATTGCAAAAAACATGATCATATACCATACTACATCAGATTTATAAATTATTAAATGCACCAAACGAATTCATTATATATATTTAAGCCATTCACACTACACAATTTGGCAAGTAAGATCATATATGACTTAAGTTCAACCATTCAAACATAGTAGAATTGCAACTCACCAATCGCAACATATAATATGATAGGGTTCGCAAACTCGTCATCTACAAAACATAATATGCAAGGGTTGACTTTGTTTCCCGTTACCGAAACTCTAATTGTCTCATACTAAATTTACTACCTGTATCATGCCATCAGGAGATAGTTCATCCTTAATGTTCGTATCGATATACCATTCCACCAATTCACTCCATTGTAGTTTCAATCAGAATTAACTGATATGTCTTTGTCATAAGTCTCAAATCAATGACCTACTTAATCACAAACCGACTTTTATGCCTAATCTAACCACATCATTTAAAGAGCTTAAGACCACCATCCCATGTTAATGGCTAGTATATATCAAATGGTTAAGCAAAAACAATATATACATTGTTTTATCTTATCCTGTCATACATACACATAAGACAATAATAGTTACATACTTGGAATCCATCCAAAACCTTGATTACATTGTATATAGTTGTTGACACCTAATTCAATATGTAATATAGATCAATACTTAAATATACCAAAGATTACAATTATAATGGATACAACTTAATTTTCCATTTATACTTATTATTCATAAGAGGTTCTTGAAAAGTCATTCGATCAACCTAAGGATCAAAAGCGTTTGAACTAGATAAGGAAAAAGGCGGTGATCAACCTCACTATAAGGCCTAATTGACTAAGGTAGAAGGTTAGTCAACAACCTTGAGGGGTAATCTTAAGTCTCCTTTCTTCTTGAGGGGCCGACTAACCTTAGGGTCCTACAAGGTCGAAGTTACCTTCTTCTAACACAATTTCTAAGCTAAAAAAAGATATATTTTGTTTTTCAACTTTTCTTAAGGACTTGTTGAATTATCTTTGACCTATAATCCTAAAAGTTTTAATCTCAATTTTATTGACTCTTTAATCATGAGTTCCTCTTTACATGAACTAAGTATTATTGATTCATACTTAACTTATCAAAGTAAGGTTTATTTATGTAAAATGAAATAGGAATTTTGCCAATTCCAAAACATCTCACCCTAATTGTTATTCGAATTAATTCACATAAAAACCAATTTGCACTTGGGATTATCACTAAGAAAACCTAAGAAAAGGGGGAACCCATGGATTCACTTATCGGCTTATGCATGTCTTTAAGAAATCCTCATAATTACCACTTCATACTAGCAAAAAGAGTTTCTAATTAGTCTTATTAATTTCCTTTTGAGAATTGGAAATAATTAGGGGGAAGGATCAAATTTAGAGAATAGCTTTTTCATAGGAAAAAATGCATGAAATATTTATAGACTCAAGGATAGGCACTTAGAGAGGGAGAGGAAGGGGGGAGGGGTGGTGTAAGGTATGAGGAAGAAAGAAGATAGACAACTTTGGGTTTTTAAGGTTAGGTTTGCTATAAACTTATAAAGGAAGACATGGATGGAAAATAACCTTCCTGTTTTTCATTTTAAAGTGGAATTTTGGGATATTTCAACAGTGATAGAATTAATAGTTAATTTTTTGAACTTATATAATTTTAGTATTACCAATCATATCGTTTCTACCATACTTGAATGAAAACTTCAATCTTAAATGAAATATGTAAAATCTTGAATATATGAATCTTAATTTTGAATGAATGGAAGTTACTAAGATAGTAACCACCGACCTTTATCCTACTCTATTTAAGTCCTTCATGACTAGATGGCCAAAGATAAGCAAGCTATGCCCTAAGTTTCTACCTCCATCATTCATTGAGCTATTCCACTCTCATTCAAATGACCAAGGCTATTTCTGATATGTGCTTTGACTTGCTTGGATAAGCCAAATCACTCGATCTTCCCAAATAAGAAAACCTTCGATGTATCTCCATATTGCCCAACTCGAATGTTGACCTATTTAAAGTCGTCCTTCCTATTCAATCTTAGAAGCTGCTATTGCATTAGTTTGTCTTCTTTTGCTAAACGGTCCACCAACACCCAAATACTATGAGGTCTAACAGACCATTAGTATGCAATACCCAATCATAATTCTTTTTTTGTTTTTACATTTTTGCTCGATTATTACATGTATTGTTTTCTAGTTTCAGATGTACCCTTTTGTGCTTTCTTCTTTAGTACCTGCTTAAGTTAGAACACATATAAAATGGCTCTTGTAATCCATAAACATCATTTGCATCTTTGTCAGTAAATATTACTTCTTCTTTGATTTCTTGTTGTCATGAGCTGCAAGTCTCCTTTTCCCTTGTCTATTTCCTTTTAACAAAGATTAGTAATAATTATTATAACTCCACATTCATGAGTCATATCGAGTGGTTAGAATAAGTTCACAAGTGAATCTTAGTGTGCAATATTCTTGGCTTTGCTAGCCTTTCTACTCCTTTTTTTCTTCTTTATAAGAAGGACCCACCCAACAATTGGTAACCCCTGCTAATAACTAATCTCTTAGGTGCATCAGAAGCTCAATTATATACCTAACTATTTATAACTAAGTATACCCCAATTTACCTTATATGTTTGTTGAGTTGTAACAATTTCTTTTAAACTCTTGTATTATAACATATGTTTGCTCTAAGTCTCTAAAACCGTGCTACATGCAGACTGTTAAATAGTTTCCAATTATGTAGATGGGATTAAACAATATAAAAGATAGCTTAGATATTTTAGGAATAACTTGAGTATAAAATTTCTCATTTTTTCAATTGCTATAAAGTTTTTAAAACTCTATGGGTGGAGATGGAAGATAAAGATTAAGCATCAACATGTTCAAGCATCTTGTAGAAGAGATTTGTACATCTCGATGTTGAGATGAAAATATGAATTACCTAGACAACACATCTAAATGTCTTTTGAATGTATTGCAGGATGTACAACATTTTGCAAATTGTGTTATGCTAAAGAATTGTGTCAATTAGTTTGATTAATGTGTTCAATTCATCAGGTTATGTCATTATAAAATAAATGCCTTAGATGAGTTAGTAACTGATCTAAGATCAATGCAATGATCAATTCAGAGATGATTTCAATTATCATGTCCTTTGAAAGAGTTGTAAATTAAAGAAATGATGAGTACATGTTTACTTTTTAGAAAGATTTGTGTGGTAATTTAGTGTACAAGATTACTACTTTTGTTCTTATTAGTTGTATCTTGGGATAATTAAAATATTCTTAGCAAACATTATATTTATCCATGAAATAAAGATTACTACAAAATTACTACTTTTATATTTATTTTTAAAACCTCAAATGAATATTATAAAGAATAATCATTACCTTTTTATTCCATTATATGGAAATTACAATTCTATCATTATTTCATTACATTCTATAAACTCAACGTGTCATAAGTGTTTTATTTCTTTTTCTCTTATCTGAGACTTTTTAATGGAAACGACCATTAAATGTTTGTTGCAATTGTATTAAAATAGCTCTAATAATCTTATGGGATCATCAACTTTTTGTTCGGCCCAAAAAAAAAAACTTATGGGATCGTCGTAATTTCGAACTTGAGTCACAAATTTAACTGCATATTCTTCAGACATATCTGCAGAATACTCGTTATTTATTGCTTGTATATAATAATGGACACTGGCGATTGATCGATTGCCCATACTCCTCTATGGTCTATGGATTGGGTTTATTATCTCTGGTTGGACGGTACGGTCAGAATAACGACAAAATTAAAACAGATTAAATAAAAAGAAAATAATAATGGAAAGCCAAGAAATGGTCCAGAAAAGGACAATCACGGTCACTTGCGTAATAAAATTGATAGCTTCAACAAAACGAAATTAAATATGCCCCGTTAATAAGTATCCCGTTACTTGATATTGATCTAACAAAAAAATTTATTACATATTTCAATATTAATATACATTTTAATAGAGAAAATTGTAAATAGTAATATAATATTTTTTATTTAATATCTTTATTAGTATTTTTAAAGTTGGATAACATGCTAAAACAATTGCTCCAGGTTTTCGATCCGTTTAATCTGGCCGTTTGTTGTGTTTGCTAGATTTGAAAATATAGACCCTTCATCATTAGCATTAACTATTACTAAAATTTAAAGCTACACCTTTAACGATTTATGTCAAATATAAAATGCTGTAATCTTTTAGATATTATCCAAATGTACTTTATATCGATGTGAGAAAGAAATGGATCTGGATGGAACTAAGCGACGGCCTCAAATGGCTTTGTTTTTTCAAATATTTATTCTTCTAAATCATACAACGTCTATTAATTAATTGAATTTCATGTCCACTTTCATAAAATTTAAAAGAGATCTGTTTAAATTAATTATTTAAATAACTGTCTAGTGTTTTCAAAATAAATTCTTGTTCTTTCTAGTATTAGTTATATATATACAAGCACTTGTTTTACAGAAGCTAAGTGTATGAAACAATAATATATTTCCTGATTTAGCATCATACTTCTTAACTACTAATTTTGAGGACTCGGAAACATTCTCCATTATATAAATAATTTTTTAATTATTCTTTACATCATAAAATCTTATATAATATTCGCTCCCTTTAAGTTAAAGGGGTTATTATAATTTGTTATCGTCTACTGACCATTGAAATCTCTATTTTATTAATTTATATATATTTTTTTTTTACAATGGAGTCAAAAACTAAACGGTAAAAATCCCGAGATAAACTATAGAAATATCTAAACCGAACATATCTTAACTAATTTTTCATGCTCACGACGCGTCTCCTTCCTTGAGTTGTAGGCTGAGTTCCTCTACCTCTCTCTCTTTTCACTTTTAAAGATAAAAAACCTCTCTCACCTCTTTCTTTTTCTCTCCCTCATCCCCAAAAGTCGTAAATCCTTGGCGATTCTGCCGAACTGAAACTTCCGGATAAAACATAGAACCACAGAGAGAGAGAGAGAGAGGGAAACAATTAGGACGATGTTTGTGAAATACCATCTTACATGTCACTACACCCCACTACCACAGCAATCAGTAACGTTAAGACGGTGAGAGAGATATATATCTCATTTCTCCATTGCTTCCTTCACTACACAATAGGTAAGAAATTCATTTCCATTTTTCAGCCTGAATAAAAATCCAATATATTAATATATATATATATATATATTACTTTACATACTACGGATTTTTTGTAGGAATTTTTTTTTTTCCAAAACTTTTTGCTCAGTTTGATGCAAGAGTACTCCTGATTTAATAGTGAGCGTACTGGTGTCAATCAAATTATCATTTTACTTAAATTGAATTAATAATAGAAAAAGCCAGAAGAGAGTTTATATTTTACTGAAACCCTTATTTATTCTTTTCTTTTACTTTTTTTTTTTTTTAAGTTATCAGTCAACTTGAAATTTTCTGATTATCGACATAATTATAGGTTGATTTGATTTTATTTGATTTTTTTTAATTCATAGAAAAAAGTTAAATTATATTAAATAATTACGCGAATGCTGAGACAAAGACCTAGAACTGTTTCTGGCAAGCAAGCTTTGGTTACTGATCACAGAACACAAGCACCTAATACACAATCCCACACGACACGACCAACTCCATCATTTTTATCTTCTAGCTCTCGAGGTATCATAACCATGATTTGTAATAAACCTATGCCTATGTCGTCGTCCACGAGTCGTCCCGTAATACCTCTTAGCATAACACCATTTTCCGCCTCTAAAGCAATCCCGTTTTGGCACGACAAATTCCATCCCAGACAAAACCCTGATTTGATCCAAGAAAAGAAAAGTTCATTGCAGAAAAAATTCCTCCCTCTTGGCATTAGTCATGCCCTAGCTGAGCACACGCATGAAGTTTTGTTCGGATCAAAATTGAGGGCTAAATTTTTCGAGTCCATAAGGGTAACACCCGATTTTGGAATCGAGAAGCGGGATTCAGAATGCTATTTAGGGAGGATGTCAATGGAAGAAATGGAGGCCTCTGAAGACTATACTTGTGTGATAAATCATGGTCCGAACCCAAGAACTACTCATATATTTCAGGACTGTATTGTTGGGAGCTATTGTTCCTTTTCCACTGATAAACCTAAGTCTAGTCCTGGATATTTCCTGAGTACATGTTACACATGCAAGAAGAATCTTCAACAGACTCAAGATATTTACATTTACAGGTACATTATATTTTAGTTTTACGTTTGACTTAATCTATCTATTAATAATATTCTGACATCTCCAGCAAAATATTAACTGATTATTACTTCATCATGCAGTTTTTTATCGTCTTTTATTATGTATTTTCGTATGAATGAAATAATATTCAAATTTGGTTGCTGGATGCACCGAGAGTACGCTTACAAGTCCATAGTTGACTGTTAGTTTTGTTAATCCTTTCTAGCAAATGCAATTAAAATTGTCCAAGCTAGTGCTAATTGGGAAAGTTTTATGTTGTGTTTTATGCTTAAGATGCCTTTCTAACCACTTCCAGAACCAGTAGGGGACTAAATCAAATTCTTTAAATTGCCAAATACTAATTTACTAATATTAAGAGGTTTGCAGATATGATAGAGGTTTTTAGTAGCCGATGATAATGACACGTCCAAGCGGCAGCTAATGACCGGTGATGATGGCTTTCCATCTATAGAAGAATCTCAATTGAAGTATAAGTGACATGGTCACTCTTTCTTAAGAATAGAAAATCATTCGTTTCATTATCCATTAGCATTTTCAATGAAGGGATAGCTACTATGGTTGTCGCTGCCGACCAATGTTTTTATAGCTAAAGCCCACCAAAATGTAGAATCTTCAAAATTTTCTACAATCATTTTGCGTCAATAGAGTACTTATATCAATTGCCGCATAATTAAAAATAATGGGCTTACTCTTATGTTAGGAGTTTAGATAATCCATATCGAAAGTTAAAGAATATCTATACAATTATGAAAATATTAAGGATTGGCTTGCATAATTTATCTGTGGTGTTAATCCAGGGAGATTGCATTTGCCATTTGCACAATTCTTAGTGCCAAGTAAATCGTTAGTTGTCTGATAGTGTCAATTATTATTTAATCATTTAATCTCTTTTTCGCAGCAAAAGTTTTCTAACTTTGCATGCTAGTTATACAAATCTTTTCGATTTTCAATCTTTTAAAATTACACGCCACATTGGCAAAAAGACAAAAGGTACACGTCATATTGCGAATTTAACGCCATTCAATTCTTTATCGATCTAATTTCCTTTTCGTTAGGCTAAAAAGAAAGATTATCCCTCTTCCTCTTGAACAAATTTCTGTACTTTACCTATTCCATAAGTATTATATTTTGTGCACCTGTATTTGATTAGATGCTAAATATTCATTGCACGCATACGAGGCCAAAAAATAAGATCTAAAATCATTAGTGTTAGAAAGAACTTAAGACCGTTTTCAGGTCTGTTGTCTTTTTTTTTTTGCCTCAGGTGCATTGCATGTGAGTATTACTAACATATTCTAAATGAAGGAAAACATGGATAATATAAAATTAAAAAAATATGAATTAATTTTCTATAATTAACCCTAAAAATTTGTAAATTGAGATATTAAACCCTAGATAGAAATCTTTGTAAATTACACATACCAAGGAAAAAAACAAATCTACTTCATACATACATGATCATTTACTAACGGTAACCATTAGAAGCATATAATGTAAATAAGAATACATATATTTACAGTGAGTGCGTATTGCGGCAGGGGGGAAAAAGCCTTCTGCAGCAGTGAATGCCGGTATGAGGAAATGATGTTGGACAGTGAGAATGCAGAAGCTGAAGATTCTCTCTTTGGTACCTGATCGGTTCCGACAATAATTGCACCTGAATCCACTTGTGGATATATATGTTTTTTCTTTTAACATTACAACCTTTTCAATTTTGTTGTATTTGTTTGTTTGTTTTAGTTCTTGTGAACAAATGTTATGATGTCAACATAAGAGAATATTTCGGGTGGTGATGATGATGGTTGATTTCAGGGAACAAACTTTTCGGTCAATGTTATCCATCTCCTTTGGTTTTGTTTTTGTACTCCTTGATTTCATTTCAATTAGTTAGACGGGGTGGAAATGCACATGTAGATATGATAGTATTGTAGACATCTAATTTTTTATTTTATATGATTTTTGATGCATTTGAAATAAATGTATCAACAATATGAATATTTGGTAGGATATTCATCAAGTATTTAATAAATTTTTTTTCTAATATTTAATGTTGATTACACGCTTTAAAGATAATTAAAACATAAGAATTGCTTACTTAATGTCTTAGCAACTGGTTTCAAGTATGATAAAAAATTTCTCAAATCAATTATAGTAAACTGTTAGTGAGTTATATTTTGGTCAAACTATAGCATTGGAAGTGCTTGCTGAGTATAACTCAATATCACATTAATGTTTGGCCAAAAAAACAAAAAAAAAATCACGTTAATGAAGATCTAAAGGGTCTAGTAAAGTGAGAATTTTTAAATATTTCTAATATTGATCATACACTTTATATAGAAATAAATGTATCAATGTATTTCATTTGTTCATTTTTCTTTTAATTTTGACATTACTATATTAAAATTTTTCCATGAATTATGGTAAGAGATGTTGAAAAAAAAAATTTATGATATTAATATTCTATAAATGTTGATGAGAAATGGATCAAAAACAATAAAATTTAAACAGCTAAAAACACCAATCACACACATAGTTTGGTGGCACCTTTAACGTCCTTCTAGATTTGTAAAAAGAAGGTCGCTATTGGTTAACAATGGGGATTGTACATTTATTAAGGTCCATTATTCAATTATTGAAGGGGCAGTCTTCCTTGTGATGCGTGTCTTATCCATTACTGTCTCTCTCGATTGAGTAAGCCACTAAACAACGGGTGAATGGATGGAATTTGAATTCTCAGCGGCAGGATTGACTTTCTCCAGAGAAAGAAGGAATTCAGATGCAAACTTGGGTGTCGTTTTCATTTTATTGACACACTGTGGGAATATAAGAATTCTTGGCAAAAGTTGTTTTAAGCTTTGCTTAAATTTTGAGGGAAAGAAATTTGCATCCGTTCGAATTGATTTTCCAGAGAAGGGAACCATCTAGGAAATGACAAGAAAATATAAGCCTGTAGCTTAATTTTTAGGGGAATGTACATTTTTAATTTTTAACGTGTAGTCAGTTTTCTATTTGAATTCTTAATCTTGTTTTTTTTTTTCCTTCTATTTGAGTTAAAAACTTCATAAAAATAAGATTTCAATTAAATCTGTTGATCTATTTTGACTATATTGGCTTTAAATTGGTGCATAATAATTAATTTAATAAAATAATAATATTAAATATATTTAATTACACAATATAATAAAAAATAAGTTTAAATAAATTTAGTTATATAACATAATAAAAATAATAATAAATGAATTACATAAAAATATAATTAAAAGTAAGAAAAATGGGTTTAAAAAATTTATGAAAATCTCAACCTCATTGTTCATCTATTGTGAGGCTAATGAGAAGCTAACACATATCCAAAATGTTTAAAAAAAAAAAAAACACAATTTAATGAATGTCCTATTTTTATAAGATTTTAAAAATATTGAAAAATCAGATAGAACTAAAAAAGGGAAGATGACTTAAATCTTTCCCAATTTCTTAAAGGATAAATTCTCACGCATACAAATGTACTTTCAAAGTATGGACCGAAATTATAAAGCATAGTATACTCGTATACTTCATGACATTCCACTGCTGGACAAGAATCACCAAATCAACACACTAAAGCAATATGTTATAAACGTGGCTACCACACCGATAGGGCACTCAGTGTGGCTATTTCATCTAATTATTGGGATTTATATCACTTGCATCCTAGCTAGTAGTTTATGCCGGTAGACCTTTGTACCTACGAATACATTTATTATTATCATTATTAGTCTTTGTACCTATCCGGTCCATTTATTTGCATCCCATGCTTGGATGGTTCGTGTGCCTTCATAGATCTTGTTGCTGTTGTTGCTGAAGGATATCTTACTATTGCTGTCAGGTTTATGCAAGGGATTGTGCCTGAACTTCTTGCTTTTCTACTTGTTCCTTCTTTTTCCTAGCTAATCATACCATCTCAAGGGGTTTAAATTCATGCATAGATCCATCATTGGTGATGGCCAAGGAAGCTTTGTCATTTACAATGTGCTTGCTGTAGTGGATTTTAGAATGTTTTGGATTGAATATGAATGTAATTCTATGTCGAGATCGAGGAAAATTGCAGTAGGAAAGAAGGAAAAGTAAAAAAAAAAAAAAAAAAAAAGAAACACTCAATTCTCTCTAGATTCTAGAGAGGATTTCTAAGTATCTACTTTGAGGAGAATTATATATATATACATATCTATATATATAGATATATAGATATGTATATATGTATATTTTCAAATTTCCCTTACTTCATAACTATATAATCTTTTTTCTTTTTTCCCAACCATATTATAACAAAAAAAATTACTTATTTATCATAAAAAATTTTTAAAAAAATTACAAAATAAAAATTGCATAAAAAAAAAAAAATAACATACTAAGCTTATATCACATCTTAAAGATGTGAAATAAGCAATTTTATCATATCTTAAAGATGCGACATAGGTATGATATAAAAAATGTAAAAAACCAATTCGTAATTCTATTATTTCTTGAATAATTGTTCGTAAATTAACAAGAAATGGTAAAAAAAGAAACTATTTTAACATAAAAAACAATCCATAAAACGGCCTAAAATATTATCTAAAAATAAAAGGAGTTGGTAATAGGCTTCAAATGGCATTTTTCAAGCCCAAAACAATATTATTTAGACAAGCCCGAATTGCCTCATTATAATATTCGAAAATCAATTCTCAGAAACATAATAATAAAAAAAAAATTCTTTTTAGATCAAAAGTTACGCTCATTTGAGCGTAATTAAGAAAAATGATCTAATTTATCATAAACAAAAATTATATCACATTTATTAAATGCGATAATAGTCAAATATGAATAAGTTACATTTTGTAAATGCAATATAATGTATATATTACTCCAATTTTTTAAAGTTAGAATAAGTTTATATAACATTTTTAAAATACATACCACATTTCATTACATTTCAAAAATGCTATATAAACTTAGTAGTAGTTTGTCATTATCACAATCTTTTTAATATGAGATTCAAATTATTATGAGTATCATATTTTAAATATGTATTATAAGATTGGTATTTTTATAATTTTTTTCATAAATATATGGTTATGTAATTTATTTATTTTTCAAATGTTGATAGACAAGCACTTCACCCGTTACAATATGAGAGATGAGAGACTCGAATCAGAAATGATCCTGTTAGGAGGCAAGTATTCTTACCATTAAGCTTAAGTTTGTATACTTGTCCATTTTCTTTCGTAAGCAGCCTATAGGCTTACTACTGGAGTTGGGCTGGGGCCCAATTTGTATTCCTGGGTTCTTTTTCACATCGACTGCACGTGCTGTTTGTGTTTGGACTACATTGGAGACCAGCTAGTAAGATCAATAAAGGCAGGTGGGTGCAACGTTCGTCGGAGGCATTTCTTAAAACGGCCTCCCAATCGGGGTGGTAAGGCGGTCGGTGGCCATGCTAACTTTAATCAAGGAGACAAATAAGTAATAACATCCTTAGTCAGCTGGTCTTGTGTCGTGTTGAAACACATGTCGCCCCAAAAGTCGAATGACATGCATAACAAAAATAAATCATAGTAAAATCCTCGTACATGAAACACGTACTATCCTCGTGCAGTTCACTCGTACATATATAATAGGCACTGAAAATGATATTTCCACACTGCCCATACACAGTAAGGCAAGTATGAGCCAGGAGGAGCGACCCCACAGGCCTCAAGTGGAAACCTCCACTCACTCACAACCCGAGCACAACGACCAGCATGCAGGATCATACAAGGTATCCACCGACTATGCTTCCGAGCCGATTGCTTCCCGACAGTTCGTGGATGATCCCGCCATCTCGCAGCCAGCTCCTGTGAACTTTAGATTTCCCACGCTAGCCCGTGACTGCAAGGACATCACGATCGCCGAAGCACTCGAGGCGACTGCACGTTCTGCGGGGGATAAAGTAGTTGAGCAGAGCGATGCCGCCACCATACAGGCGGAGGAGGCGAGAGCTACTGGTGTGAGTGAGACGATCAAGGGCGGTGTAGCTTCAGCTGCTCAATCTCCAGCTATGCATAATATTCGTCCGAAGCCTGAGGAAGCAAAGATTAAGCTCTCGGAGGTTCTGGAGGTAATATTGATTTTGTCCTTATTGGTTGCTTTTTCAATTGAAAATTGCTAACACGTTCTAGTGACCGGGTTTATTTCATACATATGATTTTGTCCAGGATGCCGGAGAAAAACTACCAGCAGACAAACCCGTGAGACATGAAGATGCTACAGGAGTGATGACAGCAGAGGCACAAAACAACCCGGAAAAGGTCGCCACCTCGGGTGGTGTCGGTGAGTCCATGGCAGCCGCAGCTAGGCTCAACCGGAAATGATGATGGTGCTTCTTCCATGTTTGTTAAGATTTGCCATGCTCGTAATTAAATGGTTTGAATCTGCGTGCTCCCTTCTCTATAATGTGTTTTTATTTCCAGCTTCATTTACCCAATGCTCTCGTTCATGTAATGGAATGATCAATATCCTTCGGAAAATAGTCGGAAAGGAGATCCCGTAGGCAAACTTCTCATTTAATTTTTTCCTTCTTATTCTCATATGGTAAATGATAGCAAGAAATTAAAAAGAAAAAAAAAAAAGGTAAGTAAGGAATAATGCATATATCTACGTGATTTGTAAGTATTAATAAAACTTTTCACACGAACATCTCCATATATCAAGAATACAGTGGTTGAAAGAATTTGCAGAAGATGAAGTATCGGGAGAGAACCAAAAGTGTGTGTATTTTTATTGTAAACTGTAATGTACATTTTTGTACATATACAAGATTCTAGTCAGCTGGTAACTAATCAAACTAACCCTGCTAGTCAACTACTATGTTAACTAACTATTTGTTCATTAATAAATTTACATCCATTGAGTTAGCAATCTAAGAAACTAAACTTCATGCGTGGAAATCCATGCAGAAAATAAATACATGATGCAATCAATTAGAACATTGATGTTTTAACTACCAAAAAGTTTATCAAATTCAAATAAAAAATTTCTAATTGATTTGGAATCAAAAAATAAAAAGAAACAGATTCCCGCCAAGCTATAATTGTTATGAATGCCGAGCTTGTGAATAGCTTCTCGAAACAAAGAAAAAGCAAGTGCTTTAGTGTAAAGCAGTATGCCAGTTGATAATTAGTGTGAACAAGAAGCAATTGAAAGATGAAAGCTTGCAACTTGTCTCTGATTGCATAGCAATCAATTTCTATATTTTTTATCCGCTAGTGAAATACTGGACCTTTGGCAATATATGTTGCGTATTGATTGTCGTCGAATAACAACGTAGGACCATCATGATAAATACCAAAATTATGAAGAAGATAAAGTAACCATCGTAGCTCACACACTATGTATACCATGGCCTTGTATTATGCCTTGGAAGATGATTTAGAAATTGTGTTTTGCTTATTAGATTGTCAAGATATTAAAGAATCTCTAAGGGAAATGCAAAAACTAGCAACCAGTTTTCTTGTATCACTACAAGATGCCCAATCCGAATCACTAAAGGACTTAAGCTTTATGATTAATGAGGCTGGGAAAAACATACCCTGACCTGGTGAAGATTTCAAATACTGTAACACCCTATGAGCTACTCTAATATGTAGTTTAGTTAGGCAATCAAGAAATTGTATGTTGTTAGATTGTAAAGGTTATATACAGTTTAGTTTTTTGTTAAAAATGATAGCCGCCCAATAAGCTTTTTATATTCAATAGAATCTAACACTAGAGAAGACCCATTATGTTTAGACAATTTCATTCCAAGTGACAGGTATGCTTACTAGTTTTGATTATTATAAGAAAACAGTATCTTTCTATAAGTCCAAACTATACTTTCTTTGACACAAATTAATTCCCTTTGTTGATATAGCAACTTCCAAAAAGTACTTTAATTCACCAAGTTCTTTAATTTGAAAAGCTTGATGTAGATAGTGTTTAATATCTTGAATGGCATCAAGAGAATTACTATCAACTATTATGCCATCAACATATATCAACAGCACCATAAGAAAACCATTATCAGATTTGAAAAATAAGCTATCATTAGTTGAAGACCGATGAAAACCATAATCTATCAAAGATGAAGAAAGCTTAGCATACAACTATTGACTTGATTGCTTCAAATAGGAAGTTAATTAGTTTGAAAACTTAGCAGTACTCTGTACATGACAACCTTCTGGTAAAGTCATATATACTCCCTTATCTAAGTCTCCATGTAAAAATGCATTGTTAATGTTCAGTTGATGTAACATTGAACTCCTAATAAGTTTTAAAAATACATAAATACTCTCAGATGACTCTTAAAATTGCGAAAAAAACTTGTCATACAGATGGGCCAATACATGGCGGAGAGGAGTACAAAATGTATAATTGAAAAAAGCTGGGATCATTGCGCAACTTGGAAAATTTATCAGTCTATATAATTTAGAAAAGTGAAAGGAAAAATAAATAAATAAATAAAAGAGAGAAAAGAAAGATGGATCTCACAAGTTCGATTGACTGGATGACTTGACTTGGCAAACTCGTAGCCGAAAATTTTCTAGGAATTAAATATAATACGTAACAGCTCATTTGTAAGATCTGGCTTTTGAAATGCTCTGTAACATCAATTTTTCTAGGGTAACGTTTTTAGCTGTAGGTTTTTTTCCCTCTTTTCTTTTTTTCTTTTTCCCGTGTTTTAGTTTTGCTTTAATTTTATTTTGGTAATGGTTTTAAAAAGAATGTTTTACTAATACGGATATCAAGAAAAATAATATGATATTTACAACTATTTAATATAGGGGGAAAATGAAAAAAAAATTAAAAGAATATATAAAAAATTATAAAAATACAATAACTGGAAAAATAATCCAAAAAATACCACATTTGAAATGAGGCAATTTCCATAGCAATATATCTTCCCCGCCTCTTCTTCTCCCCCATTCTGTATGTTCAATATCTATCCTACTCTCTCTCTCTCTCTTTCTCTCTCTCTTCAACCATTTGCAAAAAACCCTTAACCAAATAAGCTATAGGGGTCCATTTTTTAACAAATCAATCATATAATCGAGATAGTTGCATATTGTAAGTCTATATTGTGGGAAGTTTTTTGGAAACAGGGAGATAATCAGTACACTATCATTATTTTCTCTCCCTAAACATCAATATAGGAAAATGTATAGTTTTTACTTATTTTGATTTATTTTAATATGTTTTTTGAAGAAATAAAGTTCTCACTTGATACACAATGGTACATAGTTGTCTGCTGGTGGTTTTTAGGCAAGTGTGTACGTTTGTATGTGATAAGACATATAGTTGAATAGAATAGTTATCTATTCCCCATCATAAGTAAGCTGAGCTATTTCTTTTTATATAAATATATGTTCGTGAGTCAATTATATATACGTGTCATATCTAGATTTGTTATTTTTTGTATGACATTAATATTTGTATAATTTTTATTTCCTATAACATTGTGTTCATTGTCTAGTAAAGTTTGTATGTACATGTATGTGAGTACTGTATTGTATGTACACATATGTATTAAATAATATGTGTACAAATAAGTAGTATTTAAGGGTGTAGTTAATGAATTGGCTTATGAAACAATGTAACTTTTTTATTTGTTTCAATTGGAGTAATTACTAATTCTAATGCCATTAAGGGATAATGATAGTGAAATCAAATTAGGTTATTTGTTTACGAACTAGAGTAGAGTGTATCTGCTAGCATAAGGTAGTATTTTTACACGTGCATGCTGAATTTATGCAATTGATGTGGCAAACATGTGTACAATGAATAATATGAAGCTGGTTTATTATGTTGGCGAAAATGTTATGAAAAGAGAGTATGAGGTGTGGTATGATAAGTACCTTAAAACAATAGTTGGAGTTTCATTTGGGGCCACATATGACCAAGTAGTTGGAATGATATATAATCGACTTCAGGTTGACATGACAACATATTGGATTGAGTTGATTCATAAATGCCCCATCGTAGGCAAAACCAGAGACATGTTTTATACTATCTCCATTAGCAATGAGTTTAGACTATCATGCTGGGATTCAATCTGAATTTTAATGTATAAAATTCAATCTGAATTATGAATAAATTTGAATTTCTCATGGGATTCAATCTACAATAAAGGGCGATAATGCAGTATGGCTAAGGGGTTAGCCTTGACGATAGTGTATTCGATACGTCACCAGTAATGCAAAGAGCTAATAAATAAGGCCACTTACTTGTTGTAACATTGAAGGTTTCGCACCTACTATGACAAGGTCAAGACTATGAGCCCCTATATTAGAGCTTACTTTAGAGGCCTGCATCCTAAAATGTGGGCATTAGCGTATGACAACGGAGCTTGATTTTGTCATGGGACAACCAACTTTGTAGAAAGTTATAATTGTACTTTGCATGATGCTAGGAACTTGTTCATTGTAGCATTAATTAAGAAAACTTTCTATAACTGCAATGACTACTTCAACAAACGTAGGATCAAGTTAGCAGAGTAAATGGGCATTGACAAAGTATTAACCAAATTCATGGAGAGAAAGTTTGGTAAGTGGCGCACAGTGGCTGATGATCACTGGATCATGATATGTTTACTGTAATAAGCAAATATTTAAGGTCATTATGGTGCCAAGACTAATGGCACATAGGTAAAAAGGAGAGAACAACCATATAGTTGCCTTTAGGATCGTACAGTGTACTTACAATAAGTGGAAAACATACAAAATTCCATGCTCACACACTATAGCTGTTATGGGAAAAATGAACATGGATTGTGTTATATACATTAGGTATTGGTACACATTGCAGAATCAGCTACATGTATATGTACATTCCTTTATGCCCTATGCCGATAAGTCCAATTGATTATATCTTGACATTCTTATGTGGCATTCACTTACAACATCAAACAGAGTTAGGAATCTAAGTAAGCTACAAGAGAAGCAATTCCAAATTGAGACGGACATCCGAAGGGGATTGTTAACTTACACCTGTGGACTATGCGGTGGGGATGGACATAATAGGAGAAGATGTTCTAGCAAGGAAGACAACTAACGTCGAGTGGGTCCACCAGTAGTTGACTTAGTGAAAGTGAAAAAACCTATGATAATATTTATTAATTATATATATGGAAGTATATTTAAGAAGTAGTTTTTTTTTTTTTTCTAACTTTTTGTTTTTATTATAAGAGTTTTCTAGTAAGCTTACAATTTTTTTTCCTCTTTTGTACTTAAAGGAGTAATAGATCTAAGACCATAGATAAGTCACTGTTTCACTTGCAACTATCCCACATGTCTAAGCTAGTGTGGGGTAATTAGGTAAGGAATAGCAAATGAAAAACATACTTGCGATTTGTTCCATTCCTATACAGGTTTGAGTTAGTATGGGGTGCTCAGGTAAGGAATAGCAAATGGAAAACATACTTGCAATTTGTTCCATTCCTATACATGTCTAAGCTAATGTGGGGTGGTCAGGTAAGGAATAGCAAATGGAAAACATACTTGCAATTTGTTCCATTCTTATACTGATTGTAATAATATTTCTTCTTCCTTGTTTGCAGGAAAACTATTAGACTAGATGCCGTAGACGTGAGGTGATATTTAAGCATTGGGATAGCTAAGAGATCTCGATAGATCTACATATGATCCTACATCTAGAGCAGCCAAGCTTCATTGATGCGCGTTAGGTTCCCTTCATACAGTTGGATTGGCACTTGATTACTTCTATGGTTGAGTGATGGAGGGAGGAGACACATACATTTCACTTCCACATTGGCGAGATGACGATGGCGTTATAGAATATATCTCTGTTCATAGGTCTGTTAGTTGATGGTGATGCAGTTACTAGAGTGATGGCTTCTACTAGCTAAGCCGAGTTATGTCATCACCTATTAGGAATTTGCCTACTAAAGAGAGCCCTAAGGGGTACTAGATTAAAGTTATCCTACTTGAAAGACAAAATCACTAATTTGCCTTTTCATGTGGACGAGGAGACAATGTAGCACTTTAGGAGGGCATATATCATGCAATTGATCGAGAGTATGCCGTTCCCAGACAAGTCTAACAATGTCGTACACTTTATGTTCCTCCCCTTCTTATTGGATCTTGCTATGACAAAGCGATACGCGTAGGGAGCAGCTTGCTTAGTGTGGCTGTACCACTAGTTGTGCCTTGCTTCTAGGGTTGATATATGAGAGATTAGTGGTCCATTAGTGATTTTGCAAGTGTGGTCATGCGAGCATTTCTCATACATTGCCTGTTTATGTCGTTGGATTATGACAATTGTCAATAGTCGATTACTTATGAGTCAATGAGAAGTGGGGTTTGATGTGACTGAGTTACCCACGCATGTGGTTGGACAATATAGAGATACATTCGATCACCAATGTCCCGAGTAAGTGTGTATTTACCATAATCATTGTCCTTATTCATTCAATTGACGTTACTTTTTTTCATCCTCATTGTTGATCCTCAATTTAGGTTATTTGTATTCCATATGACCACGATGATGTTGCTAGACTCCCCACTTATTGTTGGTATGGGAGTGATGTATGGCTAGCTCGTATACTGCTTATATGCTTCCATATTGTAGAGATGCACTATCTTGACAACGTAGCTCAATAGTTTGATGGGATATAAGAGATCCTAGCCCACTTTAATACGGGATGGGTACTACAAGATATCAACTTAAGGTGTATGACGGAGATAAATTGGGCGACCTACCATGTAGATTGGATGGTTTAGGTCTGCCTAGTGTAGATCCTAAGTACATCCCTTGGTGCTAGCAAGTTACTTGTAGATACATCGACTGATTTAGGGCTACTAGGATGTATATGGTACATATAATTGCTTTTTCACTTACACTTTTATTTTTCCATCTATATACAACTCAAACTTTTGCGTTTGGAATACATGTGGACTTCATATATAGAATGCTGTGTTATACAAGGATATAATATTTGAGCAGCCTAGGGGATTATTAGGGTTTACTTAAGCAGCCCAACACCACCTGATCTAGATGTTAACAAAGATGACTCCCCACTAGATGAGCTATAAAGAGGTAAGGGTCGTAGGGTATATGGTTGTCATCGAGTTAGGGGTCGATGACTTAGACATCTCAGTGTAGAGATTCACGATGATGCTTCTCCCCCATACTTCTCATCACTAGCATCTCTTGGACCACCTTAATATGAGTTTCACAGGCCATTCCTTGGGGAGAGCTTTAGGGATCCTATGTGCCACACCCCTATCATCGGAAAGACCTCTACTAGTTAGGTACATACCTCCCTTGCACCATTAAGGAAGCCGGTTAGAGATCCTTAGTACGATATGGGTGAGGAAGTCATATAAATCCTTCCTTCTTCGATCCCTATACATACATTGTTCCCAAGTGCTTATAGCCAAGACAGTGGATAGATCACCTAACTGGATGCGGCATAGATGGTTGAGCCCTAGGACAATGCAGAACCCCAAGATGTTCAGCCACTAGCTTAACGACGATGTCGGTGTCATCAGTTTTGGATATTTCACTTCTAATTTACTTTTCTTATTTTCAAAATACTATTTAGCTATTTTAATTATGTAATTACATTTCCTACAATGGTTTCATTTCTTCATAATTTAAAATTATTAACATGTTTCAATGTCGATTCAAGACGCGTATCAGTGTAATATTGAAAGAGGACAAAACCGAAAATCTCACAAGTAAATAAACGAATATAATTTGATTGATTAACTAAAAAAAATAAATGTCTATTGAATATCGCATTCTGATTACGTTTTCAACTAAAATTACGTATAAACTTGACTAAATTTGAGGTGATTATGTTTTTAACTGCAATCATATATAAACTCGACTAAACTGAAAATGAAAGGATAGATGAAAATTTAAAATATAGATGCAATTAAAGAAACGATTTTAAGTATAGTATTTTTGAAATTATTTTTCTAGATGTCATATTTTTGTAATTTTTTTTTTCCTTTTCCCCTAATACGGGATAGACATAAATAAGATCTACAAGAAGAAAAAAAAAAATTAATTGAAAAATGAGGCTAAGTGGTCATCATGTATATTGTTTATAATTAAAAACACATTTTTTTAAAAGCTAAATTATTGCATGTTGCATGATGAAATCATTTTCCGGAGTCTTTTGATCCACAGTCACGTGTATTTCTCATTTCTATTATCAAAAGCAGTAAAGCACATTTTCGTATCTTTTAAAATATTGATATGTCTGAAGACATAATAATCGCACTGAACAGCATCAGCATCTGCAAACAACGTATTAACATATGTTTATGTCCTATTTTAATGAAGTTCCGTAGGCATTACATGCAATACAGGAAATAAAAGTTGGAATTATAAAATAAAATAAGGTGTCAAATCGAAACATATTCCCTTCCCTTCTTCTCTCCATAATGTAGAAACTCGAATGATATGCAAATTGCCTATTGAACAGTGAGAGCTGCGTGGTCACCTATTCATGACAGCTAGAAGGAAATGTGACATTGCAATTGTTCAGAAACTTCTTTTTCTTGTCGAGTATGACGAGGAGGAAGTGGCAGTGTGAATCAATTTAGTGGCATTTATGGAATATTTTTTTTATCACGTGTTAATAGCATAGCACATATAGAACAGCTGATTCTTAAACCTCTAGCGGTTCATACAAGTAATTTTCGGCATAAGTACATCTCTTCAATATCTACTAGACACACGATTGTCTTTTGATGTTGTATGCAAACAAGTCCACGTACGAGTTATATCATTATGTAATGGAATAAGCATTTTAAATAATATTTTATTTAGTTAATATCGTTATAATTTAATAGTATTACTATTAATCTCCTATCATAATAGACTAATATTCGAATCCTCTACCCCCATAGTTGGTAATATATATATATATATATATATATAATATTTTATTTTTTAGATAGTGTAATTAATATAGTATTAGATAAAGGTTGGTATACCAATTGTTAGAAACACATTAGTAGTATTTGATTACATAATTTTTGTAGTATTTGGCTAGACAAAAAATTTTGTTTTTTATTTAGTTTGTAAATTTTATTGGTAACTGAAAAAATTAAGCTGGTGAATTAGACAAAATACCTAAATTTTATCATATCTACACTATGGTATAAAAATAAAATTTACTAGGAAAATAAAAAAATATTTTATATTCTCAAAAATATCTCTCTATGTTATAATATTAAATTAATGAATATTATTTTATTAAATATTAAAAAATTATTTATTTTATAATATAAATAATTAATTTTTTAATATAAATATTTTGTTCAATACTGTATAAACCAAACATAATATAATAAACTTATACTGTCCAATCCTCTTTATACTTTTCTTATATAGTCTAATCTTTACAACCAAACACCATTATTGTTTATATACATCACTCATTATGTGAAACATCCCGAAACCTGAGGAATTACAGTCCACCACGTATTACCCATAAAGGGCTGAAACGTTAAGGCGTCTAGGAATTTGTAAATTATTTAAAATCCATAAATAATTAATAATAATATGCCCACTCACAATTAATAATCTGCCAACTCTCCTATATCAACTCCTTAGTCATTAATAAGAGAGTGGTTTAAATACCCACTCATTTCCAACTAGCATTATCTCCTTAAGATAATATAAACATAGCATCTTAACCAAGAAATCTCACAACGCCAACATGAATCATAATACATAACTAATAGAAGTCATAGGTGACTCTACCCTACAGATCAATAAGCAGGACAAATAACATGTTACAAGTAACAATTAAACTAAATCCCAGCTCCAATCCAAGCCTATCGTCTATTTTACACATAATCCGATCCATCATCATGATACAATCTCCATCCTCTTCTTAATAAAAAATACAATTGGAATCATCATAAAGTTGGGTAATATCATTATAACCTGAACCTATAATTGAAAAAACACAAATCTCTAAAGGATAAGCTATGCCCAGTACAAAATATAAAAGCACATACATATGAGCATCCAAGAAACAACTCAAATGCATAACAAGTACCAAAATGCAACACGCATTGGTTTGTTATCTTTCTTTAAGTCCGGCAAGTAACACGGTCATAGTATCCCAAGATCTGAAATAACTCATGACCCTACACAAGCACTACATATATATACATACATAATATTGGTGTAGGGCCTCCTTACCACCTAAATAACGAAGTATTCGAAAACTAACCTAAATCTATCTAGGTCCTTTTAGTATGAGACTCCGCTTGAGAAAATGTTGTGTAAAGATCATCAAGTATTTCACTAACCACACTAGACACTATTAATGGGAGGTCGAAGCAAAGCACAAGCAACACAATTAATAATTAAGTATATATATATATAAGTGATTCAGTAATCTACAGTCACCAGAATCATAGAGAGTCAGAATCACTTACAAAACAATAAAAAAGGATATCTATATCCTGACAATCATGAAGCCATTAAATACCTTAAAAGTTTAATTTAATTATACTATTTGCTTTTTAAAACTTATATTTTACTTTCTTAACTCGATGAAGCACTCTATACTCAAATCTAAGCCTAACCCTAGCTTTGTAAGACTTGCAAAAGAAATTATTAGGGGGTAAGTTACATTCAGCTTAGTGAGTAACCTTCCTACCTTATTGTTAAACAATAACAAGTAAGTTATTTATCAAACATATGAATGCATGTACAAGCATATGTAATATAAATGGTGTACTAACTGCATATAGCATGATTTTATGTACACCGTTGCTTAGGTTAGGAAATATTTAGGCATGTTAAGATCCAGGTTTTCACATCTATCGTCCAAGTATAATCATCTTTTACTCAATAGACCTAAAGCAGTGAATACAACTTGGCCTCAAGTAGAAGGCGGTACTTCTTAGAGTCATGTGGATCCCAAAGGTCGAGGCAAGAATATGCCATATAAGTATGTTGTGCAAAACAACACATAATAATAATAATAATAATAATATTGAATCTAACATACATGATCTCTTACTCTTCAACGTAATGCTGATGCCCTGTATAGATAATGCATAAATGAGCAATGCATGCTCAGTTATTATTAAGGTCTAATAGTATTCCAGTTTGCAGTTGACTAACTAATTATATATAACAGACAATCTAAAGCCCTAATTGCTAATGCAATATCCAATTCGTAATTCAGATATATTATCATCTCTTAGCAAGGAAATACATCCAAATCAAACACATGCATATAATGCCGACCTCAAACAAGTTCATTTCTTGCACGTGCGCACGCGCGCGCACACACACACATACACACTATTAAATGGTGCTCTATGTTATAACCACAAGATAAGACAGGAGTTGGTACACTCACTCAACCTTGAATCTAGTATTACCAATAGTTCTCGATAGTCTCGATAGTCTTGATAGTCTTAAACTTGGTACCCCAAATCACCTGAGTAAGGTAATTAAACTAAATAAGGCTTATCTTAAACTTAATCTATTTGCTAACCTCACTATAATTTCCCTATTTCCACTTATTTTGTATTTTGATCATAACTTTCTTGTTTTAAGTTGGAATTTTACGTTCTTATAGTCGATTTTCATTGTTTTCAAGTGTTCTTTTAGTTAGCGAGGTCATTTTTGGACTTTTAGGTCAGCAAGTTTTCGGTTGGGTCTTATAAGGTTGTGGACCCAAAAGGTGAGTTTAGTCACTTTAGGGTTAAGGCCTAGTCTTGGGCTTTAGGCTTAGTTTTTTATCTTGGGCCTTACACTTAATATTTTGGGATTTCTTTTCAGTATTAAGTGAAATTTTGCTATCCAATACTTTAAATTTTCATCTTGGGCCTTAGTGTTCCTTTGATGAGCCTAAATAGGCTCTTTTCTTAAGTTTAAGGCTTCAACTCATTAAGGGGCCTATAGTAGATGTCTTGGATGGGCCTTAAGGTTTAATAGGCCTCTTAAATAACTTATTTTAGGCCTTTTAATAGAAAGTTCAAATCTGGTTATCCCTTTTATTTGGGTTAAACTTAGATTTTAGGGTTTTTTGGGCCTCACATGCACTTTTAAGCCTTATGCCCAAACCCACTTCTCTTTTTGGGCTTAAGTAAACCTTGGCCTTAAGTTTAGTTCACTTTACCTAACTTTACAAATTTGGTTATGATCAGTAAGGTGGCCATTAATATCATTCTTAAGTCTTTAATCACCAACTAAGCTAGTTTACGCTTTATCTCATCATTTACCTACTTAACTTAGTTAATCAAGTGTTAAACCATACTTAACACTAAATAATCATGTTATTAAGCTAATAATATCATATAACATGGTGAAAATAAGATGAATACGTATCATGGAGGAGGCGACATGGATGGCATTTAGGGTTTCATGGAGTTTTATCAACATCTTTTCAAGCTACATAAAACTATCTTCTACACTTCTATAATGTAAATAATAGATTAGCTAAACACATGAATGAAGGTATAATTATAAGGCTATAAAATGACATGTATAAGATTATAACATATTTATATGGTATTTCTAATCTTAAATTCTCAAGATATCATAGGTAACTTATGTAGACAAAAAAGTCAAGTTGGGTGAGTTTTATCTTAGGTTGGCTTACACGAGTTTCAACATTTTCACTTCAAAACTAAGTTGAAAGGAGCTTCTTTAAGATTTAATGTTTGTCGACAAGAAAATAAAGTGTGTATATGATCTTTGGTGGTGGTGGTGGCTTATGATTTGGTGGTGTATGATGGTGGTAAAACCAAAAGGTGCTGAGGTATGTAGATGGGTCCGATAATTCCTTTTGTTTTCTTCCCTTTTTCCTTTGGTTTTTGTTTAGGTTTCTTGAGAGTTTTTCCTAGGGTTTTGTAAGAGTGAAGAATGGAGTCAAATGAGGGTTTTGAAATGGTGAAATTGCAGATAAAGAGGGTGTGATAAGGGAGGACAAGATATTGCTTTAATTAATTAAAAGGATATAGTGATCAAGAGGGGACCACTTGCACCTTAACCCTTTACTTGATTTAACAAGGGTTTGTCTCAAAAAATCTTAATTGTCTAATTAGCCTCTTTATCTTGTCTCCTTAATTGATCTTATCCATTTCTTAATTAAGAAAACTAGGGTTGGTTGATGGATTAATGGGTAATTAAGTTGATTAATCGCGGTTCTACTTAATTAAGCAATTTAGGCCTAATTAGGGTATAATTGAGGTCTTCCCATATTTTATCACTTTAATTAAGTTCATTTACATATATTACTTCATTTGTTATAGTCCTTTATTATTCGGTACTGATTAAGGTTTTTAGATTGCATATGAGATTAGCAATTCAAGGTTTTCTAGCGATTGGAGAAATTATTTGCGATTAGTGAATAGTCTATAGATATACTTAAGGCTTATGGCTTATTATTTAGGGTTTAGTCATTTTATTTATGGGTTGTATTATTATATCTTAAACGGTTCTAGGGATTCCCTATTAAATCCTATATTTGACTTCAAGTTCAGATTCAAAAGTTTACGGAGTTTATATTGTCTCCTTAAATATAATGTAAGATTCTTAAAAAGATATTTTCATATAATTACTTTGGTTTCATATGATTAATCATTCCTGGTTTATATTTAATTATGATATAAAACCTAATTATCATATTAAAGTCTAATTAGGTTTCTTGATCTTAATTACTAGTATACTCAACACAAATTAGGCGCAATTTAGGGCTTAATCTGTCAAATTAAGTTAGTTAAGCCCATTTGATCATCTTATCTAATTAGTTTAAGGAATCGGACAATTATTGCTATTAGAGTATGTTTTAGAGGGCAAATTAGTGTTTTAGGGCAATTAAGTAATTAGCATCCGATTAATGAATAGTTTTACTATTTAATTAAAGTACAATAATTGGATTAGGGTTTTCGACTATAGATTAGAGTTTTATAATTTAAAGGCTTGTACATATTAGGGTTTTAATTAGGATTTTAGTGTTTGAAGGTTCATTTAAGAGCTACAGTATTCATTTTGAGGTTTTGAATTCATTGTTAGGGTTATTTATACCAATATTCATTTTTGGTTTAGCTTACCCTTTATCGGTTTCAGGGAGCTCTCGTGAACTTTGACTATCAGTCTCTTTCCAATTGGGGTTTTAGGGTTAGTTTTGTTAGATTTAGTTGATCTTGAAAGTTAACATTAGTTATTGGTATTTGTTTATAAGATTTTAGGACTTTTGAGAATGAGGGTCAAACTAGGGCTTGGATTGCCATTTAAGGTTTTAGGAGTTTGAGTTTGGATTTTTGAGAGTAGTCTTTTAGGTTTAGGGTTAGTTATCTTGCTAACATTATGGGTATCTTTTGGGAAATCTCATTATGTTCCAACCTCTTATCTAAGAAATTTAAAGGATTTATAGGTGTGTGCTATTTTTGAAAAACATATATACCCAATTAGAACATTTTCATATATATGTTAGTTCAAGTCTAGAAAAATAAAATAAAATTTGAAAATACAAGTAGAACCTAGCACATATGGCGCTTGCATACTTATATGAGTATCCTTATTTTTATTTTTGCAATATATTTATACATATACCTACATGTGATATACTTGCACTATATGTGTTGTTACATCCAAGACTCATCCTACATGTATTGTACTCCTAAAATACTATCTAAATACATGAAGAAAATATACATGAAAAGTATTTATAATGCATCACAAAATACATAGAAAAAGAAGAAAAAGAAAATAAACAAAAATACAAGAAAGATTGTTCATGTTACTCTTAGAAGCTATGGGAGGAACAGTTCTTGGGCTTAAAAAAAATCTTGCTCCATTCTTTTTGTTGTGCTCCTAAAATACTCCTTGTAGGTTAGAAAATGCGGGGTGACATGTAGATTGAGTTGCAAATTGAAATGGAGGAAAGGTGGAAGAAATTGAGAGAGAATGAAGAGGATTTTGGGCTGGTTAGTGTTAGTCATGTTAGGAGTGCTTTTAGAAGATATTTTAATGTATTTTGTTGGTGAAAATTAAAAGAAAATAATGAGGATGAAGGGGCTTCATGTGCCGACGGTAGGAGGGAAAAAAAGAAAAGCAGATGTGAGCTTGTACATGAAAATGCATGGCTTGTTAGCCAAATTGGAGAAAGAAAAAAAGCAAGATTATGTTGTCCTTTGATCTTATCATGTAGCATGTAGCATTAGGTGTAAGGGAGTGATGGGACTTTTAGTTGGGGGATTTAGTTAGCTTAATGGGATTTGGTGCTAGTTAGTGACACTAGGGATCAAGTTAGATAAAAAAAAAATTAGTTAAAGCATGTAATTAGACAAAAATACATTTGTATAATACATAATATAAAATAATATAATTTTCTACAATATATTTATATATATAATACATTAAGAAGGGAGGAATTATATAATATAATATATATATATATATATATATATACCTTAATGGTGCTACATGTAGTGGTATATGGGGTTTATTTTCAATTTATTAATTTAATTGGTTCTAATTAATTAATTATTATTATTTCAAATTACCTTTAATCGTTCATTAGTGAATTTAATTTATTTCGTGTACTTAGCATCAATTTTTATCGAACTAGGGCTTTATTAATATTAAGGTAAATTATAAGGTTTTATAATCTTAGGTTTAGTATTTAGGATTTTTATTAGGTTTAGGTTCAAATTTTTTTGTAAGTACACATGCATAGGGTTTAGGGTTGTTCTTATGCGATTAGGATTTTCAAATCATATATTATGGATTTTTATATTCGTTTTAAGTTTCGAGTTTAAAATTTTAATCGATTTTAATTTTATGTGGTTATGTTGACTTAAGGAAATATTTATGGCACTCAAGTTCAACACTATATCTAAAAGGCTAAATTTACAAGGTTTACATGAATCTTAAGTAATGAAAGGATAGGCCCAATCTTGTTTTAAATCGTCTTCTACTGGTTTGGAATGAAATACTGAAACCACACTTTGAGTATTCCTCTAAGTTATAAGGCTTATGGATGCAAACTTCCTTGAATAGGGCTAGTGTGAAGGAGGAACTAGCCATTTCTACAAAAGAAAAAAAAAATTACATTAAAATCATCCTATTTATATGGGAATTACTTTGATATTTACAAAGAAAAGGTAAAATTACAAAGAAAACATTTATAGGGAAAAGATTGGAAAGCTCCATAGTTACAAAATATCTTTTAGTGTTGCTACATCATGTTTATTTTCCAATTTCAAGAAAGAGTTCGTGAATGCAATTAGGAGAGGTTCTAAAGGTCCTTAAGCTCTATGATCTCATACACTTTCAGAGAGACGGTTCATTGGTCACATTGAAACTTAAGTGAGATAGTATGATTGACATCAGAAGGTGATTAACCCATAACATTTAAAACTTATACACTGAATCCCTTCCTAAGATCCTACAATGGCTTAGTTTTAATTGTATCTACCACATGGATATGATTAAACATAAAACCCTCCCAAGTAAACCCCATAAGTAAGCTGCAACAAATAGGTTAGTATTACTATTTATATTTGAAAAATACTTACATGAATAATTTATAAATTACCTTGGTTATTTTGAAAAATAAGTTTAAATTTGAAAGGTATAAGTGGCTAGCCCTCTTTAATGTCCCCAGTGGAGTCACCAAGCTATCGAGCTAAGTTACTTGTATTCATTGTAAAAGATCAAGACATACTATTGATAATTGGTTTGAGGTTATGGGTTTTCCAGAATGTTATAATAAGGGACTTAGAGATAAGAAGAATACTTAATTGGTAGCTAATGTTGGTTTTAACATTTAACATTTCACCCATGACAAACTCCACTTTATAAGGTGTATGTTTACACAAGGCAAGGAAATACGAGTGAGTCACAACTTGTGAGCAAGTTTGTTGCAAAGTGCTTAAGTTGCTTAAAATTGGATAGAGTTTTGGGGAGGATTCGTATGTAGTGATGTTGAGTTCTAGAGGAAATTCTGATACTTTGAGTTCTTATGGTAATCTAGTAAGGTCTCAGATTGTAAACACAAGAGCATCGAACCATGTGACAACACATCTCCAATGTTAGTTTCAAACCAAAAGACTTGATAAATCCATTCACATTGTCTCGCTTGATGGCCAAAGGAAACTGGTAACAATCGTTGGAAATGTTCGAATTAATGACAAACTTGTTCTATTAGATGCTTTCTTTTTACTGAATTTTTGTTATAATCTCTTGTTAGTAAATATACTTGTTAGAAACATAAACTTAAATACCACTTACAATTCTCATAAGTGCCTATTTCAAGACTAGAAATTTGAAGCTATAGTAACCGACTTTACATCTTAGAGTCGCAAGCCTCTTTGACTTTTCCTTCCCCTTCAGATAGTAATTCAAATTGTTCCTTTAATAAAGGTGTATTTCATGTCACTAATAATATGTCCTTATAGCTGTTTCATAGCAAGATAAGACATGCTTCATTATCAAAATTACAATATTTACCTCAATTCAAGAACTTTACTTTGTTGAAATTTCTTTGTGAAACTTGCTTATTTGTAAAACTCCATTGTGCCTTTTGCATATAGTGTTTCTACATCTCTACATCCTTTTGATCTTCTATACATTAATATTTAGTGTCCATATATATAACACAAATTCTATTTCTAATGCTAAATTTTTTCTTAGTATTGTGGATGATATGATCAAATGTACACGGACATTTCTAATGATATATAAATATGAAGTTTCTAATATTTTGTCCAAATCTCTTGCCTATATCAAAACACAATTCAAAGTTACACCTAAAACCCTTTATTCTAATAATGGTAGTGAGTTTTTTTTTTTTTCAAGGGAATGCTAAGATTTATTTGCTAAACTTGGAATTTTCAGTCAAAATCTTCCATAACAAAATGGAGTAATAGGAGTAGTAGAGAGGAAACATCTCTAGTTGTTAGATACGACATGATTACTTTACATTCATGCCAACCTTTATAATACTTTTTTGGGTAAATGCCTTCTTATTACTACCTACCTTGTTAGCCTCATGGCAACGCAATCCCTTCAATGGGAAATACTATATGAAATGCTATACCAGAAACTACCTTCATATGATCATTAAAGAGTGTCTTATTACCTTTGTTATGTAGCTTTAAATCTTAAATCTATGGACAAATTTGGCTCTACAGGAAAACATTGTATGTTTGATGGCTATCCCATTGGTCAAAAAGGATACAATCTTTATAATTTAGAATCTCATAAAGTCTTTATTAGTAGAGATATACTTTTCGTTGAAGATTAGTTTCCTTTTAAAAATGCTACATTTGTTATATCTAATAACCATATTGTTGATGGTTCTATTTGTTCTCGTCTCTTACTTTATTCTCATCTCCTTTTGTTTTTATCACTTCTAATGACCACACAGATTGGATTTCTTATCCCTCTGATCATTTAATGACTTTTGATTCATTAAGTCAATTGCAGGATACATAAGCAGAGCCTACTGTTTGAAGGTCCCGAAGGTTCAATCATCCTCCTTCTCGGCTTTTAAGATTTTGTATGTGAGGTTCATAAAACCTTATTAGTTATTGTAATGTTAATAATAACTTATTAGCTATTGAAACAATAAATTCCATTCACCTTTACCCTGTATTTTACGATCATTCTTTCTCTAATTCACCCCATAATTATGTGGTTTTCTTAACTAATGCATTTATAATAAAAAAATGATGGAATTGCCTGGAAGAAAAGAATGATTCTAAATGGGTCGAGGTCATAACTAAGGAACTCTTGGCCTTAGAGTCTAATCAAACTTGGGAGTTAACTCAACGACCCTCAAGAAGCAAGAGGAAAAATTATAATTGAGGGGATTAACGTTTAGGGATAAGTTTAAATAGACGATCAATGTTCTAACATGATTCAAATAAAGGATTAATGTCTCTAAAAGTTCAAATAAATGATCAATATTTCACAAAGTGGTTTATATAAGAGATTTATAATAGCTAATTCATAAAATTAATTAAATCACTTAGTGAAATGTTAATCCTTTATTTAAATCACTTTATGAAACGTTAATCCTTTATTTGAACTTTTTAAACCGTTAATCTCATATTTGAACGATTCCTTAAATGTTGATCCCTTCTATTGTAATTCTCCTAGAAGTAAGCTATTGATCAAAGTGTAAGATGAAATTTAAACTAGATGGAACAATTGAATGATATAAAGCAAGATTAGTGAGTAATGTTTACACACAAATTAAAGAAATTGATATACTCACACCTTTCCCCCTATAGCAAGGTTAACTTCTATTCGTCTTTTATTAGCCATTTTCCCAATTAAGTGTTAGCATGTTCATCAACTTGATGTCAACAATGCATTCTTGCATGGATTTATAGATGAGGATATTTATATGCTTCTACCCAATTGTTGTATGGATGCAAAATATGGTTAAGTTTATAAGCTTGTTAGGTCCATTTATAGACTTAAACAAGCTTTACAACAATGGAACAAAGAGTTCACTAAATTCATTGTTTTGCTGGGTTTCACATAATCAAATCAGATTATTTTCCCTTTATTAGGCATTGTTCTTTAGGCTTTACAGCTATTCTAGTGTATTTAGATGATGTGTTTATTACTTCAGAGTCACTTGATGGTATTAAGCAAATAAATGAGCAGCTCGATAAAGCCTTTATTGTAAAAGATCCTGGACTAGTTAGATTTTTCCTTGGACTCGAGATGATGGTTTTCTTATTAACTAGCAAAAATTTGCTCTAGATATATTAATTGATGTCGCACTCACAGGTGCACGAATTACATAAACTCCTTTTCCTCAATGATTGAAGCTTGATAATGTGTCTAGCAAGTTGCTTGTTGATCCGTCAGTCTATAGAAGGATTGTTAGTATACTTCTTTATTTGAAAATATCTAGGCCTAATCTTTCATTTTGTATACAATAGTTATCATAGTTTGTTTCACTATTGTATACCCTACACTTGAATGCTATACTACATGTTCTTAGATATGAAAAAGGAACTATAGATAAAGTTCTTTACTACTCATCTTTGAGCTCATTGTCATTACTTGGGTACTGTGATGCAAATTGGGGTACAAATACTCTTGATAGAAAATCATTGTTGGGATTTCTTTGATTTAATGGAAAATGAAAAAGAAAGAAATAGTTTCAACTTCATCAACTGAGGCCAAATATAGAAGTGCTGTTACTACTACTAAAGGGTTACTTTGGATTTCTTATCTTATGAGTGATCTTGATTTTCTTTTCCTCTTTCAATGAAGTTGTTTTTAGATAGCAAATCAGCCATCATGATTGTTGAAATCCATGTTTCCATGGTTACACTAAAAACATTGAAGTAGATATGTATTTCACTAAAAATCATATCAATTTAGGCTTTCTCCAACTTCAATTTATTCCATCCCACTTGCAGTTGGTAGATCCTATGACTAAGCCAATTATTAAAGCTCGATTATCTTTTTTTTTTTCTTGAGTTATATATTAGTTTAGTTAGTATATTAGTTTTGACTTATTATACATGTGTCAATATATCTTTAGTTCCATAGCTTGTATATGATTACTTGACTCAAAGTTAGTTAATAATGACTTCTCATTTTCCTTATCTTTTTATTTATAACTTTCCTTCTCCACTGCATTGTGCTTTCATCCTCTACAAAGTTTGTAAGTTTCTATCATTATTTTGTTGTAATTCTAATCCTATGGTTTGAACACACTCATAAAACCTAATATGTATGATACAACAAACATATGGTCATGTACTTGTCTCTTAAGTAACTAATACTATTAAGTCAATCGAGTAGTTAAAACCTCATACAAAATATATATTAAGACATTTCACATATTCATACTAAATCAATCAGGACTATCTTAAGATCATTTTAAGTAACTTAGTATAGTTAGGTATAACTAATTGACTAACTAATAACTAAATAAATTAACTAACTATAATCTAACTTATTAGCAACTCACTAATAACTTAATAATTGACAAGTTACTTAGCACTAACTTATTGAATGACTATTAACTAGCAAAATAATTAATTGATAACTAATTGATTAGCTAATTAATAATGAATCCCCCTTTAATACTATGGTCCCTATGTCACAGTTTAAGAAATTATTATTATTGTTGTTGTTGTTGTTATATTTTCTTTGATTTTTTGCAAGACATTAAATTCCAAAAACAATCCCTAAAAACAACTTTCTTATAATAAATATCAACTTTATGGAATCAAAAGAACCATTCATGAATAATTCCTTTTATAACATCCTTTTTATACCCTCATTAAGGTCCAAGCTTTCCTTCTATCCCCAAGGATGGAATCATTGGTGAGTATCCTATTCTCCTATGTAGGGATAAAGTTATATATCTCTTTCTCATGGGAAATGAAGGAAGTTGAGGGGATATTAAGAGTAGTTGCCTACCAAGCAAGACATGGAGCTAGTGTACTCCCTAAATTATCGTTGATGTCTAGCACTATATTTGTAGAATTATAATTCTATGACTTCTTAGTGGGAGGTTCTTTAGTAGCTTTCTTTTTCTAGCTTCTTAGTGAGGCAACGGTTAGTGCAGGGAGTTGTACCCTTACATTTAGGGTAGGTTAGTCGGCAGTTAGGCTGTATACAGAAGAGCCTATACCATAACCCTAAGATTCTTCTTTGTAGGGCTCGCTTACGATTACTACCTAGAACCCTCTTCTTCTTAACATTTCTTATAGAAGCCCCTAAAACGACTTTCACAACTCAAATATTGAGCTTCTTCTTTGTTTTCTATAATTCTTTATATAAATTCTAACACACATTTAATAACCCAATTTCGTTACTAATCTTTGTTTCAATGTCTAAATTTTTGAATTTAAAAGCAATTTAATCCAATGATACATGAATCATCCATTTGTATCTCTTATAGAAACAGCAAATCAAGGAACCATGTATTATAAGATCAACTTATTTCTTCTTTCATTAAATCTAACAACTTCACTTGGATTCCTCAATTAGTTAAATTGTATAACAAAACAAATTCTTTTCAACAAATTCCAAGATCAAAGCTTCAATCTTGTATATGTTCTTGATCTCACCTTTATCAATAATTTACCTTATTTGTTAAAATCTCCATAATCATAAAAATACCATAAAAGGATCAATCAATACCTCAATTTGACACAAATATCAATTCCACCAATACCTTACCACAGATCTGTAGGCTTGTAATTTTCCCTAGCAAAATACCAATTTAAAGTTTAAATTTACCATAACTTAATCATTATATATATAAAGAATGATAAAAAGAGTCATTAGTGTTAATGTATGACATTAACGAAAGAATTTATATGTAAATTTAAAAAATCATTATATCTTATACATAAAAATGCTATGGATTGGCATGACTAAGGTAAGAAACAAAGGGATTTCTCATTATGAGCTTAAATAAAATTTAGTCCAACAAAGGTATGAGTGTAGTACGATGAGTAGGACACAAAATCACTCGGGCTCACTTAGCACAACTCAGTGCTCATCCTTATCAATATATGTACATATAAGTCTAGCAAGTTAAAAGGTTCGATTAAAGGGTAAAGAAGTTTAATTAGTTTACCCTTAAGTCATCTTCTGATATAAATCCTTAGGGTTGGACATCCCTTGCTTGCTAATACCTACATACTTAACTATCTTCTTTTTAGCCTTTCCTTGCTTTTTTCTCATTTTCGCTCTCATCAAACCTAATAAGGCCCTTCCTTTCCAGCCATTCCCATCAACTCCATCAATTGTTCATCATTGGAGGTTACTACATATCAAACTTTACTAGGGATAGACATAAAGGAGAGCTAAGATAGGCTCTAGCCCCCTTAAGGTTGAAAAAAATTATTTATTAAAATAAGAGCAAAAAATATGTATTTTGTGTAAATTATAAAGAAAGAATTTTTACATAACATTAGATATAGTTAAGGATTTTACAAACTTAAGGTCATAATTTTGAATATTCTAATTCACATTTTGCTATACAGTAGTAGACTGGAATGGAATCACAATTCTATGAAAGGTTTCATTTCCTTTCCCATGTTTAGAAGTGCAATTAGAAAGCAAAATCACGATTTCATGGAATTCACGATTTCATGGAATTGGCAATTCCACCATCAAGAAAGAATTTGATTTTGCCTTTGAGAAGGTAAAACTGTGATTCTATTCCCCCTTATTAACTATTATTAATCAAAATACTTATTTGGCCTTCAAAGTAATTATGTTATTCAATAATTAAAGGTACTTCTTTACAATTATTATTATATATCATTTAATTCTATTCCATTCCATCACATAGAAAAATATAAAAAATGATTTGTCATTCTAGTCCTCATTTCATTCCACTCAATTTTAATCCATTCCATTCTTGTATACCAAACGTGGCATAAGTGTCATTTTACTTTTTCCAGATTTATTTATTACCTTAATGGTATTTTCTTTTTTCTTTTCATTTATTTTTTTTCCCTTAATAGCCAAACATTAAATTTTATATATTACAAAATTATATTTAACTAAATAAATTCTTATAAATTGTAATTTATTTGTAGTTTACTAAAAATAATAATTACATTATTAATACTACATCATTCCTATGTTGTTGCATGAAGTATTAGTAAATAATGCTAATAATATGACTTGATTTATTTGTGAAGATTTATTCAATCAAGTTTGTAGTTGTAAAACATGACTTATTGATTAATGATTGATCAATTTTGTTGAATATGCAGCCATGGAAATGAAGAAGACAAACAGAAAGTAGAAATTGGGAATGACGCAAAACTGAATTAAATAACTTCACTATTTATACAAGTATATATATATACCCTTTACTATGTGTACTCTGACTCATGTATACAGAGCATAGATGCACATGAATAAATACACTAACCTACTTATAACTTCTCCACAACCTACCTCCCTCCACCCTTAACCCCCCCCCCCCCCCCCCCCTATGGATTAATCACTGGTTGAAAAAATCCAAAAAATAGACAGAATTTGAGAATTACATCCACTTGGAAAGAATGAAAGATAGTTGAGAATAAGGCAAACACTCAGTCATTACAATAACAAGTTGAGAAGAAGAAGAAACAAAATCTACACTAAGAAAACCATAAGAGACGTAATCCTAGATGAAGTGTACATCCACTTCAATATGCTTGGTGCATCCATGGAAACATGGATTTTCGACAATCAATTTAGTGAACCTACTATCAGTAAACAAGTGTACTAGTAGTGAACTATGTTGTCTACGATCACAAAGAACACATGAGACCTATAAAAGTTCTTTCACTATTGATGTATACTATAATATTTTGCCTTACTTGAGCTAGTAGAAACAATCACTTGCTTTTTAGTTTTCCAAGAGACTAAAGATGTCCCAAGAAAATCACAATATCCAAAAAGTGACTTTCTATCAAGATGACTACAATCCCAATCAACATCTAAATATCCAAGTAGAGTCAACGAACTTGAGCACAAAAAATATGAGCTATGATTAATGGACCCCTTCAAATATTTAAGGACATGTAACACTACTCTAAGGTGATGAGTATAAGGACTAGCCATAAATTGGCATTATTGCGTTACATAAGACAAGTCCGACCTTGTTATGGTTAGGTATAGTAAGCATCCTACTAGTTTGCAAAATAGAGCAAGATCTGCAATTTCATCTATAGTAGATAAATCAAGTTTGAGGTTGGTGGAAAATGAGTCTTTCCTAGCTTAGCAATAGTAAGTCCCACATCAACCAACATGTCAAGAAGAAATTTTTATTGATTAAGAACAAATCTAGTAGAAATCCTAGAAACCTCAATGCCTAAGAAAAATCTAATATCTCCTAAGTCTTCAATAGAAAAAGCCTGATCAAGAGAGTGCTTAACATCTTTAATTTCATCTAAATCATCCCTAACAACTAGTACATCATGAACATATACTAACAATGCAATGAAATGACTTGCTGGACCTATGCGAGTGAATAGAGAATAGTTGCTTTTAGATTGAACAAACCCTAAGTAGATAATGAAATATGTGAACTCTTATTCCACTGCCTAAAGGCTTGTTTAAGCTCATACAAGGACTTAACAAGCTTACAAACTTGCCCCGATTTAGCAACATGATAACCCTCTCCTCATTATGATATCTATGCAAAAATACATTATTAACATCGAGTTAGTGAACAAACCAACCCTTAATAACTATTGTAGCTAACATAATACAAACTATTGTCTAGTGTGAATCGTGACCAAGAACAGATAAGTCTGGTTGCTGAATGGGTCCAAGCTTGTAGAAAGCTCAAAAGAATTAATGGGAGAAAGTGCGAAAGGGATGAATGACGAATGAAAGGTAAGCAAAATTTCACGAATAGCTCTAAAGGATATGACATAGCAGTAGAATGTCCGAGGATTCACCGCATAATTCGATATGATGTATGAATCAATCTAGTGAGGTTACTTGCTACCTAGCCTTGCTCAAGGGTTAGGATAAGAGTGATGCTAATAGTAAATAGTGTGTTTACGTAAGGAAGGAAATACTCAAGAATATTAAGAACAATCTAATTCTCACAGCTACAAGTACAAAGGTATTTGTACCTATAAGTTAGGGTAACTTGCTTAAAAAGGAAAAAAACAAAAAAGGCATTTCTTAAGGAAGTAATTAACACGATACAAAAGGATAAAAACAAATATATAGGAAAAACAATAATTGGTGCAACAAATTTTACAAATGATATTGTATATGTGGCGCTACTACATTGGTGATGTTGTCAGAAGATGCGGACAAAAAAAGTATAAACAGCTAGCTTGTCCGAGCAAAGATGGTTTAGTCAATCCAGAGTCTCTCTTTATCGACTTCTCGACAAAGAAGATGCTAAGTAATTGATCGACTCGAGCGTGAGTAAGTAATCTTGAATTTAGCCCACTATAGAAAGATTGGCAGTCATACAGCTCAGCATAAAAGGTGACTCAGCAAGGAAGTACTCGACCTCGGTAGGGGTTAGCTAGAACATAAGGATTTATCGTGCCAGTCCCTCTAGTCCTTGGGCTTGACTATGGGTCAGAGGTCTGATAGCCTAATTCTCATCATTCCTTTTGAGTTATTTTGGATTTAAGATCAAATCCAAATGGTCTTCATTCAATTCTCCATCAAGGTGATACAAACTGAGGTCAGCAATGTTGAAGGCATTAGAAACTCTATAGTCCTTAGGTAATTCCAATTTGTAAGCATTATCATTGATCTTATAGAGGATTCTAAAAGGTCCTTTTGCTCTTGTAGATAATTTGTTCCTCCTCTTATTCGGGAACTGTTTCATACTGAGGTACAGCCACACTAAGTCTCTCGACTGAAATTGTTTAGCCATTCTATCCTTGGTCTTTTTTCACATTCTTCTAGTAGCTTGGTCGATGTACCAAGTGACCTTGTTGTATATGTGTTGAAGGGATTGTACTCTGGTTAAGGTGTTAAGGTCCTCTTGCACAGGTACTAGTATAGGGGCGTGGTTGAGGGGTAACTCGGCATTGAAACCATAGATCACCTTAAAGGGAGTCATCTTAATGGTATCATGTACTATTCAATTGTAAGCGAACTCAACCATTGGCAAGCAACATCTCAATCGGCTAAGTTCTTACCTACTGTAGCTCGGAGCAGTAACCCCAAAGTGCAATTAACTACCTCTATTTAGTCATCAGCTTGAGGGTGACATGAGGTACTAAAGAGTAATTTAGTTCCTAGTTGACGCTATAAGGTTCTCTAGAAATAGCTCAAGAACTTCAGGTCTCTATCAGAGACTATACTTCTCAGCACGCCCTGTATCCATATAATCTCCAACAAGAAGAGAGAAGCAATAGCCAAAGCGTCGTTAGTTTTGATGCAAGGCACGAAGTATGCCATCTTACTGAACCTATCCACAATGACCATTACAGAATCTTTACCTCGAGCAGTTCACAACAGTCTAAGAATAATGTCCATGCTCAATTCAATCTACGGCCTCATTGGAACAGGTAGAGGCATTGTTCTCCCTTATTCGGTTCGGCACTTAGCTTTCTTGCACACGGTACAGCTTTCGACAACTCGTTGCACATCCCTCCTCATTCTCAACCAAAAGAATCTGCCATTTAACAGTTCACATGTCCTCTTTTTTCCAAAATGTCCAAAGAGTCCTCTACTATGAGCTTCCCTAATCAATAACTCCCTTAGGGAACAAGTCACCATGCATAATTTCCCACTTTGAAACAAGTAGCCATTCTCCACATGGTACTCATCTACTGTTCCTCCATCAATACATCATACAAGTATGGGTCCAAAGTGTAGATCCTCAGAGTACTATTCTTTAATACTTGTGAACCCAAATAGTCGGCTCTACAGTTTAAATAAAAGTGCATGCCTCCTCGAAAGAGCATTTGCAGCTATGTTACCCTTTCCTTACTTGTATTTTATTACAAAATTGAATCCTTCAAGGAATTCAACCCATCTCACTTGTCACTTCGACAACTTGGTCTGACTTTGAAGGTACCTTAATGATACATGGTCAGTATTTATGACAAATTCTCTCGATAGTAAATTGTGCTGTGATACTTGTAGTGCTCAAATCAGTGCCAAAAGTTTTTTGTCATACATAGAGTAATTTTACTGGGGTCCTTGGAGCTTTTTACTATAGAAGGTAATTGGTCGGCCTTCTTGCATTAGGATAATGCCTATTCTAATGCTTGATGCGTTGCATTTTAACTAAAAAATTTTATCGAAGTCAGGTAACACTAACACCGAGGTGGAGGTCAATCTTTCTTTTATCTTGGCAAAACTCCTCTCCTCCCTTTCTCCCTATCGAAAGTCGATTTTGTTAACTCGCAAGCGATGCGGTGAAGGTATTGAAATTCCTAATGAACCTTTTATAAAACAAAGCCAGTCCGTAGAAACCTCTCACATCGACACAAATAATAAGAGTTGGCCATTCGACAATTGCTTGGATCTTTTCATCATCAACTTGCAAGCCTCCTCTACCGACTACATTGCCTAAGAATACCACTTTCTCCTAACAAAAGCAATATTTCTTTAGATTGCCGAATAATCTCTCAGTACAGGGGATATCCAGAATTGCTATGAGATGTACGTAGTGACTCGACATGTCGACACTATATAATAAGATGTCGTCAAAGTACACCACACACACTTCTCTATGAGATGTCTCAACAATGGTTCATTAATTTCATGAAAGTGCTCGAGGCATTTGATAGGCCGAAGGGCATGACCATCTATTCATAAAGTCCATGTCGAGTCTTGAATGTAGTCTTCCATTTGTCTCCTAACCTTATGTAGATTTGATGTTAGCCAGATTTAAAATCAATCTTATTGAAAATCTTAGCTCCATTGAGTTCATCCAACATGTCTTCTAGCCTCGAGATCGGATACTTATATTTGATTGTGATCTTGTTCACAACTCGACTATCTACACACATTCACCAGGTTCCATCCTTCTTCGGCACCAGAAGCACAAGCACAGTACAAGGGTTGAGACCTTCTCTTACATAGCCTCTCTCTAACAACTCATTAACTTAATGTTGGAGCTCAGAAGCCTACTTAGGATTCATCCAATAAGCTAACTTATTCAGTAGTGTAGCGCTAGGTACTAAGTCAACGTAGTACTTTATGCTTCGAGTTGGGGGCAACCCCATTGTTTAGGGAACAGGTTGGCATATTCATCTAACAACTCCTTGATTTCCTAAGGTAGCTTACCCCACTCCTTCATTTCCAATAGTCACCTAACCAATAAGAGGGTTGGCTCATCAGCATTGACAGCCTCTCAAAGCTCAGGTCTACTCATCATTAAAGCCTTCTTCAATTCGCGAGCTAGTTTTTTCTGCAACTTATTAACTTCTCTTAGCAGCATCAAATTCAGCATGATCTTCCAGTCATCCTTCTCAAACATATACATATTCTGGTAGTTTTCATGTATAACTCTCTTATCAAATAACCATGGCCTACCCAGCAACACATAAGAAGCATACATAAGCAGTACATCGTAGATTATCTAGTCAGAGTAATTGCCTATAGTGATCGGCAGTAGTATTTGCCAAGTGACATGTAATGCTCCTTTTTTACTCAATTAACGCAACTTGTATGGCCTTGAATGTGCAATAGTCAACAACGTTAGTTTTGAAACAAGATTGGCTGATGCTACAATGATGCAACTTCCACTATCTACGATGAGGGCATTTACTTGATCATTCACCTTACAAGTAGTATGGAACAAATTCTCTCTTTGCTCCTCTTCTCATGAGGGTTTCACATTCATAGTGCGTCGGACAACCATGAGTAACTTGTCCAAGTCCTCAGCAAACACGTCCTCCTCAATCAACTCTTTTTCGGTAAGGACCTCCTCCTCCTTGGGTTCTTCATTTGTACTATCTACTTCTAGCTTCGAGATGTCTCTCTTGATGACCATTGTCCTATAGTTTAGGCACTAAGCAGCCACATGTCCGAACCCTTGATACTTGAGCACTTGATTTGGCTCGTCTTCCTGCTAAACCTTTACCCCTTCTCATAAGTTCGGGTTGGCACTTTCCGCTCAACTCGGACATCAATCTTTTTGTTTAGCTCTATACTCGATTGAGCTCGGTGACTTGCCTGTTCGGGCCTGCTAGTTGGCACCGTGGCCATTAATCGGCTCCTCCTTTGCCTTTCTGCTCGTTGGACAATCTTAATAATTTCATCCATTGTGTCAAATCATTAAAGCTTCATAATGTCTTGAATGTCTTCTCTCAACTCAATAATGAATCTTGAGATTGTTCGAGCTAGTGGTTCCTCCACTTTGCAATATATCATAAGTATTTAAAATTATTGAACATACTCATCAACAGTTTGGCCTCTTTATCTCAGCTCCTGAAATCGAGCGAAAGTATCTTAAAAATAGGTTTCTGGTACGAATCTGTTTCTAAGTATTCTTTTAATCTCTAGCTAAATATTAATCTCTCAGTATTCCTCTCATATCCTCATGGCCTGAAAATTTTCCCACCACATAGCGGCATATTTAGAGAACTCAACAGTAGTAGTTCTCTCCTTCTCATAACCCCTATACTGATAGTAATTAAACACAGGCTCTACCTTCTCTTCCCACTCTAAGTATTCATCAACATTCCTAGATCTATTGAAACTTAGGATTCAAAGCTTCGCATGGTTGGATGCTCTAGGGACTCATACATGCTCTTCTTTAAAATATTCTTCTTCCTTGTTTCCCATGCTTGCCAAACCAATCCTTCTCCTCACTTGTCCACCTAATCCTCTATCTCGAATGGGTCGAGTTGAGTTCTGACCTTTAATAGGCTGAGCAATTTGTGTGGTGTTTTGCATGACCTCAATGAATTGGCAAGACAATGCATGTATAGCTTAGGTTAAATTCACCAAGAGGTTAGCTACCTTATCAAATCTTTCATCAATGCTTCTAAGAGTTCCGTAGAACTATCGTCCGTGGTGGACAACTCCATTGTCATCGCTAATACTAACAATCATACTCGAGTCAGTCATTTTTCCTCATAGATTTAAAGCTCAAACAAACACTTCAACAAATAAACAATTAACAATACAATGCTCAAATGAACACAATAACTTGCTTCTGCTTTGTACACGCAAAACATAGTATAACAGAGCTTCAAAAACACACGTCAACTCGAACACAATCTTCGCTCTAATACCAAGATAGTGCAAATCATGACCAAGAACAAACAAGCCCAATCACTGGATGAGTTTAAGCTTGCAAAAAGCTTGAAAGAATTAATGGGAGAAAGTGTGAAAGGGATAAATGACGAACAAAAGGTAAGCAAAATTCTACAAACAGCTCAAGAGAATATGATGCACCAGTGGAACTTTTGAGGACTCATGGCACAATATGATATGACGCATGAATTGGTCTGATGAGGTTACTCGCCACCTAGTCTTACTTAAAGGTTAAGATAAGAGTGATGCTAAGAGTAAGCAATATGTTTATGCAAGGAAGGAAATACTTAAGTGTATTAAGGATCATCTGATTCTCATAGCTATAAGTATCAGGGTATTTATACTCATAAGTTAGGGCAACTTGCCTAAAAAGGAAAAGACAAAATGGTATTTCTTAAGGAAATAATGGACAAGATACAAAAGGGTAAAAATAAATATATAAGAAAAATAATCATTGGTGCAACGAATTCTATACATAATACTGTATACATAGCAATGCTACATTGCCGAGGTTGTTAGAAGATATGAACAAAAAAAGTATGGACAATTGGTTTGTCTGAGTAGGGATGGCTTAGTTAGTTTGGAGTCTCTCTTTCCCGGCTTCTTAGTAAGGAAGATGCCAAGTAATTGATCGGCTCGAGCGCGAGTAAGTAATCTTCAATTCGGCGCACTACAGAAAAATGGGTAGTCATACGATTTGGCATGAAGGGTGATTTGGCAAGGAAGTACTTGGCCTCAATAGGGGCCAGCTGGAACATAAGGATTCATTATGCCAATCCCTCTAGTTCTCGAGCTTGACTGCAGGTCAAAGGTCCGGTAGCTTGATTCCCATCATTGTCAATTTAGCAATAAGAGAAAAAGTGTGTACATAATCAATCCCCTTAATTTGATTAAATATCTTAGCAATAAGCTTAGCTTTATACCTTTCAATATAGTGCCATCAACTTTATACTTGATTATAAAAACCTACTTGCAACCAATTAGTCTCTCGTTATGAGGCAAAAAAGTTAATTCCCAAGTCTTATTAAACTTTAGTACCAATGATTCCTTGCTCATGGCCTTAGCACATCTAGGATCCTATTTAGCTTCATTATATGTTCTAGGCTCTCGGATTGTGAAAACATTGGCTAATGAAGTAATGCAATCTTTGGGAAATAAAGAAAAATCAATTGGTTTGAACAAAGGATATGGTTGATAGAAGTTTGAGGAAAAATTGTATTAGCTAATGAATTATGTTGAACTTGATGTATAAAATTGTTTAGCTAAATAGGTGTATGTTTGAATCTTGTTGACTTTCAACAAAGAAGAGCTGAAGAAGGTTCAAGATTCAAAGTATATATATAAGATGATGCAGGATGATCAGGAGAATGTTCATCAAATAGTGCAATCTAATTAGAAGAATCCAAATGAGAGGATGTCTAATTATGATGATAAGAAGAGACCTTAGAAGAAATAGAATCATTAAGCAAATTTGCAAATGGAAACAGAGGAGGAACAAACGATATAGAAGAATGATTTTTAGGAAGTCCATTTCAGAAAGGAAAAAAGATCCATGAAAAACAACATCATAACTCACAAACACTTGTTTAGTATCTAAATCATATAATTTGTAGCTATTTTGACTAAGCAAGTAGTCTAAAAGTATGCATCTCCTACCTCTAAGATCAAGTTTATCTCTCAAATGCGGTATAGTAGATGCATAACAAAGGTAACCAATAGCTCTAAGATGAGTATAAGAAGGAACCTTGTTAAAAAGAAGTCCATATGATGATTTCTAATGAAGTTGTTGAGAGGGCATAATATCAATAAGCGAGGTGACTACTAAAATGCAATCCCTCACAAAAATATTTAGGCAATTGAGCATGTAAACGAAGTGATTGAGCGATGTCTAGTAAGTATCTTTGTTTACATTCTATTACACCGTTTTGTTGAGGAGTGTAATGACAATCCTTTGGTATATAAACCGGAGTTTATTAAATAAAGCTTGACACTCTTTTGAAAGAAATTCATGACCATTATCGATTTTAATGTATTTACGTATATGGTGAAAGTGATTTTGAACATAGGCAAGAAATTTGATAAGATTACATGAAGTTTTTGATTTAAAGGTCATCAAATAAGTCCATATGTACTTAGTTTCATCATCCACTATAGTGAGAAAAAACTTAGCACTAGAAATAGAAGGCATATTATAAGCCCCCATATATCTATATGCAATGAGTCAAAAGGAAAACAAAATAGATGATTTACTCGAATCAAAGGGCAATCGATGAAATTTAGCAATTGAATAAGTATCACACAAGAAATTCAAAAAATCAAAGTTTTTGCAAGCATCCAAGTTTTTAAGTTTGGAGATAGAAGCATGGCCTAATCGAATATGCAAAAGCCTTACAAGATCAGCCTTATCATGTACAATTGAGGAAACAAAAGAAATATTACTATCTTGTGATTGTACATTCTTGCATTTAATATTGTGAAAATAAATGTGTATTATTGAACAATTAGTTGCATATTCTCTTAAATTCGAAATGATGTTATCTGTAATATTGCTATAGGACAATCTTTTAAAGTCATCATGAAAAGAACATGTACAATATTTATATTTATGTTATGTTGCTCTTTTTGCTTTGCTTGTAATTTCTTGCTCAAATATTTTTGCTCATTTACTTTTATTGATAATAAAAGTTACGTATGTTTTATGTATTCATTTTATTTTTTGATGTACATTAATATTTATTTTCAATTAATATATATGTAATAATGAAAAGTAAAAAGATGATGCTTTTGACCACTTGTGAAGTGTACCAAGCATCATTAATCATCTCTTAAAAGGTATAATCTTGTAACAAGTGGGATGTTTTCCTACAAGTAGTTTTATCATTGACTAAAATAAGATAAGTTCACCCCTGTGTATAATTTGCATCTGCCCCTAGGCTTTACCATCTGCAACTTCACTTCATATCTACTCCATCTTGAGTAGGCACATAGGTGAAGTCTCTCTCTCTCTGTTTTTTTTTTTTTTTCTTTCCTTCCCATCTAGTTTTTGCTTTTATCACTTATATGGGTATTTTCTTCAACATGAGGACGTTCTTTATTTTCTTGGTAGACTTGCTCTTATCAAAGGATTATTAATATCCATTTTTATCGTGCGAGATGTGTCCAATATGATTTGAGTCGATAGGCCCATCTATTTGGTTTATTTTTGGATAAATTGTACAAACCCCTCATGTTCATAATTATGTGGACATTTCCTGTTTCAAAATTGAGCGCTTATACCTCTAGAAAGGATGTAAAACCTACGTTACTTATATAATATAAAAATATATATATAGATTTATTATGCGCATATATTAATAATGAATATATATTTATACTAGATATATATATTACTAGCTTATTTGCACCAAACTTAAGTCTTGCCAAATAGAATGAGAACAAATAGGCCGCCAATCCCCTAAAGCTTAGTTGGTATCAACGTTATTTTTTTATAAGAGTAATAGAGATAAATGGGGTATGTTTACTTTTCTTCTTCTTTCTGGCCAAAATGTTTGTATTCAAATTTAATTAAGCCATTTATGTTTTATGTTAATAATTTAAATCACTTATATTTATGTTGTACATCAATTAAATCTTCCTTTTTAATTATTTCTTATGATGTCTGACTATACGTAAAATCACATATATAGTATGAAAGCAGAAATATAGAAGAGCGAGAAGTTATAAACTCCATTTGTAGATTGTGTATTTGGATTTTGGACTTTGTTTTGCGCTTGTGTTACTAATGAAATGTGTTCACAAGCGGAAAAAAAATATTATATATTATAACCATAAGTGCTTTATAAATTTCTTGTAGTAGTATAATAATATTAATTATAGTATATAAATCTAATATAGTTATATATATTAATATATACACATGATTAATTTACACATATATTATTGAAGTAATATGGGTTATATATCCATTTTGAGGGTTTAAGTGCTTAATTTTTCAAATGGGGGGTATCATGCAATTATGAAAATTTATAAGGGAAGTCTATACAAGTTAATTACCCTTTATTTTTTTTCTAAAACTTTATATAATTGTAATATCTCGAGTGCAAAGAAAAAATCATCTTCTAACATCCGACATCCTCTCTTGTTCGATGACGAAAAACTTCTATTCCTTTTATTATTAAATTAAAAGTACAAAACTTACCTTTCAAAGAGAAATCTCGCCCGTGTTTCCATATGCAAATTATATGGCCAGGCAATTATAAATCAATAATAGGGCCTCTTCTTTTGTAAAAACACAGATGGTGCAGCGCCCGTGAGGCTGCTTTATTTCTAAGAAAAGGATCAAACTTCGGTCTGTTGTTTTCGTTCTGTAGAGAACAAAACCACCTATGACAAATCAACGTCAACCTTTATCTGGTTGAATCATATCACCACGGTAGATAAGTACAAAGTTTCTACATGATTGACCTTCAAGGCATCTCGTAGGCTTGTTGGCGGTTTTGATAATTCACGCAGGCTTATCACTATATGTACAAGTACAATTTAGAGGAGTGTGTCATAGGGATCATGTGGAATAATCTTTGATAACGATGAATAACATAAAGAAGATATACACCAATTGCCTAGCTAGAATTAGATAGGAGAGGTTGTTGGGACTTCATTTCGAGTACAATGGGTTAATTTGGATTTTCGTGAGGAAATTTCATTTATCCTATCTTAATATGTCCACACCACCATTAAATTCATAAAAATCTAAAAATTTGTCCAATACTATAGCGAGATAGACTTTTGCTATTGGACTTATTTTTATATATCAAACATGGTACAATGTTTTGTGGTGTCTAATATCTCAAGAAGTTATTGACCAGATACTACCTTGTATTCTTGATTTGTCATTCAACCACTCACTAGTGTAGTGTTAAGTAGGTCTTCTCTAATATTACCTACTTTATGGTTCTGCTTGTTGATTATATATTAATATTGATTATTATATATGCATGATTCTATTAGATATATATATTTATCATGCGAGTGTAGCATCATACATGAAACAACATTGAGTGAGACACCTAAAGTAGGTCATTCGACCACCAAGTAATTGTGGGTGGCTATTCACGACTAGAGGAGGCCTTCTTCTAATTTTTAATTAATTAAATTAATATATGTATATGTAATCATATAACTTGCTTTTTTAATGTATTTTTTTCATTTTTTCAAATTTTTGTTATTTTTCAAAACAATTTCTACTTTCTTTTTAATAATTTCACATGCTCTTCCTTTTTTTTCCTTTTGCAATAAAATGGTTTTATTAGCATCACGTGGTAAATAATGAAAACCTCAGGGTTAATGGTTTTATGACAATAGCTTGATAGATCTCTATTTAAATTACTTAATAAATATTGATATTTTATTTGAACATTTTAAAAATTCGATCCTCTATTTGAATTTGTTCTTAAGAATTTATCTCTTATGATATAGTTTTCTAAAATGCTTAATCAAGTGAATTATGTCGACTGAGAAGCGAAATACAAAATTTTAGCAAGTTATATTTATGACACGTCGAGCTAGTGGGAGCAAGGTCTAAAATTCCCTCTCCTTTGTCATAAGAAATATCAAAAGGGTGCTTATAGAGGTCAACATTCTAATTGCCCTAGACATAATTTAATTAAGATTTAGTAACCATAATAGGTTTAATAGTCTAGGAATACATAATCAATTCTTGTCAATACTCAAATCTCATGAGAAAGATAAAACCATACTTACAATTTTATCAAACTCTGTCTCTACCTCATGAATCCAAATCCTCTCTAGATCATCCTACCAAATGAACTTAAATTATTTAGCTTTCACAAATTAAAAGAGTTCACCTCAAACATAATTAATTAGTATTAAACTAACTATGAATTATATTTTTTAAATTGATCCCTCTACAATTATAAATATATGATTATGCATTCATGCCATTAGACGGGTTTGATATCAATACTTAAGGCATAATTCTATTGTTTTAATGAAAAAAATTGAAAATTTTCATGACTGTATCTTATCTAAAAATCTCAACCTTAAAGCGGATGATAAATAAAACATATTGTCATCCTAAACTATTTGTTGAAGACCTCTTTACTAAAGGTGATTGGAAATTTGAAGGATTGACTATAGAATGATGAGGCTTTAATGTAAGACTCCACAAAACAAGACAACATAAAGAAGCTCCAATTATCACATAATTTGTGCGCAAAGGAGTTATAGGATGCCTAATAGTGTGGTTTTAGTTGAAGGTTGAAGATGAAATACCATAAAGGTGAACTATTTAGGAGATACATTGTAGTATAGATTTCTTTTATTGTAAACGTCACATTTGCTATCTAAATTTTGTCAATTTTTACAATAACTTTCTTACACTTAAAAGTTTGTATCTAAATTTTACCTATTTCTATAGTTAACTATCTAAATGATGTTAGTTCAATAATTATAGATGATCTCAAAAAGTTTATAGGTATTAAGTTGATATTTTTAAACTTTAGGCAGTTAATTGCAAAAGTGTATAGAGTTTTGATATTAAATGTGACATTTACCCTAAATATTTTAAATAATAATCAACAATGTGGTGAAGAATAAAAAGAATTAAGCTCATCACTATTAGTCAAAATATTGACACGAGCATGATCACTAGCAATAATTCTTATTTCTCATAAGTAATATGATAGACTTGGACATTTGCCTTAAGAGATTATAAACAAGTTATGTTTGAAAGTAGAAAAGTGTAATATAAGTGTATATTAATTTATTGACTGTACATAATGCATGATATATATAGATAATGTGTTCTTAACAATTGGTATACCAACCTTTACGTAACAATATATTAATTATATACAATACTATTCAAATGCCTATTCCATAACATTCACTCTTAAATTGGAACATAGATATTGATCATGCTTAGTGTCATGGTTAAGGGCTTTCTTTAGCACACAAACAGACCGTGTGACACTTATTGTACTGCCTCTACAATAGTAAGCAAGCCTAACTCACACATAACATTGACCAACAAGGTCTAAACCTGTAAGCACCACAACCAAGTAAGAAAGCCAATAGAATATAACGGATACAGGCACGAATAGAAAAATAAATAGCGCACTTTTATTAATTCTGACAGTAATACAAGACTATAATGTGTGTGTATGGGGGTACAATGTATGTAACAAGTACCGTCAGTCGTGATCAACCAATATGATGAGTAAGAGCTTCAATCTGGAAGAGTACTCACACCCCCGTGCACATACATTGTAGCCTTATATTACTGTTGGAATTAATAAAAGTGTGCTATTCATTTTTCCATTTGTGCCTGTATCCCTTATATTCTGTTAGCTTTCTTTCTTGGTTGTGTTGCTTATATTAGACCTTGTTGGTTAGCATTGCATGAGAGTTAGGCTTACTTATTACTACAAAGGTAGGATAATCAACGCCCATGATCCGTTTGTATGTTAAAGAAAGTCTCGGATCGTGACAGTTGATATTAGAGCCTAGATTATTCCAACAGGAACGACCATGACACAACAAGAGGAAGTGAGCAAGAGGCTAGATAGCTTGGAGCAAATCCTCAAGGGATTGTCTAAGCGTATGGATGATTTAGTCGCACTATTGGTGAGGGTGGCTAAAGTTGAGGTCAATCATCAAGAGATGAATGTTAAGATGACCGAGATGGCTGAGAATTTCGGTGTTGCAGTTCAAACACTCAGAGGGGAAATGTACGTAATGATTGATGAGGCAAGACAACACTTAGAGACTCAAGTGGAAAACTTAAGAAGATAAGTTATTACTCATGTCTCAATCAAGACTGTTGAGAAGTTGGACATCCTCTATCATAAGGAGGACGGTGACAATGCCAGTTGTCACTCTTAAACCAAGAGGGGGCTTAGAATAGTCTTAGGAAGACGAGAAGGGAAAGGCTAGCTCACCCTCCATAATCAAAGATAATACTTGAGGTAAAGGAGGGTCAAGCACTGTACAAGCACTTATGGAGGGGGTTAACCTCTCCTCTCATGACAAATGGTATCAGAGCTAAAAGTTCTAACCCAGTGGAGCCACCTAAATGCTACCTAGTATGCTATTTGGAAAAGGGTAGTTCTTGTTGACAATTAAGCTCATGTGGATGAAGCTTAAGAGGGAGCGACCACTAGGTGGAAGGCATCATTACTAGAAGAGGTAGTTGTGTTGTGAGTAGCATTGTAACAAGAGTTTACCCAAAAGTTAAGGAAAAGTAAAAATGTACTTCAAAGGGTAGACCCTACCGTTGGGCTACTCAACAAGAGGTAATCTTAGAGGATAAGAGGAAAGGGTGAGGGTAAGGGCCTATGGAAGCCCTGAAATCCTAGCAAAGATGATCTCAGCGTAGAGTTAGGCAATGGAAAAATAGGGTTGGTGATCTTAAGGGGAAGGGTAGTAGCAAAGATTTAGCCCCTCGACGCCCTCATTGTAGGGCCAACTCTTCGCCACTACCCTTCCCCTTGAGATCACTAACCCTATTCTTCTATTCCTTGCCATTGTTGTTTGCCCTATTCCTTTGAACTGTCATACAGCAAGGCTTTTCACCCATGAATAACAAGCAATCTACTGCAGGCATGGGAGCAACCCTATCCTGTCTCAAGAAATCTATTCCAAGGACTATGCTAAAGTCATCCAATGGAGCAACTATGAAGTTAAGATTTCCACTCTAATCTCTAACCCTTACTTTCACTCATCTTGCAACTCCTTGGACAGGATGGGCCTTAAAGTTAACAGCTTTAAGCTGGCTAGTGTCCTTAACAAGCACCAGCCCTAACCTTTCCACCTTAAGCACATCAATGAAGTTGTGTGTGGCACCAAAGTCTACCATTGCACTGGCACTCTTGCCGTTGATGTTCAATTAGACATACATCAACTCATTGTCGGTCTTAAGCTTACGTCATACTGAGGAACTCTTTCTAACAACTGACAAAATGTGTAATGTGCCCATTCAAGGTTGATCTTCCCCATCACTCCCCAACTCATCATCTTAGCAGACACTCTTTGCTTTTCGTGCCATAGCATTGAGTGCCGCCCTATGTGGACATTTAGTTACTTTGTGTAGGCCATTACATAGGAAACGTGAGAATAAAGGCTTCTTAACTCCATTGGTTGCCCCACTCTTTTTGGACTGGTGAGAGTTATAAGATTTCTTCTTACTCCCTCTAGTGTTACTATTGCTATTACTTGAACTTGGGGCTCCCCCACTATTAGGTTTACCCGACTTGACTGACTTTCTACCTTCGTGTCTTGTCAACACATTCTTCCTTTTATTGTAATGAGTGTAGTCGGTCAAGCACTCAGTTGCTACTTATGCTGTAGCTAAGTTATTAACCCATTGCCTCTGTAAGTCATTCCTAGCATAGGGCTTCAATCCTTCTAGGAAATAGAATAGCTTATCATCTTTGGTCATGCTTTTGATGTCCAACATTAATGTCGAGAACTCACAAACCTACTTTCTAATGTCATCACCCTGTCGAAGTTCCCTCAACTTCTTTCAGGCATTATACTCAACATTCTCTAGGAAAAACTAAGTCTACAACTCAGCCTTCGACTCAACTTACGTATCTACATGAGAGTTACCATTTTAGATATCCTCTTATATGGTACACCACCACAATTTAGCATCCTTAGTTAAGTACATTATAGCTATGATGACCTTTGTGAGTGATAAGGATGCTAGGTTTACAAGGAAATTTTGGATAGAGTTATTCCAACTCCTGGGTTTCGAGTTGAGCATGACCTCCAGCTATCATCCGTAGAGTGACAGGCAAACAAAAAGATTCAATTGTTTACTAGAAAAATACCTTCGACACTTTGTCAGTGCCAACTAGAAGAATTGGGTTGACTTACTAGATATCACCCAGTTCTGTTTCAACATCCAGCGGAGCTCTTCCTCTAACAAGAGCCCTATAGAGATCATTACGGGTCAACAACCACTGTTACCCTACATAGTGGCAGCACCATATACTGGGAGATGCCCAAGAGCTTATCAATTCACTAGGGATTGGAAGCAGAGTTCAAAAGTAGCAAAAGAGTACCTTAAAAAGACTTCCAAGAGAATGAAGAAATGGTTATATCAGAACCGCTGACCTAAAGAGTTCAATGTTGGAGATCAAGTCCTCATAAAGCTTCTTCTAGAGTAGGTCAAATCATTAAGGAACAAAGATAGAAGATTGATCCAAAAGTACATTGGTCCAGTTCCTATCATCTTGAAAATTGGAAGAGCAGCCTATAAGGTCAAGTCTCTTGCGAGGTCCATCTAGTTTTTCATGTTAGTGTCTTGAAGCCATATTATCTAGACATGGAAAACACATCTCGTAATAAGTCCAAATTGTCACAAGTTAAGATTAAGTTCAACCTAAGTCAAGCCATAGAAGACATCTTTGTAGAGCGAAAAGTCAGAGATCCCACCACTGGAGAAGAACATAAAGAATATTTGGTTAAATAGAGAGATAGAGTAGAAGAAGATACTAGCTGGGAGATTGAAGAAGATCCGAAGCCCTTATTTGAGAGAAAGTCAGCCTTGCTAACCAGAAGGTCTCTGCCACCAGATCCAATCTCCTATACATATTGTCGAGGACGCCAATAGAATTAGGTGGGGGAAAATGTCACTGTTTGTGATTTGGAGTGACGAGGGGGTATTCGACTTGGGGCCTAATGTGAAGTGAGCAACATCAGCTCCCGACTAGTTTGCTCACGGGTGGCTAACCCTACCTTGAGAGATTACCTAACCTTACAAAAAAACTGCTAACTAATGCCACTCACTTCACATTAAGCCCTAAGTTGAATACCCCTTCGTCACTCTAAAACATGGACCGTGACACTTAGCCTATTACAAAGATAATCAACCTTAGGCCCATTTAAAGCTTTTGTGAAGAGATCTCTTAGTTGTTCACCAATTTTCACATATCCTGTAGAGATTAAGTTCTATTACACCTTCTTACAAACAAAATGACAATCAATTTTAATACGTTTAGTTCATTTATGAAACATAGGATTTGATGCAATATGGAGAGCGGCTTGGTTGTTAAACCACAACTTTGCTAGCAACAAGACTTTGAGTATAACCTCAGTTAATAATTATTGTATCTACATCACCTTACATGTAGATTGAGCCTTAGCTTTATATCCCGGTTCTACACTAGATCTAGATACAATATCTTATTTCTTACTTCTCCATGAAACTAGACTACCACCAAAGAAACCATAATACCCAGTAATGGATTTCCAATCAATTCTAGATCTAGCTTAATCTACATCTAAAAAACTCTATACGAAAGTGACCGTGACTTTTGTATGGTATGCCTCATCTAGGAGCACCCTTTAAATAAAACAAAATATGCTCTAAGGTAACCTAATGATGAACTGTTGGAGAAGACATAAATTGACTCATAACACTAATAGAATACACAATATTAGGTTGAGTTATTGTAAGATAATTCAATTTCCCAACCAACCTCCTATATCTTTCAAGATCTTCAAATAAATCTTCATCCTTAGTGAGTTGCACATTACGAAGCACTGGGGTACTGCAAGGTTTTGCCCTTAACTTTCTTGTGTCTTCTAATAAATCAAACATATATTTTCGTTAAGCTAAAAAAATACCTTTCTTACTCCTCATCACCTCAACACCCAAAAAATACTTCATAAACCCCAAATCTTTTGTTTGAAACTAATTTTGAAGAAAATCCTTCAAAGATGATATTTCTACATAATCTCTAATTGTAATAATGATATCATCTACATATAGCACAAGAAGGATGATACTAAATGGAGAATGTTTATATAACACTGAATGATCAAACTTACTTTTGGTCATTCCAAAATCTTCAACTACCTTGCTAAATTTGCTAAACCAAGCATGATGACTTTACTTTAAACCATATAAGGACTTCCAAAGGTAACAAACTTTCCCATTCTCCTTCGAGCAACAAACCCATGTGGTTGCTCCATATAAACTTCCTCTTCTTCTAAAGGTAACAAACTTTCCCATTCTCCCTTAAGCAACAAACCCATGTGGTTACTCCATATAAACTTCCTCCTATAGATTACCATATAAGAAGGTAACCTTTATATCCAATTGTAGCAATGGCTAATCATGAGCAGTTGCCATAAACATGAACAACCAAACAGACATTAATTTAGCCAAAGGTAAGAAGGTATCGGAATAATCAACACTACAAGTTTAAGCATAACCCTTAGCAATCAGCTAAGCTTTTAGTCAAGTTATAAATCCATCGAGATTCACTTTAATTGCAAACACCCATTTATATCTAGTAGCCTTTTTTCCTATAGGTAAACTTACCAATCCTAAGTACCGTTAGTATCTAATGCATTCATCTCCTCTATTATTGCTATACGCTAGCTAGGATGAGATAAGACCTCATGAAGAGTTTTAGGAATGGATATGGTATCAAGGGAGGCAATAAAGGAATATGAAGAAATAGATAATTGATGATATGACACAAATGATGAGCAATGTGTAAGTCAAGATCACTATTGGTTAGATCCAATTTCGAAGAAGAACCTGGTGCTAGACATGTGATGGCAGGGTTCTAAAGCTTGGTATACACATGGCAAATTGGTAAAAGAGGTGGTGGTATGGTAGACATAAATTTTAGTGATTGATAAGTAATGTGGTAAACTAATAAATTGTCATTCTCCCCCTTACTCTCAGTATGATCAAAAGAAGCAGTAAAGAAGGGACATTGTTCCATACAAGTGACATCAATAGACATAAGAAATTTATTAAGACTAAGATAGTAACATAGATATCCTTTTTGTAAGCGAAAGTAAACCAAGAAAACACATTTTATAGACTTATAACCTAACTTGGTAACTTGAAGGCAAACATCAAACAAAGCATGTACTCCTAAAAATGCAAGGTTTAATAGGAAATAAAGGTTTTGTTGAAAAAAGAATGCTATAAGGAACCTCGCCTTGAAAAATAGATGAAGGCATAAGGTTAATGAGAAAACAAACCATTGAAATAGCTTATGCCTAGAAGTCTTTAGAAACATGAGTTTGAAATCAAATTGTCCTAGTTGTTTCAAGAAGATGCCTACTTTTCCTTTCAATCACACTATTTTGAGATGGTGTATCAATACATGAAGTTTGATGAATAATGCCTTATTTAGCCATATAGGTTCTAAATACTTCAAATAAATATTTTTAAGCATTATCACTTCTCAAAATTCATAGAGGAACATTAAATTGAGTATGGATTTCAACACAAAAGGAAGTAAAATAAGAAAACAACTTAGAACAATTTTTCATTAAGTAAAGCCAAATCATAGGAGAAAAATCATCGGCAAGCGTAACAAAATAACAAAATCTAGTTTTAGACGTAACTAGACAAAGACCCCTAACATCTTAATGTACAAGGAGCATTGGCTCTTTATTGACATTAGAAACATAAGATTGACAATAGGATGTCCCAATTGGCGCTTTTTTGCAAACATATATGACTCGCAATCTAAAAATGACACACTTTGAAACTGGGAGCACAACTTCTTTAAAACAAAAAGAGAAAGATGTCCCAATTGGCAATGAGCTTCAAAAGGAGTTAAAGCACTTGAACAAAGCAACAGGCTTAAGAACATTTGCTTGAATATCTATAACATAGAGACCTCTTGACAAATGTCCTCTACCAATAATCTTCTTTGTCATAAGATCCTGAAACAAACAATTACAAGGAAAGAATAAGGCATAACAGTTTAAAGCACGAGTAATCTTACTAATAGATATTAGATTAAGGGAGAAATCTGGTAAACTCAAGATCGATTATAAAGAAAGTGATGGAGTAGGATGAACAATGCTAGATCTAGGAATATATGGTGTGAAACCATCGACTAAAGTAACTAGGGAAGAAGAGGTATATGGCTTTAAGGTAGTGAATAGATTAGGATTACCTATCATATGATTAGTAACACATGAATCAATGACCTAGTGTGAAGTAGAGGTAACAAGGCAATCACTCGAATTATCTGACTTAGGAATGGCAATTATAGGTTAAGTTGAATTCTTCAAAATTTCCTAATACTGAAAAAACTTAGCAAATTCTTCTACAGATACAATAACTTTCTCTTTAGACAATGGGCCTGATGAAGTATCAGTAACCACAATATGAGTTTAATAATGCTTTTGAGATTTGTTAAGGAGTTTCCAACAGTTGTGCTTAGTGTAACCACGCTCACGACTGTAGTAGCGTTCAACTCCCCTTAAATCTTAACTTTGATTATTTCCTTTAGTATAATTTTGATGAGAGGACTTTGCAACCGTTGAGCTACTATTTTGACTAAGAGAAGCACTAGAGGTTAGAGTAGAAGAAGTAATAATTGTACGTGCTTTTATACGAAGAACTTTGGTGAATACCTCATGTAAAGAAGAGATGTTAATTCTAGATAGAATATGAGATTTAGCAATTTCAAATTGAGGATTAAGTCCCGCCAAAAAACTCATAACTGGCATCTTCTCTTGTTGCGATTGCCGCAATCTAACATTAGTACTAAATAGAAACAAAACATTTATCTCCTCATATATCTTCTTGAAATTCATAAAGTATGATCGAAGAGACTGATCACCCTGCTCAAGATGATAAAACTCCTTACAAACCTCATACACAAGAGAGACATTTCCCTTACCAAACTACAAAAATTCTAAATATTCCGTTAACTCTTTAACATACTCATAATGGTTAATGAGACCAACTACTTCAGTAACAATGCAATTTTTTATTTGTAGAAATAATTTGGCATCATATTTCAACCATTCTTACTAGATATTATCAATTGGAGGATCATTAATAAGATGGTTATCTTTAGAAATACTCTACAAATATGTTTTAACCATCTTACACCAATTAAGATAATTAGGACTAGTAAACTTATGTTCCATGATAATTAGGACTAGTAAACTTATGTTCCATGATTTTAGACATCACTAGAACAGCATCAACCATCATTATTGCCTTCTATTCCTCACCTATGATGTTCAAATCAAATTACAATGTCTTACAACCAGAAAACCCTAGGTTTGACCACAAACTCCAAAATAGATATTATCCTAAAAACTAAATGAGGAAGAAACTACTGACATATCAAAAAGTAAGAAATCTAAACTAGAAGGTAAAAGCATGACAATCAAGAAACGAATAGTGGCTAATGACAGTAAGAGATGAAATTAGGGGAACAAAACGTGGCTGTCAACACCAAAGAAGATGGTCAAATAGCTTTTGTCTTCATCACATGCTTATACGTACCGATGTGTAGGTGAAGGTTTCAATGTTTAAGTGGCACATGAGACCTACACACAGACTAAATGGAAGCCAAACATCAAGATTAAGTAGAAATGGAGGTGGCACATCCAACTAAAGTGGTAGTGAGAAAAGAAAACTACCTTATAGGGGTAGACTAGCACGTAAAAGCACATAAAAGTAAACCTTAATTTGCTCATTATGTAACTACAAAAAAAAAAAAAAAGAAAAAAGAAAAAAGAAAAATGAAATCTATTTGGATGGCTTTAATACCATGTAGAAAAGTATACTATAAGTGTATATTAATCTATTTTCTATACATAATGTAAAACCTAGAATTTAAATAAAAAGGATTTACAAAAACATAAGGAGCACAAAATAAAAGACTTGGTATGGCATGTAATTGGGTTTAAGCAACAAGGGTAAAAAGGTTTAGGGAAAGTTTCAAACCCCTCTCTCCCTACTACGTTGTTTTATTTCCCACTCTCCTACATCCATCTTACATTGTTTCTTTACCAAACCAAAAACCCCTTAAGGAAACTCCCAAGAATATCATTAGGTTTTGGATTCAAGGAGTTTATGCACTCTAATCAAAGTCAAACACAAGATTCCATAAGGAAATCGCATGCTAGGGTAAGTTTCCATGTTCCTTTTTACAAGATTTCAGTTTTCTTCAAGGATAGGTGAAGAGAACTCAAGGTAATCCGTTTTTTGCAGGGTTAAGGCTGTTAGGTTATGTTGTTGATCCTTTCTCACAAAGAAACTTGAGAAAAATGCATATTTGTATGTTCTTCCACCAAATCTTTAGGAGTTCTTTAAGGTCCTTGTTGAGTACCACGTGTAAAGTGTGAAAACTCCTTGTGATAGTGCTTAAAGGAAGGGTTTACATGTAGGAAGCGCATAATTCATTAGGTTTTGCATAAGTTGTTTAACCTTCACAGTTGTTTAATTCCTTTAATATTTGTTATTGATGTGTTGGGTTAGGATTAGTGGTTCTTAGGGTGGATCAAGGGTTGTCTTGATGGAGTTTAAGAGTAATCAAGCTTGAACTTGGTTTATGTGGAGGTTTTGATGAATTTAGGGGGTTGACATTGAGTTTGGAGTGGTTTTCAAAGAGGAGAATCATGTTTAAAGGGAACATGGCCATGGACTACGACCGTGGTCATGACCATGTTCCTTTGAAGGGGGTCATGATGCGTCAAGCATAAAAGAAGGAAACAAATTTTGGTTAAAGAGGACTAAGCTAAGGTCTAAGGATGTAATCCTTCCTATGCTTCAAAACAAGAACTATGGCCTTAGTATATGGTTGTGATCCCTAGCTATATACTTATGTTATCTTGTAAACCTTCTTTTTCACCCAAAAACTATCCCTAATGAGTTTTGAACAAGTTTTCTTTCATCAAAACATTTATGAAACTTCTTTCTTTTAAGGTTTGGTTCAAGGATTTTTTGTAGAAACTTGGCTTTTAGTGAGGGGTTTAGTGTAAGGAATGTATAATGGCTTTTGAGATTGAATTAGGAGCTAAGTCGCTTGCTACTGTGCTGTATTAGGTTGTAAAGCACCGAAAAATGTGTTGAACACTTTGTTGGAGTCAGGTATGGGATAATTGTATGTGTGTTTGTAGTTGTCACATTAATAGTAAATGGACTTAATATATCTACCTAGCCTAATTATTGATTATGTTGCTTATGCTTAGTTTTGACCTTTGACTGGTAAGGTTCAATGTGGTTAGTAAGGCACTTGGTGATCTTTATACGACACTATCCTACGTGGAGTCCCATACTGAAAGGACCTAAGCTAATCTAGGTTAGTTATCGGTTATTTAGGTAGTAGGGAAGACCCATACCAATAACATGTATATGTGTGTGTATGTGTGTGTGTGTGTGTGTCTATATATATATATATATTTCTTATGTAGGGTCATGAGTTACCCCAAGTTTTTGGATGCTAAAACTATATTGCTTGTTAGACTTAAAGAAAGATAACAAACCAATGCATATTGTATTTTGGTACTTGTTATGCATGTGAGTTGTTTCTTGGATGTTCATACACATGTACTTTTGTATTTTGTATTAGGCATAGCTCACCTTTCATGTGTTTTTCAGTTGCAAGTTTATGTTATAATGATATTACTTAGATTTATGATGATTCCAGCTGTGTTTATTATTAAGAAGAGGATGGAGATTGCTATTCTAATGATGGATCGAATTACATATAGAATAGACTATAAGCGTAGACTAAAGTTGGACTTAGTTTTATTGTTACTTGTAATGTGTTATTTGTCTTGCTTATTGATCTATGGGGTGGAGTCACCTATGACTTTCGTTGTTTATGTATTGTATGATTCGTGTTGGAGCTGTAAGATTTCTTGGTTACGACGCTTCGTTTATATTATCTTACGAAGGTAACGTGACATCCTTATGTAGTTGGAAATGAGTGGGTATTTGTGCCACTCTCTTATTAACAATTAAGGAGTTATTCTAGGAGAGTTAATTGATTGTTAATTGTGAGCTTACAAATTATTATTAATTATTTGTGAATTTTATACAGTTTACAAGTTTCTAGATGCCTTATTGTGTCAATCCTTTAAGGGTGATATGTGGCTAGTTGTACATCCCCAAATTTTGTGGGTGGCGTTATAGTTTTAGAGGTATCAAAGCTAAGTTAAAGGATCCTTAGAGCATTAGGTATTGAATCTTTAGGATGATGAGATATAAGGAGCGTAAGAAGTTAAGATGTTAAGCCTAAATCTAGGCTAGTGGTTCTTACTGATGATTTGGGATAAGTTGCCTTAATCTCACATAAATACCTTTCTCCTCACTATTATATTACTATTTGCTACTAGTTAATACTTATACTTTCCTATTGTAGTTGTCATCTTTTGTTGTATTGCCTTTACCTTATTTTCTACTTGATTTCCATCATGTTTTACTCATTATATTTATTATCTTCTTCATAGATATATATATATTTCAGTACTAGTCTCTCTTTACTATTTCACTCTTAATTTTTCTTATCCTTCTGTAGCTTACCTAAATGTATGGTAGAAGAAGGGTTGAATTGGTATAGTGGAGATGAAGCTAGAGTTAGAACTAGTGGAATTAATCCCCTTGATATGCTCAATAATATAACATAAGTAAAATACTTATTAAGGAATGAAATATTAATTACGTAATTTATAATAAGGATAGGGAAAAAATTTAACGATATGGTATTCATATGTACCAATATACACATTTGTAACCAAGACTTAACAATACTATAAGAGATAATGTAAATATATGAATAATAGGAAACTAACATAAAACTTTAACACTTAAAGAGAGAGTTAAAAATCCATAGCATTAAATAAGAAGAAATAATCAACTAGTGAATTCAAAATATTCAGTAAATTAAGTAGTAGATTATAATGCCTCTTAAGACAAATTAGACACCTTCAAAAAAATGTGCAATATAATAAAAACTGAACAATTAAATACTAATTTCAATACCAAGGCAAAATAAGAACCCACTTCACTAAATTATCTATAGTAGATATTGATGTAGCAATCAATAAAACTTACCGATTCAAAGACTAATAATTAATATTAGTGGCAAATCGAATAAAAGATTATAAACATCAATTGGTGTTCTTATAAATGTTGGCACTTATACACATGAAGTGGGGTTATTGAGTCCTTTTTCTTTCATGGTGAGTTAGGGTCATATCTAGTGTGTCGATGTGTCAATTGTGCTAACGTATAGGGTCGAGTCATACCATGTAAGTCAAGTCAAGTTATCGGTCTCATCTCTTCGAGTTGGTTGTTTATATTACTTATTAACCCCATATTTATGTGTATCTATAATGAACCGTATGATATGGAAATTCTTTAATATTTAAGAACTAAAGTGAGAAAATATATACATTGGTAACTAAAGAAATACAAACTAGAACGCAAATAATAAAGTATCCTAATAATAAATAACAAATAAATTAACAGTATATAGTAAGTCTCAAGGAGAGTAAATTATAAATAGCTATAACCTGGATTATTATAGTAGTATTAATAAGGAACAGTAAATGAGATTAATCTCAAAGGATGCAAAAGCGTTGATAGAAGATGAACCGACTACATTAAGATCTACAAATAAAATAATTAATTAATGTATCTTAACCAATTGAAAAAGAATAATAATAGTATTAATGATGATAGTAAGACTTTCTCTTACAATCTAATAATAAGCTGGGGACAAGTGAAGGAAATGATTAATCGTTGAGTGAGGTACAATAGTAGTAAATGTGGGGAAACTGGAGAAATGTTGAGATTGAATGTTGGAAGTGGAGCAAATTTGAGAAGTGAGTGCTCTTACCTTTCAATCATAAAGCTTCTCAAGGAATTGTAATGACCAAAAAGGTAATGTGACATGATGAATAATCATGCCACAAGGCAAGAGACTAATATTGGGATCTAATATGATGAGAGTATGTTGTTGTGGAGTTAAGGTGATGGAGAGTTGACTTATTGATGTTAAGAATATTGGGACTATTAAGGCAAGACATCGCAAGGCTAAATCCCAATGTAAAGGGATAAGAATGGAATAAACAGAGGAGTAATAGAAAAGGAAGTAATTAAGTGCCTTAGGAATCATAGATGGAATTTTTACAAGAAGCAAGAGATTTAAGATGTGAATATGACAGTAATAGTCATAAGCCAACAAATAAAGAGAGACTATAAAACTCAAAATTTAAATAAAAATGATTTAGAAAAATATAGAGAGTTTATAAAATAAAAAACTTGGTACGTCATGTAATTGGGTTTAAGTAATAGGGGCAAAAAGGTCTAGGGAAAGTTTCAAACCCCTCCCTCCCTACTACATTTTCCTACTATCCTACATCCATCTTACATTATTTCTTTACCAAACCAAACAACCCTCAAGAAAACTCTCAAGAATATCATTATGGTTTGAATTTCAAGGAGTTTGTGTGCTCTAATCAAAGCTAAACACAAGATTCTACAAGGAGATCGCATGCTAGGGTAAGTTTCCACATTCTTTTTTACAAGATTTTGGTTTTCTTTGAAGATAAGCCAAGAGAACTCAAGGTAATTCATTTTCTATAGAGTTAATGCTATTAGGTTATGTTGTTGATCCTTTCTCATGAGAAAGATGCATATTGGTAAGTTCTTCTGCCAAATCTTATAGAGTTCTTAGGGTTCTTATTGAGTAGTGCATGTAACGTGTGAAAACTCCCTTTGACAATGCTTAGAGGCAAGGTTTGCATTTAGGAAATGTAGAATTTTTTCGATTTTGCGTAAGTTGTTTAATCCTAGCTATTGTTTAATTCCTTTAATATTTGTTATTGATGTGTTAGGTTGGGATTGATGGTTCTTAGGGTCAATCAAAGGTTGTCTTCATAGAGTTTAGAAGTGGTTAGAGTTAAATTTGGTTTGTATGGAGGTTTTAGTGAATTTTGGGGTTTACCAATGTTGAGTTTAGAGTGGTTTTTGGAGAGGAGAATCGTATTTAAAGGGAATACAGCCAAGGACCACGGTTATGGTCGTAAATGTTTTCCTCCCAAAGGGGTTTGTGATGCATTGAGTGTGAAAGAAAGGAAGAAATTTTAGCTAGAGAGAACTATGACCAAGGTCCATGACCATAGTCCTACCTGTAGTCCTTCCTATAGCTTTAGAATTGGAACTATGACCTCGGTACATAGTCGTGAACCTTAGTCGTGTACTTGTGTTGTCTTGTGAACCTTCTTTTTCACCCAAAAACTATCCTTAATGAGTTTTAAGCAAGTTTTTTTTCATCAAAATGTGCATGAAACTTCTTTCTTTTAAGGTTTAGTTTAAGGAGTCTTTTTGTACAAACTTGGCTTTTAGTGAGGGGTTGATTGTAATGAACATATAGTGGCTTTAGAGATTGAGTTAGAAGTTGAGTTGCTTGTTATTGTGTTGTGCTAAGTTATAGAGCACCAGGAAACATGTTGAACAATTCGTCGAAGTCAAATGCAGAATACTTGCTTGTGTGTTTGTGGTTGTTATTTTAGCAATAAATGGACTTGATATATATATAGTTAAGCAAATGTATGTAAAATAAATAAGTGCCCTTAGAAATTCACTAGTTAGAGCCTACAACCTCTAACTTGTAAAGCGGTTTCTATATCATGAGTGCATACGTAATATAAAAATTTTAAATAAAACTATCAGCCACCTACATAGACAATGTGGAAAATACAAAACAAGCATAAAAATACATACACATATGCCTATACATACTGGTTATATCTGTTTTATTTTTATTTATTATTTATTTTTTAGGATTTTAGTATAAGCTTACAATAATACATGCATTTATGTGTATATATATGTATATTCCAAAAGTATATCTATAAATATATGCTTTATAGGTATTTTGTTTTTATAAAAACATAACAATAATATATAAATATATTTATATATGTAGCCATGACCTACTTCATGTGATATAATATTATATCTCTTTATTTATTTATCTTATGGCATAATATATTAATTTAACATTGTAAACTAGTAAAAATAATAAAAATCAATAAAATTAGAAAAATCCCAAGAAAGTTCTTAAAAATGTACTGTGTATGCCTACAAAAAATTTCTAGCGAATTTTCTTTTATGAAAAACCATAATTATAAATTAATTTAGAACATTTGTCATAATATTAGTTAGTATAATTAGCAATTTAGGGCTTAAGTGTGTCGATTTGAGAAGATGGAATCAAATGGACTTAGTAGCTTGCACATAGCCCATGTCTAGTTTTGGTCAAAGGGAAAATGTGTACAAAAAAAAATTATTTAATTAAAGTAGTAACAAAAATGCATAAATAAGCTAGGCCTAAGTTGTAGAAATGGAAAAATAGAAGAAAGGGCACCTTTTAAGACAGATAAATAAGTTTTAAGCTTATAAGAAGGAGAAAACAGAAAATTCAAGTTTTAGTAAAATTATTTAGGCATAAATAAAAATTTAGAAGCCTTATTAACCAATAAGGAAAACTTGATTTAGGTTTGAGTATAAATTTAAGATAAAAAGCCTAAGAAGGAACATAAAATTTTTAGGTAAGCTAACTTGAATTAAAATGTGTACCTACACAATCTTTAGGCCTAATAACAAATTTATAAGAGGATTTGGAAAATCTCAGAGAAAAGCCCATAAAAAATAAATAAAACGTTAATGGGCCCAATCACATGAAAATTTTTAACTATCTAGTCCCATACCAAAAAAGGTAGATCTCAACTCATAAAAAGGATCTCGCTACATAAAAGTATATTAAAAAAAATAAAAATTAACTATAAAATCATAGAAATTAGACTTAAAACAAAAAGTTATATTCGATTAAAGATTTAAATAAATCGAAAAAGATAGGTAAAACAACTAAGTTAATTAGCCCTATAGACTAATAATTAGAATAAGCCTTTAAAGTAAGTAAATAAATACATAAGATATAATTGTTTGCAAATATACACATATATTTCCTATGGAGAGAAATAGATAAAATACATATCATAAGGTACAATAAAAGATATAATTACCTGACGCAAAATTATTCGAGAAGTCATAAGTTCTATATATATGAATATACACAAATTCTTAAATGTCCAAGATGTTCTAAAGAAGATATACTTCTATATGTACAATAATTTAAAATATGAAATATAACGACCATATTACAATAATAACAACTAACAATAATAACAACAATAACGATCATAATAATAATAATGATGTTAATAACTATGATAACAATAAAATAGGATCATACACTGGCAAAAAATAAATTGAATATATATACACATATACGCATGATATGATCTTAGAATATTAATGCAATATGACTAAGTTGAAGCTTCTTGGTTATTTAAATATACGATTTCAATATTTTTCACTCAACTTTATTACTTTGTCTAACTTATATTGACACACTACTATTTATACCACTACACACGGGTATTATAATTAAATTATAATATAATAATATACAATTGCAAAATTTATTAAAAAGTGAAAAATTTGAACTCGTATATTATTTATAAAGTTGTATACTATTACTTATATGATAAAATAATATTTTCTAATTACTACAAAATAAGATATGTGATGAGAAATATCATTGAAAATTTTAATTAAATTATATCATTAAAAAAACATACTCGAACCTGATAAAAATCAACTATGAGAATATAAAAATAAAAAGTAAAATGAAAAAATTACATGCAATTCAAAATCTAAGTAAAAACGGAAATCATAATTTAAAGAGTTAGCTAATTAGGCTATTTAGCACTATGTTTAGATGCTTATTAGGTTTTTATTTACTATTTACCAAGAGACTCTAATTAGGAGAACGAGCTGTCCATTGATACTTGCGACTTGTATCACTTACAATCAGTTGAGTACTATCGATAATTCTATACTTGTTTTGGACTTATAGTGAGTGTATCTAAATTTTATATTAAGAAATTAATGCTTGGGATTCGAGATATATATGTGATCGATTATTGGTTGTTTATCGTACGAAATGTTGTTAAATATAGAGTTTATATATATTTATAGCATGTAGTAGGTATTTGAGTTTCATCATATCCATATTTTATTATGAATATAAGGTGGAGTTTTTACATGCGAGATTTTTTGGCACGTTCTTCCTGTGAAAGCAATACATAAAGGAACTAATCTTATGTCTTCTTGATCCTATTTAAGTATTAGGATAGCTGATAATATTGATTAGGAATTGGAATACATGTAACAAACCTAAGAAATTTACCGTTCCTTAATTTATGTGCTTTCTTTTATTAGTGAAGAAATAGCTATGGGCAAAGGAATATCTCGATGAACTCGTGTTTGGCCTTCGATAAAGAGAAATTATAACCGCACTAGAGGAACACATGATCGCTAAGTATATGTAGTCTTGTTTAATGTCTCAGACACTATTAGGTGAATGTGAACTGGAATAATCCTTGTTTTAAAATTTTCAAGATTTGTAAATTTAGGGTGACTATGATGTTGGAAAAGAGTTTTGGTTATTCAATTGTTGGGTTTCTAGTAAGGTACGTTTTTGCCACCTTTATCGATACCTTCATTGAAATGCTAGCCTCATTATTTATTAGTTTTCAACTACATCTTTTATTTTAGTTAGTGGGGGTTTTCCTTTTTTTGTGATAAACAATACTAATTTAATGGATGTAAAGTTACTCACTTTAAACACATCAAGTTGAGCGATCTACTCAAAATTCAAGTAACGAAAGTGGTGCCACTAAAAGATTAATTCCTATGCATTCACTTGAAGAATCAATGTTCCTTTTTTCTCCCTTTTGATTTTGTTTAATTAATGATTATCACTGTCTTCATCATTCGCATTTTAAATATATAACAGGTAATTTTTTATTATTCATTGGGCAACCACTAGGCGTGCAACCACCATGGTTACGTCTGTGTGACCACTAATATGCAGCCCACAAACGACAAAGAACTCAATCACCATTTGACCCTTGATGAACTGAGCACTGCCACTAACGTTATGCGTGATCCATCGTGGTTATGGATCTAAGATGAGTTGTTAGTAGGTCCAACATCTAAGAGGCAATTCATCAATTTTTTCCTACTTTTGGTCTATTACATGCTATCTTTCATCTAAGTAAATAGTGTAATAGCAGGTAATAATAAGTTATTACTTCTCTATTTCATTCTTAAAAAGTAGTATTTCATTATGACCATACTTCATTAAATACAACAAGCATGACATAAGATAATATATTTATAATTATTTATTTGATTAATGAAATAAATTTAATTATAAAAATAGCTTTAAAGAAATAGTGGTGGTGTTCCATAAAACAAATGCATTTTAGTGCTTATTAGTATGATGCATAATCTCTAGCTAATTTAATTTAGGAATTATGGTTTTGTTAGTTTGAGATAAATATATTTAAAGACAGTTTCTCCCTAAAGAAAGATTTAAGTATGTTTCGAAGCTCATTTGAAGTGAAAGTCGTCTAATAATATGGTATATTAAGTTGGCACACATTTCTCCCTTTTGTAGAAAATGGAGCCCATAAGAATAATGACTAATATTAGGAGTGAACTTAGGACGCATGTTGGGGGTGTTGAGCTTTCCCTTCTTTAAATTTATATATTGGAGTTACTAAAACAATGAATGTTCGATTGTGGTGATGATAATATGACATTGGCTCTCAAACGAGGAACACATCCTGTTCCTTTAAGCAAAAAGAAAAGAAAAAAAAAAAAAAAAAAGAGATCGTAGAGAAAAATATTACGTCTAAGGGTTGTGAAGGTGGCTTTTGGAAAGGGGCCTCCTGTTTTTGCAAATTTAGAGTTGAAAGCACCTTTCCAAAAGGGGCTTTCTTTGTATTTTTTGTAAGAAGAAGATACCTTTTGGAAAGACACCTTTAGTTGTTTTGATATTACAACTGAAGGTGCCTTTTCAAAAGGCCTCTTCATTATAATACTTAGATAATTGAAGACACTTTTCCAAAATGTGCCCTCTATGAAAAAACCTGCACTTAAAATATAAGTAAGTCAAAGCACCATGCGAGGTATAAAATAAAGTAAAACCAACAATTACAATGTAATTGAAAACTCGAAACTCCAAATCCAACCCACTTTCCTACCTCTTGACATAAAGCTCTAGTTTATGATGACATTCATTACTCCACATCAAACTTACATATCTGAAATCCAAAGTCATTCACTACTATATTAATGTAAAAAGTAAAACATAAGGCATATAGCACATGGAAACCAGTATAAATAAGTTAAATTGATATTAAGATCTCTATAAATACAAATGTTATGAAGTTTAGTTTATAGCAAATATAATGTCATCTTCTTTTAGACCTAGTGAAGACGTAAGACACTTTGGATGCCAGACTCTCACTACATCTCTACTCCTTAGGAATATGAGGAGCTTGGGACTCTTAGGTCTGTAGCAGTTGTTAAGGTAGCTCCAAAAACTATAGTAGGTTGATGATTGCTATCTAAGAAGAACTCTCTCCTCAAGAACCGATAGACCTCCTCCCTCTCTTAAGTGGTGTAGGTGGTGTGAAAGGGGATTTGTCTTGCATACCTGAAGCTAGGGTCTAAAAAATGTTGCCCTTATATATACCCTTAGACAAACCCTCCATAGGGGTAGAGCAATGCTGTCACTGTTACGACAATCTTATCCCCAACTATGTCCACCTCTCCTCATCTTGGTTTGTTTGCCTTGTTTAGGGGGATCTAGAGGGTCGTACTCCACTTGGATGTCCTAGTCTGCCTCCTAGACCTCAACCTAAGCCAGATGGGAAGGGTAGAAAGTGGTTGAGAGATGATTGTATAGCAATTAAATCCCATGCTTGGCAAAGGATTGAGTTGCTTAATAGTTAACCCTGTCTAAAGAGATCCTAATCTACGAGAACTCTTCAACTTGCAAAAGAGAAGGGGTTTAAGATATCGCAAACATGGTTGTTAAAATCGCGAGTTAAAAATACGTTTCTACGAGTTTGTGATTTTATAATATTTTTCTTAACAAAAATGGATATAAAATCATATATGTACAAACTTTTAGCAAAATTATGAACTTTTATATACAATTATATAAGTTTATAATTTTACCGATTATGTACAATTTTATACAATTCTACTAATTTTGTGCATTAAAATGAACAGTAGAATCGTGATTTTGACAACCATGATCCTAAAGCAAGGTAAGTAGAAAAAATAATCGCAGTTGAAAGTCGTCTCACCAATTGTCTAAGTAGTGCTCTGGTTTAACCAATGTACTAATGAGTGATCCTCCTCCTATACCACTATTGGTACCCATGCTCTATTCCTTTAAGTCCATTAATCTAGATAACCTAAGCATGGTAATCATTCCATGTGGTGATGTGAGGAAGATGATGCATGATCCAATCCATATTCGTTCAGCTACCCAAGTCGATATGGTGCAACCCCTCCTCCATATCACATGTTAATGGAATCCTCTACAATCCAACAAATTATCGGACTACAAGCTCAGGTAAGTGCCACTCAATAATGTGGAAACATATAAGTGGCACTTGAGCTGCCCAAATGTGGCAATCGTGATAGTAGAAATCTAATAGGATCTCTAGAAGCTCATCTGGATATGGCCACTAGTTGACCTAAAAGACGAATTTGTTGTAATTAATGTAATGGCAAAGCATTGAAAGAAATAGTAACAAAAGTGTATAAAAAATACGTACTTAATTTGGAGTCTCTCTATAAAAAATATTGTAGTAGATTATCATGACATGGGTCAAATGCGTCCTTGTATCACGATTAGTCATCTACCAAGTTGCTAACAGCCTCTTGTTATCCATGACCATGCCATATTTAGGAATGAGAGCTATGTATGGGAACCTATCCCATACCTATTCCCGAAGGAGAATCACTGCACCACCCATCTCATAAGCAGTCTCTAACGAAGAGCTACATAGCTGTTTGTATAGCCATATAAGGTACGTAGACCCCTGGCTGTACTATCCAACTCTTTCGAAGTCCTCCAATAGAGGTAACAACATGGCATGCACTAAGTAACTAGATTTTTTGACAAACATGAACCCCCCAAACATCATCAAGATGTAAGCTCTGGTGTGCTATCTAACCTACTTATCATTTGCCTACTTATGTAGGAAACTAAAGTGGTCAGCTAGCCGACCTATATGTAGGCGCCCTCCTTGTAAATCAGCAGAGTCCTTTAGAACTACCTCGAGGTATGTAATGCTTATTTTTGGCTACATCTTGTAAGTGCTCCCCGTCATCTGTAATCCATCAACTCGAAGGCAAAGTTGAACCTTGACATCCTGGAGTGTAATTATTAGCTCTCCATAGGCCATGTGGAACATATGAGTTTCCCTCCCCCACTTCTTTACCAACACAGTGATCAAGTGGTGATCCAGCTGAATGTAAGGAAGATGGCTTAGACTTGTAAAGTTAACCTGATCAAGGTAAGGCAACATGCATTCATCTAATGGGATCTCATAGACCTACTGGTTTCGCTTGAGTGTCCGCTGACGTCCCCATACATGTAAAGCCTTTATGCCCTACCAAGGATACAAGTTAGTAGGTTTTAGCTAAGCATAGTAATTTATGTTAGAAAAACAAGTCAATACTCTCACATGTCTTGCCCAAATGTGTTTGGACTTGTACCTACCCTATCCGGTAAGAATGGATCCATCTATAGGTATGGGCTCCATCTAGCTTACAAAAGTACAAAATAATATGGTCAAATGGTGAATTTGCATAATAACTATGCATAACATAGTCAATAGTCAGCAAATAAACAAAATGAATCATGCATAAGTTAGTACACCCGATTTTAGTTACCTTGTTGATTCCTTTAGGGACACGTTATTCTATTGTGCACCACTTTTTTTGCCCTTCACTCCTACACAACATGCAAGTCATTCTATCCGGATTATCTTTGATGTCCATCTCCATGTGGAAATGCTTCATCATAGGCTTGCCCTTCTTCATTCCAACCACAGGTTAGGACATACTTTCTAGAGGTGTGGAATCACTGGCCAACTTGACTCATCCCCGATCATAAAGAAGTGGGCTCTGTACATTTGCAACTTATATGTGGACTTATAATGATCCTCGATATGGGACACCAAGTCAAAACGTTCGAAATTGGCAATAGCAATAGCAATAGCATGTAAGTAAGGAATCCTATATATTTGTCACTTATTGCATGTATACATGCGCTTGTTGAAGTATATTGTTTATACATGCCTACCTACCTTCATCTTATTCCCTATACGCTTGCTTCTTGTCCTAACCTCATATAGTTTGTTGTACTGGATAAAACAAACCACTTGATAAGAACTCCTTTGCCTAACCTACTCTTCTAATATGTCTACTACATATTTGGTGTATGGTTAATTTGCACCCACTCACTTAAGCACCTCTTCATGTCTCTTATCCCAATGGAATACGCAAATGTAGAAGATCTTCATCACAAGCGATGTAATTGGTAGACCGTAGGTGTGGTTAAATACCTAATTATATGTTTCCATAAGGTTGGATGTCATATACTTGAATTGATAGCCCTTGTTATGTATAAGTGTCTACCTTTGCATTAACAAAGGGAAAAACCAATTCAGTGCGTCGGGATTAATACTTATAACCTTTTTTAAGCATTTCTCAAATTTTCAAGGCTAAGCTTTGCATTGTTGTGAAAGTCACCAACTTCTTAGACTACTGGCTCATATGGACCTTGTTAAAATTACTTACAATATGTTGTATACACCATTGCTACACTACAAAAGGAGGTTTCCACTTATTCTTGTTTTTATCTAATGCAAATTGAATCCCCTTCTTCTATTAGATATCAAGTAGATGGTTTCGTAGCTTGCCCTATCACCACACATGTACTGTCTCAAATTCTTGAGAAACTAGCCTCATGTATCAACCGTCTCATCAACTAATGTAAAAGCAAGCGGAACTATATGGTTCGCACCATCCATACTAATGGCAATCAATAACTTGTGGCAATACTTTCCATATAAGAACATGCTGTCAATACCAACTATAGGCCTATAAAACTTCAATGCCTCTATACATGGGTCAAAAGACTACCATAGCCACTTTAGCTCTATCATACCTAGTTGTCTCGATGGGTTCCACATCCACTCTACCTTCGTACCAGGGTTAGTTATTTGGATTGCATTGAGCAGTTGAGGCAAATCATCCTATGATCTCTCTTAGTTATTGTACACAGCTTCAATTGCTTTCATCTTCTTATGCCAGTCCTTTCTATTGTTAACTATATACCTAAATTACTTCTTAATAATATTGAGAAGTTGAGAAATTTTTGGTGTTAAGATCTTTCCTAATGACATTTAAGAACTCCCTAACCATGGTATTGTCGTTTGACTTAAGGTGATCTTGAGTTATTATGGGATTGACAAATATGTAGGGCTCTACTAATCTAGTTGTCATAAATACATCCTTTAGTTTCTTCTTACATGCTTATAGTCTCTATTGGCAGCCATCATCATGCTCAGTGCAAAGAATGGAATACTTACTTTTCTTCAATTCCAAGGACCTGAAGTCGATGTTATGTTTGATGTGGTAGTTCTTAATAGCTCTTTCAAGTTCCTCCTTTGTGTTGAATCTCATACCTATATAAAGATCTTCACTAGCTTGCAAGTTATTAAACTCTTCATTCACATCTCTCTCAAAGTTCAAGTAATCATCCTTCCTACCCCTGTTGAAAAAAGGAATTGCATCCCTTACCATTGTTTCAAGTGCATCAATCTTAGAAATTTGCACTAAGGCTAGCATTGGAACCATTAAACTTAAACCCAAAGTGTGTGGGTACACATCAAGAATCTTTGTATGGAAGGTGCGAGTAGTAGGCACCTTAAGCATAATAGGACGTGTAAGAGGTGTCTCATTATCATCATCATCATCATCATAATCATTGTCGTCATCCTCCTCATCTCCCTTAGGCTTATAATCATCATTATCATTGTCATCCTCATCATTATCATGTAAGCTTCATATTCGTTGAACTATGTGATCATGTGAAACTTTCTTCTATAAAACCAATCTTACAGCCTCATTCACTACATTATCATCATCCCACATGGACGCAAATACAGGTAGGGAATCATATTTATATGCCATTTGTTTATTCTCCTTGAATGGTAGGCATATATGTTTTCTATATAGGGGGTCCTCCTTTTACTCCTATAATCCTAACATGCAAATGGTGAATATGGGTCTGCCCAAATACTTCTGCCATCTTAAAGAGATTCTCGACGTCATCGTTGTCGTTAATGGTAATGAGAGAATAACTAATGACACCAATTAAGCATTGGGATGTACGTAAAAAATCTCAACCCCAGTGCTTGAATCAACTCCAATACTTCGGCAAACCCTTTCAAGGAGATTAGAGAAACTCACATTGATTCTCACTTTCAACATCTTCACCGGTCATGATTATATTCTAGCCCCAAATTTCTCTTCAAAATGTTTCAATGGGAGAAAATCATAAATTTTCATGGTACCACCATTTTCAACCTATTCACATTATAATTATTATTTTGGTTAGCACATAAGTCATTGTACACCATTCAATATGACAGCATGATTCTTCCCATTTGCTAAACTAAACAACTCTCTAACGGACAATTCACTGAACACTTAGAGAGTACATTTCAAAACACTAAAATTTCAATTCAATTTTGACAAATCTATACGTCAATATACAAATCGTTTATATATAGTATAACTATATGATATATAACATATATGGACATGCCAACACAACATTTAAATAATCTAAATTAGTTAAATATACTCACATTTAATCCTAAGGTTTCAAATTGGGGAAATAGAAAAATAACCAAAATTGATGCATGAAATTCATGAAAATGTAGTAGATTTAGTGTATGAGATGCTTACCTTTGATTGTTAGATGAGATTTTGCACAAAAAAAAAAAAAACCATTGAAAGAGAAGATTTGAGGATGTGTGCGCATTTTCGCTAAGAGAGAAGGGAGAAAGGGTGTATTTAAAAAGAGGAACGTGCTATTTTGTTCGTGTTGGGATCATTTTTATGTGTAGAGAAGACACCTTTCCAAAAGGCCTTCAATTGTAATGATATTATAATTGAAGACACTTTCTAGAAAAATGTTTTCAATTATAATATCATAACAATTGACGGCAACTTTACCAAAAAAAAACAAAAAGCCTTTTTCTTACCAAAAATACAAGGTAGACACCTTTTGGAAACACATCTTTAGTACTAAATTTGCAAAAACTAAAGGTGCTTTTCCAAGACACTTTTCCGAAAAGCGTTTTGATAGCCTCTTAGACATAATATTTTTCTTTGTGAAACCACTACCACCACCACCAACCCCATACCCCCCCCCCCCCCCCCCCNGAATAGAAAATTACAAACTTATGTGTAAATTTTTTTACTATCTTGTTTGAAAATCTAACAAACAATAGGATAAATTTGGAAATCAATATTAGAAGTAATATTAATATACATATAACTATGGTTCTATTTAATTTAGTGATATTATATAACTTAAATTTTCAAATTTTTATTTTTGGTAGATTTTACTTTACTTAAACTTTTGTTTAGATTGTAATTTTATATTAAGTATAAAGATATTATATTATTTATTTTTGTAAAATTCAAATATTTTTATCTTTTATTTTCTCTTTATATATATAAATATTTTGAAATTTTAATTAAAACTTTAATCGATAAACAGTATCAAATTTAAGATAAATAAGATATGATATAATAATATAAATTATTAGTCTAGATATAAATAGATCCAACCTAGATTTAAGACATTTTAAGTTATAGGTCTATATTTTGATACACAATTAATAAATAAATCTTATAACAAATTTAGATTTCTTAAATACAAAAACAAAACTCGATATGATAGTAGGATTTATTAGCACTAATTTTATAAGGATATATAACCTAAAAAACAGGCCTTTCTACTGCAATTTCCCAGTAAAAGTAAAAGCATGAGCAATGGTATCCCGTGTCCAACTGATTTCATTATGACATTATTCTAAGAAACCCTTGAGAATCTTTCAAAGAAATGTGTTAAAAAACACTCTGCATCGTAATTTCAGTAGAATTTCGCCTCTCGACTCTCCTCTCCCCTCTGGCTCAGGCGCATATAATATAACCAGCTAGCTTTGACTAGCTCTCCTCCTTCCTCGATTCTTTCGCCACCTCAACTTCTTCTTATCACCTCCCTATATCCCACCTCTCTCTCTTTCTCTATCGCCTCATGAACATAAAAATAAGAAAAGAAAAGATTGACAATAATAATGATAATGCCAAAAACACTAGCAAAAAATCTCATTCGTTGTTTCACAAACATGAAACGTCCATTTGATCCTCAATCCTCACAAAACAACCAAACCTTAGGCAACCGCAATCAAAGCCACCACAATGTTAACCCCCCCACCACCACCACCACCTCCTCCTTTATAAAAAACTTCAACTCCCTCTATGATGTCGTATTGCCCAAATCTCCTCGTCTCTCCTCCTCCTCTTGCTCCTCCTCCCATTCCCACCCCGAAACTATCCTGGAACCCGGTATCACTACTATATTCGCCTCACAGCGTTTCTTCTTTTCCCCTCCAGGGCGATCCAGCTCCATAATTGACTCATCCTCAACACCTTCCATAAGCACGCACCCACCCAAGACCGCCGCCGCCCCAAAAGTGAACGACTCCATAGCTATCCCCACCTATTCTCCGGACCCTTATGCAGACTTTCGAAGATCCATGCAAGAGATGGTGGAGGCGCATGAGCTTAAGGACGTGAAAGCCAATTGGGATTTCTTACATGAGATGCTTTTATGTTATCTTGATTTGAACCCTAAGAGCACGCATAAGTTCATAGTTGGTGCTTTTTCCGATCTCTTAGTCACGCTCATGTCACTACCGCCAGCGAAACACTGTAGTGGAGATAAATTTTCCGCTGCCGGCGGCGTTTGTAAGGTCTCCAGTAAAGTACTTATATTGTGACTGAATCTTCAGTTGACGGTAGGAAAAATTCAAAATAAAATGCAGTCTTTTTCAATTTGTTTTCTATATCTTGTCATTTATTTTTTTGTCATCTTAATAATTGTACCAACAATTAATTTTTGATTTATTTCTGGACCTTCCAGTACATCTATTATGTAGAGTTTCGTACGGCGAATTGTCTTTATCGTAAATGTTTAATTTTATTTCCCAGTTTCTTTACTTTCATTATTTTCTTTTGTTCCGTGCGAGGAGTGAAAATACTTCACCCGGCCTGAGTTAAAAGCAGCTGATCTTATTTAGTGAATTCATAAAGTTAGGAATCTCTTCTTATTCCGTCGTTTAGTATCCTGAAATGTTGCAAAACTCTTTTAAGAAATATTGGAAATTGTATTTATACTGACCAATTAGTAATTAAGTATAAGATTGTTAATTCTAACTCAATTGAAGATGTTGGAACTCTTGATTAAGTGGTGAATTTCTGTTAGACTATCTCATCAAGATCTATATCCAAAAACTTGATCTCTGTCCTGGCATAAAAATATGAACTTTGATTAATATCTATATAGGCACTAATGTGGCAGCAAAACTTTTTTATTTTTCCCATAATTTTAAAAACTATAGAAAATTAATATAAGTAAAAATACATTATACCTCATTAATCAAAAGAGGGGGGAAAAAAAAAAGAAAAACCACACCATAATCCACGAAAGCTGGCCAGCCACCGACCTACCCTATTGTAAGTTACTTGAATTCTTCATGATTTTTATCCACGGTATATATTTTAGGCTGAAAAACCCATTAGATTCTGGGTGTTTCAGCTTGTGTTTGATATACGAAATTTTAAGGCATAGATTTGGTCAACTGAGGCAAGATTACTAGCCGATCAGGAAGGGTTGACCAAAATACTGCACCTTAAGATAATCAATTGATGCTTCAACCGGCCGGCCAAGGGAAGTTTAGCGTATGGACCTCGTTGGTTTCCATATGCTTTGGGTCATTTGAATCTTAACTTGAGCACTGGGGAAGCCGAGAAGGATGCTACACACAAGGTTTTTTCTTTTTAATTTTTAATTTTCAAATTTTTTTATCTTTCGTTAATGCGAATTCGTAGGAGAGTTTAGAGAAACAATTTTGAGTCTTTTGTAAGATTCTTATGATTTGTACTTTGCCTCTTTATTAATTAGTCAATTTCTTCCTATAGTCTTTCTTTTATTTATTTATTTTTTCCCTCACGTCGAGGTTTTCTATACAAATATTGGTATTTCCCTACCTTTTCGCTCTCTCTATATTTATTTGTGTTGCTCTGAAGGCATTCGTTATTACTGCAATGACATACTTTTATTCCCAGAAGATTTTGATTACTTTCATGTAACGTTGATAATTTATGTTAGTGGATCCCCTTCGTATTATGATTTTATTATAAGTTTATATCATTGCTAACATTATATTAAAGTAAATAAAAATTGAAAATAACTAAATTATTATCTAATTACGTTTATTCATTTTATAGTTATGTTTCTAATCATATTATACATACATATATATATATATATATATATGTTCATGTTACCGTGTCAAATAAGCAATTTAGAGCCCTATTTTTCTCTATGTAGTGATGTTTGTAATCGTATCATGTATATTTTCATGTTATCGAGTCGCATAAACAATTTAGAGGCCTATTTTTATTTATTTATTTATTTTTAAAGTTCTTTTAAAGAGAAAAAAGTATAAAAAGACTCCTAATGTTTACATGTATCTACAAATAAGTTTTTAATTTTTTATTTAATCCATTTTAGTCCTCAACGTTTTAATAAATTTACAAAAAAAGTTTCTCCATTAGTTTTTCTATCATGTATAGAAAAGTTAAAAACTGAAATAGATTAAATAAAAAAGGTAAGGACCGATTCGTATATATAAATAAATATTAAGAAATTTTTTGTATTTATATAGACCAATTATACATTAACATCTACTTACAGTAATAAAAAATTTAATAGAGTTTAACGAAATGGCTTATTTGATATGATTTAAAAAAATTGAAAAGTAAAATGAATTAAATAAAAGATGAAGTATTGATTGATAAAAGCGTAGATCAGTAAATTTTTTTTTTATTTTTTCCTTCAAAATAAAATACAGTTCCACTTTTAGATCCGTGTACGTAAAGTAGTCAAGGAATCCGGTTTCAAGGACCCAAGTCAAGCTCCATCGTCATGCAGAACTCTTCTCTGTTTATTTTATTTTTATAAGCTATTAAGCAGGGATGCAACTTGCACGTACTCACTTTAATTGCATCAATGACACCCCTTTTTGCCAAATAAGCGGCAGCTTATCTATAAATCAATTGATATGATAATTATCTATAATATTAAGATATAAGAGATTAATCATGTTATTACATTTATAAAAAATTAACTTTTATCAATATATTCCATTTAATTACCTTTAAAATTAGAAGTATATCTTTTAATTCACAAATAGTTTGAGGTTAATTTCACATAAAGTTTCTCTATTTTAGTAGTTTTCACTTATGTATAAGTTAAATTCATAAGAGTAGATTATAATAGCTATTGCTTCACTTTAGATGTGTTTCTACATTTGGTTTGATGTCTAGTTATTATATTACGAAATTATTATTGTTATGAAATGGGAATTATAATTCCTTTATAGGATTAAGTGAACTTAGTTTTATCTAGTATATTTTTATTTCTCTCCATGATACTTCAAAAGAATTATATGAAATAGCTATCATTTTTCTATTGTATTTTTTCTTTTAAGAGTTTAATTTCTATTCCTAATCTACTCAATCCAAGAAACCATATATAAGTTTTCCACTTTACATAAGAAAACTAAACTATAAATAATTAAAATGTGAAAAATGAAAAAGGTTTATTTCTAATTCTTATGTTAACTTTTATTTTTTAATATACATTATGTTATATCTCTTTTATTTTAAGCACACATAGTACGGGTCCATCTCTGGAATTAATGATATATTTAAGCCATTCAAAACTTATATTCTTTTTTTTTTTCTTAATAATTGTTCCATCTTTTCTATTCTAAAAATCTTATATTTTAAAAGATATCCAAAAAGGAGAATGGAATATGTTTCCATCTTTTATACCCTAAATTCGTATTGTTTGCCATCCCAAGTAACACCCACGTACAACTAAAATGTCTTTTTAACAAACACGTGTTTATATCGAGTTAACTCTGTCACTGGAAACGTGATCAGGTTTTGACTGAGGAAATTCACTTTTCACCACCCTCAGAAAAAAAAAAAAAAACACGTACAGTTGCTGGCATTTTATCTGGACCCCCTAGGAGTACTTTCCTGTTGCAGTTTCATAAGGGGGACCGCAGAAGATGTTAACAATTGCATGGTTCACTAGACTAGGACAAATTCGTCTGGTTGTTATATCTTGGGAGTAGTTCTACGTCGTTAAGATGACACTGTTTTCCTTTGGATTATTGTATTGGAAGAAGATTGGGGCAGAAAGATTTTTTCCTCCAGCAGGTTTGGCATTGGTTTACATGTATGTTAGACACGTATTCATAAAAGATGAACTGATCCGTCGAGAAAGGTTAGTCTAGTATTGCGTGAATTGATGGTACGGATAAATAAGAAAATCTATACGTGCAAGTTTTCACAATCACTTGTGGTAACTTTCGGGGATGACATAGGTGATGTGCAGCAATTTTACATATTATTGTCTACTATTAAATTCTTAATTAATTCGACCATGAAATTATTTAAAAGTAATTATATAATATAATTATATTTTAATTATTAATAGATCTTATATACTCTAATTCAGGTTTGTTTATAATTAAAACAGAAATTATCAATAACTTCCTGAAGAATGTTAACAGTCTTTTAACTTTTACTATTAATGAATATTATTTTCATGGTAAGTTGAGAAATTTTTTTGTAACCAAGGGCTATCTATATTTGTATATGCATTGAGCCAAAGAGAAGTCACATGCATAGTATATGAATAACATCTACATATGGCCTAAGGAGAAATGATGTGTATGGCATGTAAGAGATGATTAAAAAAGAAATTATCGAGAAAAAGAGTAAGTAATATCTATTTACTTTAAACTAAATGTTATAGGTGGGGGAGCATGGAGCATCAAACTCCACGATTGGTGAAGTGTGTAACATGTCCTTTAAATGATTAAAGTGTTTGATCTTTCAAGAAGTCAATTGGGTAGTATGATGATTTTTTTGTAAGATTCTTAATGTTCGAATGAGGTAAGGGGTTAAGTATTTATAAAAATTAGTTACTAATATTATTCGTTAAACTACGATGATGATCAATACTTGAAATTAATCCATTCTTTAATGGATCCCAAATGGGCTCTCCTTTTGGATTCAACTCAATAAAGACCTTTTTAGTGCATAAGCTAAATTAAGAGAAAGTTGATATTCAATCTAACGGGATTTACTCAAAGTTATTATGCGAAATCTCATTTAATCATTTAAATTTTATAGACTTAATTCTTGAGATTCTACCACCTTAATTTGAAGAGTTAAATCTAGTTTAATATTGGGTTTAAAATTCAAAATTGAATTTAACCCTCCATAATATGATGCAAGATCCTCCCCTAAATTCTTACATGACATATCGTGCCTATTGAACCTATTTTCGTCGGGACATTCTTCCGCAATTGCTTTATTTTGGTTCGTTCAAAGTTCATCCTTCTTTCCTTTTCTTCTTTTATTGTTTTTTCGAACCCATATTCATATTCGTCCTTTAGTACCACAACGGAAGATCATATCGTACATGCCTTATAGAGTCAAATAGACAAATGGAGCACCAGAGACGATCACCTTACTGGGTCTGATCACAGATATTGCCTATATCGTGTTTGCAAAATCCAACTTTGTATATTGACGATTTCGTCATTTTTACCATTTAAACTTAAATTCTGTATTGACATCAATTTAAAGATGCAAAAGTTTGGTTTTGGGCTCAGCCCGCGATTTCCTAGAGTTACGGGACTAGACATGGCCCTTAAAACAGCTGGCTCGTGAATATATATATATGAAGAAAAATCGTACAAAAAAGTAGACTAGAGGCCCAGCATCATCTACAAAGACTGGAAACGATTGATTAAGAGTATGCATGAACCAAGTTGGTATACGGGCTAGTTTGCACAAACTCATTTTGATTATAGTTAAGTTAAGTTTGAAGTCAAACCATTTGCATAAATTATTAAATCAAGCTCAATCATAAACCTATGTGGATTGATGGGTTTGTGTGTCCCGTTGAGTTCAAATTAAACCTAAGTACATATTCAACATTATTGAGTCGAGTCAAGTTCATATTTTAGTATAGCATGAATTATGAGTATATAAAGTTTTATAAATAACTAAGTTTTAAAAAATTTAATCAAGTTGAGCTCAATCAAGTTAAGTAGCAATTCAACTTAAGCTCAAACTGAAAAGATAAAACTTAATCTTTAAATTTCATATGCAAATTCAATCTCAAAATAAATACTGTGTGATTTAATTCTACTTAACTACACCATTGCTAGTGGAGCCATACCTAACTTCAATAAAAATTACAGTCTCTTGCAGTAGGAACAAATTGTAGAAGCAAATAGGATATAACCAATAGTCTCAACCATCAATTAACTTTATTATCACCGATCTGGCTTTGGTTGCACCACCATAAGTAAAAGGGTAAATAGAGATGCATGGAAAGGTGCATCAACAAGCTATGTTTTTTAAATCCCATTTAGCATTTAATTCATCCTTGTTTAAAAATCATTTTTAACTTGCTCTTATGACAAACTATATTTTTCATGGATCACGGCCTCTCTATGCCCAAGAAACAAATATGTAGAGATCACTATAAGATTATTTTCGAGTCCTTAATTTTCAGCTTTACATATATATACTTTAAATCATAAATCAAGGACATAAACTTAGATATATGATGTCTTACTCAATGATCTTTCACTCATACCGAGGGAATACAACCTATACTTAGCACTATTTAGTTTGTCAAAGGTTTTGTCATGTATAACAATTCCAATCTCCTATAAAGACCGGCAATCCTTCTTCAAACTTTCCCTTGTAAAACAGGATTAGTCAAAGAAATTAAAGTGAATAAGTTTTCTTGCCATTCATCAAGATTTACCCAATCATTGTTCTTCATGGATCCCAACCTCTCATCGAATATCTTCCTTACAAGCATAATTGCACAACAATCTCATGTATTCTCATTTGCCATGAACTAAAATTTATGTACGCTTGAACATCTCAATATCATATTTTATTGTCATCTCTACGGTGATACCCCATCTGTCGGTGAATCCACGTGGCTAGACTTAAATTTGGTCACTAGCAAAATAAAATATACATACTAGAGACAAAATAAGTTAATAAGAGAAAGAACCAACACAAATCTATATGGAAATCCGTATATAACAAAAATTTTATATTATTTATCCCTTTAATAAATAAACTAAGAACACTCATTAAAATTTATAGAGAGATTTAAGACTGCTAAAGGTATCCAAATATAGAAAATATCTTGAGCTGGATGCTAAGTACAAAATAGGAAACTAAGCACATTACTCAAAAACAATTTGATCAATAGGACACCTACTTTGGGCATTCAGTTGATTATGTATTCCCTTTATCATCAAATCTTGTAAATTTAAGATATAACATAGATAATCAAGAATAATGTGAATTGGGATCCAAAAAGCAGAACTTGGCGTAGTATGTATTTCATGACAAGTTTAGTTCGTGTACTGTTTTGCTGTGTTTTGTATTAAAACAAAACAAAACACTGTTTTATCTATACATTTTCTTCTCATTACCGGTCCTTACAACTTTACTCTATGTAATAAAAGCACAAGCATTAGATTCACCAAATATAATAGACGAAACTTGCCTCTATTTCTCAACCTATTGGACAAAATAAAAGACTTTACTCACATATGGTATCGGCTCTATAAATAAGATTTGATTACATATACTATCATACACTTCATTAAGACCTATAAGAAATTGAATCAATTGAGTTTGTGATTCCATATCAACCAATTTATCACGCAAATTACAAGAACAAGCATCCATCTAGCCACAAACACAATGAGGATATGGTTGAACCTGCTGCAATTCATCTCAACACTTTTTGAGCTTACTATAATAAGCACTAACACTTTGATCATTTTATTTGAGATTACATATATCATATTATAACTTGAATACTAAGGGACCATTTGAAATTCTGTATTGTTAAACTATTCCTTCCACAATTGTTTAGCAGAAGACGCATAAATAAAATTCTAAGCTATCTCAGTACTCAAGGAATTTAATAGCTAGCATTGAACCGTGTAATCACATCGTAACCATTGAACAAGATCTAAAGAATCATCACTAGGTTTTCTTATTGATCTATCTATAAACCCTAATTTCAATTTTGCCCTAACCCTTAACTTAATCAATCGATTCTAGCCAAGGAAATTGTTTCCATTAAAAATCAAAGTTCCAATGACCATATTTGGATTGTTAAAATTGGACAAAAACAATGGATCAAAGATCGATGAATCCACTATAATATTTCCAATTGATTCTACCAAAGAACTCGTGATTCAAAGTAATTAGACAGATATTACCTTGTCCTTTGCTCTGATACCATGTAAGAAGTCGTAGTCCAACTTTGACACCAATTAAGTAGTTTAAATTGCTTTGAGAATATATACAGAAGGTAGACAGAATGAGAAGAAAATGTATGGACGAAAGAGAAAGAATAAAATTGATAAAACTCAGCAACTATTATGATAGAGGTATAGTAGTCTATTTATAGTATTCGTAAGAGTAAAATTGGTCCTAATAGAGTAAACAAACTAAACTAAACAAAACAATAACTAATAGAACTATATACAAAATGTCAAATAGTAAAAATAAATACAGAGTACTTATATATTTCTATAAAGAAGTTATCGAAATTAAATTTTGCGTCCATGGAGTCTTAGACTAGACTTAATCAACCACATTTAAATTATTTTATTTATAGTTAGTTATATATATCTTTTCTATGAATCTTTAAAACTCTTTAATATGCGTTGGTTTCCATTTTTATAGACATTATCATGGAATTTTTTAGTAATTTGTAGAGGTGTCTACCTATATTTTAAACATAATACGGACGAACAATAAAAAAAAAAAAAACAAAAAATATCAATATAATTTTGGAGGAACAACTTCCCATTTGTTTATGGTTGATATTTTTTTATTTTTGGTGTGAAAACTGGGATGCAGACAAATTGTCTAGTTAGTAGCCAATCAACCCGGGTCTTTTATGTGTTTATCCATCCTGAATAGGCTAAAATCCAGTGTAGCCATTTTATGGAATACAAAGACGACCTAAAATACTGCGAAAGACAGAAAGAGACAGAGGAATCTTTAGTCTTGTCTTTTATTTTTTTTTTCCATGAACTTTGACGTCCTCCAAGACGAAGATTCAAAAAAAAAAAAAAAAAAATCATAGATGATGACACCAAAGAGGATTATAAATAGTTCAACTTGTTACGCAGGACATGGGATACTGAATATAACTATTAAACACTGGGGTTGATCTATAAGCGTGTGCCTCTTCTGGGATCCATTATGGATGCATTTAATTGCATTTCTCAGTAAATGACGACTCTGGCTTTTTGTTCAATCATGTCTTTAACTGGGGAATGGCAAATACTGCCAGTCTTCGTAATTTTTCATGATTCATTTAGATACGGGTGTTTTTTTAAAATAAAAAATTAAAACGTTTTTTTTCTTGTCTAACTTCTTTTTTCTGTATTTTAATTTTTTTAAAGTTTTTGTAGCTATTTATACTTTTCTATATTTATATTATGGTAATAATTATTGTAGCGAAGTATTATGGCCGAATTGCCGGGATGAAGAACGGGTCTTATTATTTGTATGGTTTCCATGGCGATTGGACATGTCTGAATTTGTCTGAAATCCACCTGTACTAATTACTGCTCTTTATCATATTATTAAGCATACAAGGCTCCACGTCTTCTTCAAGGATCAAAATCAATTAAATTACCATTAATTCATTACCCTTTTTTTTTTTTACCAAACTAAAGGAAAAAGAAATTTAAACTCTAATATATTTTGATGAAAAATTAGCGATAATACTATTAAATTATAATAATCTTAACTCATTGTCTATTTATTTAAAAACCGCATTTCATCCTCTGTGTATCCATAGACATGTAAATTCTACAATTTTATATTTTGTAAAGGAAATTAAAATGAGCCTTCCATATTTTTCCAATTCAAATCCCACTCTTGTTCGCCTTATTGTTTCAACTATGAACACCAATGTTGTTAAACCTAAATCGAAAGATTAATCAAAGAGTGGAAAGGGTTAATCAGATTGAACAAAGATCAATAAAAATATTATAATATAATTCATATTTATTTATGAAGTAGTAAGAATTATCTATCTTTGAGAATTAGAAGTTAAAAGCTTTTTACAATTTATTTTTTACAAAATTATTGTATTTTCTAGAAAACTTAAGAAAAAATAATATATTTTAATTCAAAAAACACTCTATTGGTTCTTATAGGAAATGAGTTGGATTGATTGGATCAATTGATTAAATCAAGGTTATAGTTAATGAGGGTCAAAGTGATGACTTGGATAGATCAAGCAGGTTAAACTAGGTTAGACCGAGTAGGTTAAACTAGGTTAGATCGAGCAGATAATCTGGGTCTGATAACACTGATAAACACAAAGTTTTTTCATTCTTCCAATATCCTAAGCTGAAAAATGAAGTAAGAGTTCTTATTACCAAAATTATATGTTTTACTTGATTAAGTTCAATTTCTAAAAATATTTGTTGTTTTCTTTATTTACTTTGAATTATTTTAAAGTACATGCTTATATATATATACTACGTATATGTTTATTAGTACCCATAGTTCCTATTTTAATAGTGTAGATATTGGTACAAAATATGATACTAGTGAATCAATAAAAAAAATAAAAATGAAATTTGATTTTGGTTGTTTCAAGAGAATCACATTCCAAAGGGTATAAGACCACTCTTTTAGATTGAAATTTGTTTATTTATTCTCATTAATATTGCCTTAATTATAAAAATACATATCGATTTACTAGTTTGTTGTAAGTAATTAACTTTTCCTACTAATACGACTATTAATACGATTACTAATACCACCATTACAACTATTAAAACTAATATTACAATCTTGTAAAAAATAGTAACTTCTATAAAATTGTGCAATTATTTATTCATTATTTATATTTATATCACTACTATATACTTGAATTAAAACAAAATTTCCGCATCTTCAAAATAACCTTGTCCTTAAGGTTTAAATAGAAAGAGCATGATCATGAAAATCTATAGTTACTATATCTTGAGGTCTTACATGCTATTCTTCTAAAACTTATTTAATTCAAACAATGTCAAAAAATTTTCTTGCATGAACTTCACTAAAAGTCATAACAAAGATACATATATTTCTTTTTTTTTTTTTAATGCATCAAGAAGAAAGTATGATTCACTGGTCTTATAATTATCTTTATTAGTACATTTGAAAATAGTGCAAGAAATATCATGACTCATTATCTTCTCAATAAATTGAATAATTTGACTTTTATTATCTATCTTGGCCAATCCATAACTCGATGCACAACTTTCATTAACTGAAGCACATTAAATAGAAATTTCAGCATTCTTGTCTATAAGACTCTTTACGAAGTCCATATTGTTCTCTTAAGTATGAAAATCTACTAAGTCTTTATCATTTTTATATTCAACCTCTACTAACTACTCTTTCTCGATATCCGCTTCTTCTTCAATCACTTTATCTTTACAAATACACTCCTTTTCTTGATTAAAACTCATACGAGATATGAACATAGGTACTATAGTTGATTAAAATATTTTTAAAATGTAGAACCTTGGCGTTGATTCCATGGCAATTGCAATGAGGAATGAGACGAGAGCACCAAATGTTAATACCCATATTTCCTATTCTACTAGTGTGGATATTGGTATGACGTATGGTATTAGTGAATAAATGAAAAATTGAATATAATGAAAATGAAAATGGAATTTGATTTTGCTTGTTTCAAGAGAACTACTCTTTAAAGGGTACAAGATTACTTTTTTAGATTGAAATTTGTCTATCTATTCTTATTAACATTATCCTATTTATAGAAATACTTATCAATTTACTAGTTTATTATAAGTAACCAGCTTTCTCTTTTAATACGATTACCAACCACTATTGCAACTATTAAAACTAATATTACAATCTAGTAAAAACTACTAACTTTTATAAAATTGTGTAATTATTTATTGATTATTTATATTTATACTACTATTATGTACTTGAATCATAACAAATCACCTGCTAGCTTAACATTATAGTAATAGTGTTAAAAATTTGGGTATATTAGTGACTTTTAACAATCAGTAAGAATAATGGTTACTAAGGTAGTGATTGAGGGTATGGAGAATCTTCATTTATTTTTCTAAATATAAAAAGTTTTCTTACTTTTGTCAATGTTTGACCATGAATTTTACCCCTGGCTATCACTTTAAATTCTATCGTTATTTGTTTTTAAGAGTTAGTACGAACTACAATTTCTTAATATGAATATAATAAAAAGAGAAACGAAACTAAGGAGAAAAAAATGACATAAAGCTAGTGAACTTCTAACCTCATGCTTAAACCTAATGTTATATCTATATGCTTATCTATTTGGTTGTTGGTCTATGCCTTGTTTATATGTGGACAAGGTCAACTTTGACTATATTCAAATTTAAGCCCAGGCTCATTGACTTCCTCTTTATTTTATTTAAATTAAAAATTATATTCTATTAAACTATTTAAAAGATTTTATATTTTCTTTTTATTTTTCTAAATTTTATATTTTTGTGAGTTTTTCTAAATTTCTTTTTTTTTTTTTGCTTTCCTTAAATCTTTTATTTTTTTATATTTTTCTAAATTTATTATTTTTTTATTTCTTTAATTTTCGTGATTTTTTGGTTTTCTTAAATTTTCCACTTTTTTTTTGTATTTTTCTAAATTTCCTTTTTTTTGTTTTATTTTTGTAATTTTTTTTCATTTTTCCTAATTTAGGACCCTTTACCCCTCTTTGTGATAAAGTTTAAATAAAACTTTACTATAAAGATAAAGAAAACACTATTTTTGTCTTAAGGGTGACTTTAACCTAAAAAGCGCCTTAACTAGCTATTTTAGGCTCGATTTACTAGGGATTTTGGTGAACAGTAAAAAGAAAGGATGTGTTCTAAGAGCTGGTTGAGAGATTGAAAGAGGAATTAAAGCTTAGCTCTACCCATATGGGCTGACGAACTACGATGAATGGGTAAGCACTCTTTCAACTAATTAAGACCCTAAAGAGATATTGAAAACTTAGTCATACCCTTATAAGCTAGCTAACTAAGTAAGGCAGGTGAAGCGCTCCTTGAGTTGGCTAAGACCTAAAGAGATATTGAAAACTTGGTCGTACCCCCATGAGTTGACTAACCAAAGTGGGCGAACCGCTCCTTAAGTTAGCTAAGATCTTAAAGAGATATTGAAAACTTAATCATGCCCCTATGAGTTGACTAACCAAGGCAGGCGAAGCATTTCCTAAGCTGGCTAAGACTCTAAAGAGATGTTGAAAACTTGGTGGTACCCCTATGAGCTAACTAACCAAGGTAAGTGAAGTGCTCCTTGAGTTGACTAAGACCTTAAAGAGATATTAAAAACTTAGTCATGCGCTAATGAGCTAACTAATCAAGATGAGGCGGATGAAGTGTTCCTAAAGCTAGCTAAGACCTTAAAAGATGTTGAAAAACTTAGTCATGCCATAATGAGTTGATTAACTAAGATCAGATGGGCAAAGTGCTCCTAGAGCTAGCTAAGACCCTAAAAAGATATTGAAAGCTCGGTCATACCCTAATGAGTTGACTAACCAAGATAAGGCAGGCGAAGCACTCTTAGAGCTAGCTAAGACCCAAAAGATGGTGAAAAACTTAGTCGTGCTCTAATGAGCTGACTATATGACTAACTAAGATCAAACGAGCGAAGTGTTTCTGGAGCTAGCTAAGACCTTAAAGAGATATTGAAAAACTTGGTTGTGCTCTAATGAGCTAAATAACTAAGATCAGATAGGCGAAGCATTTTTAAAGCCGGTTAAGACCCTAAAAGATGTTAAGAACTTGGTCATGCCCCAATGAGTTGACTAACAAAGATGAGGCTAGCGAAGCGCTCCTAGAGCTGACTAGGACCTTAAAAGATGTGTATCAAAAGTAAAAACCTTGTAGGCTAGCTAAAGATTAGCTAAAAGCTTACTAGAAAACATAAACACTGGTTATTATCTAAGCAAATACAATCTAAATGCAAATGTAAAGTTCAAATATCAATGTGCTAACATCATGTAGAAGTACTTACTTGGTCTTGCCAATAACACCCAAATTGTCAAACCTTTCCTTGAAAAGTCCTAACTAAAACCAATTAACTCATTCCTCGAAACGAATTCAATTTTTGATCCCTTATTCCAACTAATTTTGGTATGGAGCCTTTGAGATTTCACTAGTTTTTTAGAGAAGTTACGGAAATCAACCTAATACAGAATTCTACCTACTATTTTTCATTTAATTGACTGGTTACCTTTTCAAAACTTTTATGAATTGAAACCCTAATTCTTGACTAGTAAATCTCTACCATGAGGTGATTGTCTATTTGGATTTCACCTCTCCTTGAAAATAAACAATAAAACTCCTCGTCAAGGGGGATTAATTTGCAATAAATTATTTAAAAGATTTTTGTCGATTACCAATATTTTGTATCTCACTTTTTAACTTTTCTTATGTTTTCATTATATAGGTTCAATTAAATAGGGTAAGGGAGCTGGACCTTTTAGTGGAGTAGGAAGAGAAGGTGATGATTCCAACGTCGACAACTGCAAAGGATATCAACTTTGCTTGTAGGGAATAAAAATTAGACCACAATAACATTTAATTTGACTAGCATTTTCGTGTTCAAAATAAAAATTTCCATTGAATTCTTATGGGTAGTACAACTTTATAGGTCAACATTGATAGGGTCTCTCAATTCTAGATCATCCATTTGAGACAAAATTAAAGCCCCTCTTGAAAATACTTACTTCATAACATAAGGGCCTCTATAATTGGGAGTAAATTTTCCTCTAGACTCTTGTGTATTAGGTAAAGCCTTCCTCAACACCATATCACCCTCTTTGAAGTTCTAGAGTCATACTCTTTTATTGAAAGCCTGAGCCATTTTTTGTTAGTAACATTGATTATGACATAGGGTTGTTAGTCTTTTCTCATTAATCAAATTTAGCTACTTGATATGTTTCTTTACCTAATCGACTTTGTCCAGCTAGGTTTCTGATAGTACTCTGAGAGATGGGATCTCAACTTCTATTAGTAACACCGCTTCAGTACCATATACTAAAGAGTAAGGTATTGCCCTAATCGATATTCTAATGGAAGTTCTATAGGCCATGAGTGTGAATGGCAACATTTCATGCCATTCCTTATATGTAACAACCATATTTATATTATTCTTTTGAGGTTTTTATTAACTACTTCAATGGCTCCATTCATTTGGGGTCGATACGGTGTAGAGTTTTTGTAAATGATCCTAAATTGTCAATATAACTCTAACATAAGCTTATTGTTGAGATTAGTGTCGTTGTCAATGATGATTGTTTCTAAAGCCTCATATTGAGCCAAGATATCTCTCTTGATGAACTTAACTATGACCCCTTAAGTAATGCTTAAGTAAGATGAGGCCTCAACCCATTTGCTGAAGTAGTCGATGGTGACTGGTATAAAGTGATGCCCATTGGATGCTTTTGGAGTAATCGGACCAATGATATCTATTCCCCACATTAAAAAAGGCCATGGTGCCAATAGTGTATGTAATTCTTGAGGCGGGGCATTTATCTTATTTGCATAAACTTGGCATAAGTGACAATCCCTAACGTGTTTGATGCAATCGCTTTTTATTGTTGACCAATAATACCCTAGCCTCATAATTTTCTTAGCCAGCATGTAACCGTTCACATGAGGGCTATATACTCCTTCGTGTACTTCTTTCATCAACATCTTGGCCTCCTTGTCATTTACACACCTTAAAAGTGTACCATCAAAAGATCGCTGGTACAAAGTGGACTCACTTACTAAGAATTGGGTAGCTAATCTCATGATCATCCTTCTATCATTTTTCTCAACCTCTTTAGGGTAGGTGCCTTATTGTAGGAACATTTTAATATCATGGTACCACAGCTTTTTGTCATTCGTACCCTCAATTACCAAACAAAAGGCAAGCTTATCTTCAATTTCAATAGTGAAGGGCTAAATCTCAACTCTATAAGATATTTGGATCATAGATGCTAGAGTGGCTAAGGCATTGGTAAATTGATTATGAGTCTTCGGTACATGATTGAAAGTGATTTCTTTGAATTTCTCCATCAATTCAATTAAATGCCGGTGATAAGGTACCGGTTTAGAATCTTTCTTCTTGTACTCTCCCTAAGCTTAGCCGATAATAAGTAAAGAGTCCTCATACACTTCTAATTCTTGAATATCTTTATCTAAGGCCATTTTGAGTCCTATAATGCATGCTTCATACTTAACGATATTATTGGTGCATAGGAAAACAACCCTTATAACTACAGGGTACTATGTACTTTCAAAGGATATTAGTATCACCCCAATTCCACACTAAAATACGTTAGCTACCTCATCGAAGAACATCTTCCACTTTGGTGGTTCATCATCTTCTCCTTTATCAAAACTTCCCTTGACTACTAAGATATTTTCATTGGGGAAATTGACTTGTACCTCTTGAGGGATATTACCAAAGGGATTTTCTTCTAACTGATATGCTAAAGCTTGTCCCTTGACTGAATTTTGGTTCATGTATGTAATGTCAAACTCTGATAGTAACATTTTCCATTTTAAGATTCTGCTAGTTAGGGTTGGTTTCTCTTCCATGTACTTTAAGGAATCGTATCGAGTTAGCAATTCAACCTAGTAATAGAGCATGTATTATTTGAGTCGATGCATTACCCAAGCTAAAGCATAGTAGGTTCTTTCCACTTCTAAATATTTTTGTTCCCTTTCAGTAAATTTCTTGCTCAAGTAATATACAGCTCGTTCTTTTCCTTCTTCATTGTTCTAGTTAAGCATATACCCCATGGATTCTGGCAATATTGTTAGGTGTAGAAATAAAGGCTTCTTAGGTTTAGGAGTTATCAAAATTAGATGGTTTATGAGGTACTCCTTAATCATTGTGAAGGCTTTCTCGCATTCTTCATCCTGGTTTATCTTAGCGTTCTTTTTCAACAATTTAAACGAGTGACAGCATTTGTCTGTAAGTTGAGATATGAACTAGGCTATGTAGTTTAAATTGCCTAATGAGCCTCTAATTTCTTTAAGTGTATGTAAAGGGGGTAAGTCAACTATTGATTTGACTTTACCAAGGTCTACTTCAATGCCCCTTTGATTGATTATAAAACCCAACAATTTCCTTAAAATCATTCTGAAGGTACACTTCTTTAGGTGAAGCTTCAATTGAAATTTTCTCAACCTATCAAACAATCTCCTCATATTATCTACACAATTTTTTCCTTTGTTAGACTTTGTAATCATATCATCAACATATACACCTCAACTTTTTTGTACATCATGTTGTGAAAAATTGCAACCATGGCTCTCTGATAAGTTACCCTAGCATTTTTTAGTCCAAAAGACATTACTTTAGAGCAAAATGTGACCTAAGTTGTAATAAATGTTGTCTTAGCTTTATCTTCTTTGGACATTTGTATCTAATTGTATCTAGAGAACCCATTGAATGAGAAAAGATGGCTTTTGGCCGTGTTGTCGACCAAGATGTTAATATGAGGCAAGGTGAAATTATCTTTAGGGGTTGCTAGGTTGAGGTCTCGAAAATCCATGCAAACTTTGACTTTTCCATTCTTCTTTGTTACTAGCACAATGTAGGCTACCCACTCGAGATAATCAGATACCTCGATAAAACTGACCTTTAGTAATTTTTTGACTTCTTCTTTAATTTTCAACAAGACATCCAATTAGAACCTTCTTGGCTTTTTCTTTTTAGGTTTGATATCCTCTCATATAGGTAAGTGGTGAACCATGATTCACGATTGATGGATCCAACCTAGGCATGTCATTATAAGACCATGCAAATACATCTTGATATTAAGATAGTAGTGTGGTCATTTCTGCCTTTTGTTCTTCTTACAAATTCCCTCCAATTTGCAATCTTTTGGGGCTATCATCAACTTAACATTAACTGTCTCTGTTGGCTAGTCAATAGAAATTCTACTCATTTCATATCTTTGCCAGCTTTCTTGTACATTAGCGTGGTCATTAACATAACTCTGGATGACTAACCCAATAGGGTTGGAAGTGATATCAATACTTTCATCACCTATCTGCATAAGGTATCCATGGCCTTTATTCGAAGCATTAGATCTATGTAAAAAGTATATAAAGGAAAGAGTGTGAGTGCGGAAGAAATGAAGAGAAAGAAGATTGATTCTTATTTAGAAGAAATCCTTTTGAGTAAAATATTGTAGAACAAAGGTAATTATTACAAAACTCTGTAAAATACTTAACCGTGATTCATTCTTTACCCTAGAGAAGACTTATTGCTATTTATAGGGATGGAGAAGCAATTATTCAGATGCTAGGACCTGTGAACTATTGAATGGTTGATTCTTTTTCTCGAAAATGAGGAGAGATATTTACTGAGTTGTCAAAAGCTATTTCGTGTAAAAGAAGGCTAAGTGCTAAGCCAAGCCAAGTAAGGAAAAGCAATGCCTTTGCTTATCCTAATGAAGCCGTGGATTGAATTAAGCATAGACTTTGTTTATGGACTACCACAAACTACTTAAGGCAAATATTCTATAATGGTCATCGTAGATCGGTTTAGCAAAATGGTACACTTTGTGCTCTGCTCCAAAACTAATGATGCTTCTGTTATTGTTTCTCTTTTCTTATAGGAGATTGTATGGATACATGGTATGCTGAGAAGTGTAGTCTTCGATAGAGACCTAAAGTTCTTGAGCCATTTCAAGAGGACCTTGTAGTGTCAAATGGGAACCAAACTACTATTCAATACTTCTTGTTACCCTTAAATTGATGGCCAAACAAAGGTGGTTAATTACACTTTGGGATTACTGCTCCGAGCTATAATAGGTAAGAACTTGGTAGATTGGGACGTTTGCTTACAACCAGATAGTGCATGACACCTCTAAGCAGATTCCCTTTGAAGTGGTCTATGCTTTCAATCTCAAGTTGCCCCTCTATCATACCCTTGCACTTGTACCTATACAAGAGGACCCAAACGCCTTAACTAGAGCACAATCCCTTCAGTACATCTATAACAAAGTTACTCGACATATTGATTAAGCTACTAAAAGAATGTGATAGAAGACTAAGGTTGGAATTGCTAAACAATTCCAGCTAAGAGACTTGGTATGGCTACACCTCAACAGAGAGCGGTTTCCCAGTAAGAGGAGGAATAAATTAACTACTAGAGTTAAAGGACCATTCAAAATTCTCCAGAAGATCAATGATAACGCCTATAGATTGTAGTTGCCTGAAGACTATGGGGTTTTTGATACCTTCAACATTATCAACCTCAGTCTACATCACCCTGACGAGGAGCTGATTGAAGACCATTCAGATTTGATCCCAAATCCAAATCAACCCGAAGGGAATAATAGGAATTAGGCTAATAGGCCTTTGACCAGTAGCTGAGCTTGAGGATTGGAAGGCTTGGTAAGGCAGATTTTACTCCGACTGACTCTTGCTGAAGCCAAGTACTTCTCTACTAAGTCACCCTTCATGCTGAGCTGAATGACTACCTATTTCTCGAAGATTGTATGCTGAGAAACAATATGTCGAGAAAACTGCCAATCCTCACCCTATCACATTCATTTCCAAACTAACCACTTACTCAGCTTCAATCTTGCCAAGATGACGAGAGAGACTCCAAACTCATCCTTAGCTACCCTTGCTCGGACAAGCAACCTGTCCGTACATTTTTGTCTGCATCCTCAAATGGCCTTGGAAATGTAACATTACCACATGTATAGGACCACGTGTAGAATTTGCTCCACTAACCATTACTTTTCCGAAATATTCATTTTTATCCTTTTGTATTCTTATACATTACTTCTTAAGGTAATACCCTTTTTGTCTTTTCCTTTTTAGGCATGTTGCCCTAAATTCTCGAGTATAAATATCCCGGTACTTATAGCTGTAAGATAGATAGATTATCATTAATACACTTGACTATTTTTCTTCCTTGCATAAATACTACCTATTTACTCTCGGCATCACTCTTATCCTAACCCTTGAGTAAGGTTAGGTGGCTAGTAATCTCACTAGACCGATTTGTGCATCATATCAAATTGTATCTTGAGTAGTCGGAAGTTTCATTAGTGCAACATATCCACTAGAGCTATTCATAAGATTTGCTTACTCTTCATTTGCATTTATCCTTTCATACATTTCTCATCACTTTCCTCTAAGCTTTTTGCAAGCTTAGACCCATCTAACGACTGGCCTTATCTGTTCTTAGTTACGGTTCACACCAAACTTTGACCTCCCTTAGAGTTCTGAATAAAGCTTCTCGATGTGGTTTCGACGCCATCAACAGACTCATAAGAGATATTTGTGCTGGAGTCTTATCAATTGATCCATTACTTATACTCACTTGATTTAATCATTTTCATGAAGGCAAACAATCGTTCTTCACATTCAATTGATTCGTTATTTGGGCTCTCTAGCACAGTTTTCTCTTTGAAGTCTTCCTTTGGGTTATAAATTCTACCAGAGCGAGTAATTCCCCCTATGAGTGAACTTTGATAGGAATCAAACTATTAGGCCTTTGACCCATAGTCAAGCCTAAGGACTGGAAGGCCTGGCAAGGCTGATTTTACTCTTACTAAAGCCAAGCACTTCTCTACTAAGTCACCCTTCATGCTAAGCCAAATAATTGCTTATTTTTCAAAGATTGTGTGCTAAGAAATAGTATGTCAAGAAAACTGCCAACCTTGCCCTCTCACATTCATTCCTAAATTGACCACTTACTCAGCTTTAATCTTGCTGTGATGACGAGAGAGACTCTGGACTAATCCTTAGCCACCCTTGCTTGGATAAGCAACCTGTCTATACATTTTTGTCCGCATCCTCAAACGGCCTCGCTAATGTAACATTACCATGTATACAAGACCATGTATAGAATCTGCTCCACTAACCATTACTTTTCCGTAGTATTTATTTTTACCCTTTTGTATTCTTGTACATTACTTATTTAAGGTAATACCCTTTTTGTCTTTTCCCTTTTCGACATGTTGCCCTAAATTCTCAAGTATAAATACCCTTGTACTTGTAACTATAAGATAGATAGATTATCATTAATACACTTGAGTATTTTTCTTCCTTATATAAACACTGCTTGTTTACTTTCGACATCACTTTTATCCTAACTCTTAGGTAAGGCTAAGTAGTGAGTAACCTCACCAGACCAATTTGTACATAATATCAAATTATGCCACGAGTCCTCGAAAGCTCCATTAGTGTATCACATTCTCTAAAGTTGTTCATGGGTTTTACTTACTCTTTATTTACATTTGTCCTTTCGCACATTCCTCATCACTTTCCTTCAAACTTTCTGCAAGCTTGGACCCATCCAGTTATTAGCCTTATCTATTCTTGGTCATAATTTGCACCATCTTAGTATCAAAGCAAAAGTTTTATTTGAGTCATAGTTTATGTTTGAAGTTCTATTTATACTTTGTTCTACGTTTATGGAATAGAGCGATTTACTATGCTCATTCGTTTGCTATGTTTGTTAGCTGTTACCTTTTTTAGTTTATGGAAGTATTTGCTATATCACCTATTTGAAGAGTTTAAGCTTTGAATTTATAGGGAAAATGACTAACCCAAGTGTAAACATTGGTACTAGAGATGACAATAGTAAAGTTATTCACCATAGGCGATAGTCTTAGGAAACTTCTAGAAGTACTGATGAGAGTTTGGATGAGGTGGCCAATCTCTTGGTAGATCTAACCCAAGCTATTCCAGTGTTGGCTTATCGACCAATTGATGCCGTACAAAATACCGTACAAGCTACTCAACCTGTTAGAGGTCAAAACCTAGTTTGATTCATTTAAGGTGGAGGAGTAGGTGGACGAGTAAGACGAATGATAGACTTGAGAGAACTAGATGAAAAGGATGAGGAAGAGCAAGATTATTTTGAAGAAGAGCATATATGAGTCCCCAAAGCATCTGACCATGTGAAGCTTCGAATTCTAAGGTTCAATGGATATAGGAATGCTGATGAATATTTGGAGTAAGAAGTGAAGGTAGAGAATATTTTTGAATATTATTAGTATGAGGATTTTAAGAAAGTAAGAACTGCTTCTATTGAGTTCTCTGGATATGCCACCATGTGGTAGAAGAATTTTCAGGCCATGAGGAGGTGAGAAGGTTACCAAGGGATTAATACTTAGTCTGAGATGAAAAGAATACGTAGAAACAAGTTCATGCTGGAAACTTATCTTTAAGATACTTTCACTCGGCTTCAGGAGCTAAGACAAGGAGGTCGAATAGTTGACAAATATATTTAAGAATTTCAAATGCTTATAATCCGTTGCAAAGTGGAGGAACCACCAGCTCAGATAGTCTCACGATTCATTATTGGGTTGAGAGGTGACATTCAACATATTGTAGAACTTTAATGATTTATCACAATGGATAAGGCCATTAGAATAGCCTAGTGAATAGAGAGGCAAAGAAGGAGCTGAGTAACGGTTAGGATGTTGACTAGTCGACCTAGATAGGCGAGTCATAAAGTGTAGTCAAGTACCAAGGCAAGTCGGAAGATAGATGTCTGAGCCAATAAGAAAGGCCGACTTGATGGTGAAGTGCTGACCTAAACTTATGAGAAAGAGCAAGGTTTGGTAGGAAGATAAGCCAAATCAAGTGCTTCAAATGTTAAGGTTTTAGACATATGGCCGCTTAATGCATAAACCGAAGAACTATGGTAATTAAGGGAGATGTTCCAAAGCTAGAGGTAAACAGTACAAATGAGGAACCCGAGGAGGAGATCGCTATCGAGAAAGAATGATTGAGGAGGATGTGTTTGCTAAGGACTTAGATCAGTTAATCATGGTTGTCCAATGCATAATGAACATACAACCTTCACGAGAAGAGGAGAAAAGAGAGAATTTGTTTCATACCACCTGTAAGGTGAATAATTAGGTGTATGCCCTCATTATGAATAGCAGAAGGTGCACCAATGTAGCATTGGCCGATCTTATTTCAAAATTAAAGTTACCGACTATTACACATCCAAAGCCATACAAGTTGCACTTAGTTGAGTGAGAAAGGAGCACTATATGTCACTTAACAAATATTACTACCGATTACTATAGAGAATTACTTTGACTAGATTCTTTACAACATACTACCCATTTGTGCTTTCTACGTGTTGCTAAGTAGGCCGTAGCTGTTTGATATGAGAGTTATCTATAATGGCTACATGAACATGTACATGTTTGAGAAGGATGACTGAAAGATCACACTGAATCCGATGTCATCGAGAGAAGTTAATAAATTACAGACAAAACTTGCTCACGAATCAAAGAAGGTTTTAGTGATGAGTAAAGTCGAGCTTTGAGAGGCCATCAATGCTAATGAGTTAACCCTTATGTTGGTCAGGCGCCTATTAGAGATGAAGGAGTGGGGTGAACTACCCTAGGAAATCAAAGTGTTACTTGATGAGTATATTGACCTATTCTTAGAACAGTTGCCTGAGGGTTTACCACAAACTTGAGGAATAGAGCACTACATTGACTTAGTATCCAACGCCACATTGCCAAATAAGTTAGCCTATCGAATGAATCCTAAATAGGCTTTTGAGCTCCGATGTCAAGTCAACGAGTTGCTAAGGAGAGGATATGTAAAAGAAAGTCTTAGCCCTTGCGTTATGCCAACACTTCTAGTGTCGAAAAAGGATGAAACCTAGCAGATGTGTATACACAGCCAAGCTACAAACAAGATTACAATCAAGTACATGTATCTTATCTCGAGGTTGGAAGATTTGCTGGATGAACTGAGTGGAGCCAAGATTTTTAGCAAGATTAATCTTAAGTTTGGCTACCATCAAATTCACATGAGGTTAGGAGATGAGTAGAAAATGGTGTTTAAGACTTGGCATAGATTATATGAATGAATGGTCATGTCTTTTGGCTTGTCGAATGCCTTAAGCACTTTCATAAGACTAATGAATCATGTGTTGAGACATCTAATCGGGAAGTATGTCATGGTGTACTTTGACGATATCCTGGTCTACAATACCGATATGTTAAGTCACTATGAACACCTTCGAGCTGTTCTAGATATCCTTCATGCCAAGAGACTATTTGACAATCTTAGGAAATGTTGCTTTTCCCAGGAAGAAGTGATATTCTTAGGCTACATAATTAGTGGAGGAGGCTTACAAGTGGATGATGAAAAGATTTGAGCAATTATAGAGTGGTCGACTCCTACTACATGTATCAACATGAGAAGTTTCCATGGATTAGCTTCATTTTATAAATGATTCATCAATAATTTCAATACCTTCACCTCGCCACGCCACTTACTGAGCTCACAAAGAAGAACATCGACTTTTGATAAGGAGAAAAGGAGGAGAGGAGCTTTGTCGAGGTAAAAGAAAGATTGACCTCTACCCTAATATTAGTTCTACCTAACTTTGAGAAGATATTTGAGCTGGAATATGACACATCAGGCATTGGAATAGGTGCTGTCCAAAGCTAGACCCACTTATCTAAGTGGCAAGCGAGATGGGTTGAATTCTTTGAAGGATTTAATTTTGTAATAAAATACAAGTAAGGAAAGAGCAACATAGTTGCAGATGCTCTTTCGAGGAGACATGTGCTTTTAATTAAACTACAAACTAGGCTATTTAGGTTTGCAAGTATTAAAGAACGGTATTTTGAGGATCCATACTTTGGACCCATATTATGCGATGCGTTAATGGAAGAATAGTAGGCGAGTATCATGTAGAGGATAGCTACTTGTTCCAAAGTGGAAAATTATGCATGTCAGCTTATTCCTTAAGGGAGTTATTGATTAGGAAAGTATATAGTGGAGGACTCTCTAGACATTTTGGAGAAAAAAAGATCTATGATTGTTGAATGGTCGATTCTTTTGCCCTGAGAATGAGGGGAGATGTTCACTCAGTTGTTGAAAGATATACTGTGTGCAAGAAGGCTAAGTGTCGAGCCAAGCAAAGAAAAGTAATGCCTTTGCTCATCCTGATGAAGCTATAGACTAAATTGAACGTGGACTTTGTTCTCAAATTAACACGATCTACCTAAGGGAAAGATTCTATAATGGTCGTCATGGATCAGTTCAATAAAATGACACACTTCATGCCCTACTCCAAAATTAACGATGCTTTAGCTATTACTTCTCTTTTCTTGTAGGAGATTGTGCGGATATATGGTGTGCCGAGATGTGTAGTCTTTGATAGAGACTTGAAGTTCTTGAGCCATTTCTAAAGAACCTTATGGCATCGAATGGGGACCAAACTACTATTCCATACTTCCTGTCACCCTTAAACTGATGACCAAACAGAGGTGGTTAATTGTACTTTGGGATCATTGCTCAAAGCTACAGTAGGTAAGAACTTGGCAAATTGGGACGTCTGCTTACCAGTGGTTGAGTTCGCTTTCAACCGGACAGTACATGACAGTACTAAACAAACTCCCTTCAAAGTGATCTATGGTTTCAATTCTGAGTTGCCCCTTGATCATACCCTTGCACCTATACTCGTACAAGAGGACTCTAATGCTGAGGAGACTTGGTATGGCTGCAACTCAGTAAGGAGTAGTTTTCGAGCAAGAGGAATAACAAATTATCTTCCAAAGCTAAAGGACCATTCAAAATCCTCTAAAAGATCGATGATAATGGCTACAGATTGGAGTTGCTCGAGGACTATGGGGTTTCTAACAACTCCAATGTTGCTAACCTCAATCCATATCACCTTGATGGGGAGTTGATCGAAGATCATTCAAATTTGATCCTAAATCCAAATCAACTCAGAAGGAATGATAGGAATTAGGCTACTAATCCTTTAACCCACAACCGAACCTAAGGATTGGAAGGCCTAGCAAGGTGGATTTTACTCTAACTATTTCCTGCTAAAGCTGAGTACTTCTCTATCGAGTCACTCTTTATGCCGAGCCGAATAACTGCCTATTTCTTGAAGATTGTATGCCGAGAAAACTACCAATCCTTGCCCTCTCACATTCATTATTGAACTAACCACTTACCTAACTTCAATGTTGTTGAGATGACGAAAGAGACTCCGGACTGATCCTTAACCACCCTTGCTTAGACAAGTAACCTATCTGTATATTTTTGTCTGTATCCTCAAACGGTCTTGCCAATGTAACATTACTACATGTACAGGATCTTGTGTAGAATTTGCTCCACTAACTATTACTTTTCTAAAATATTCATTTTTACCCTTTTTTATTTTTGTACATTACTTCTTAAGGGTGTTACCCTAAATTCTATGGTATAAATACTCTTGTTCTCGTAGTTGTAAGATTAGCAAATTGTCATTAATATACTTGAGTATTTTCCTTCCTTACATAAATACCACCTATTTACTCTTAGCATCACTCTTATCTTAACCCTTGAGCAAGGTTAGGTGGCGAGTAACCTCACCGGGCTGATTCATGCATCATATTGAATTATTCCATAAGTCCTTGAAAGTTCCATTGGAATGTCATATCCTTTGGAACTATTTGTGGGTTTTACTTACTCTTCATTTGCATTTGTCCTTTTGCAAATTCCTCAACACTTTCCTTCGAGCTTGTTGCAAGCTTGGATTCATCTAATGACCGTCCTTGTCTATTCTTGGTCACGATTTGCACCAAAACTTGATTGCCCTTAATTTACTACTTAGTAGTTGAGAGGGGCATTTTTGTAATTTTTAGGGGGCTAAAGGCACATGGAAGGTATACCTTCTAGTCTTTAGAGTTTGTTTTTCCTTTTGTTTGTAGAATTTATAGACCTTGGGTTCTTAGTTAGAACCTATCATGTTAATGACAGGATTTGAGTCATCAAATATCATGTTGATGATAGGTTCGTGATTAAGTAAGGGGTTGTGTTAACGTTTGGAGCAAGAGCCTCCATAAAGTCTAGTTGGACTATACCTTTGTCAATTAAGTCTTGAATTTTGTTCCCTAATCTCTAATACGAGTTGATTGAATGGCTTACTTGCCCCAAGTGATATTGACATTTGGCGTTAGGATAAAAAGCTTTAGTTTATATCTTTCACTAGGAGGCTCAAAATGGATCAAATTATCTTTTCTCAATTTTTCAAGGACTTGGTTAAGGGGAATCAGTGTTTTGGTGAACTATCTTAGAATCCTGCTGACTCGTGGTTGACTTCAGAATTGTTGTTACATTGGTGGAGGATTTGTTTTAAAGGAGACTCGGGTATTGGGCTTAGTGTTTGAATTCACTTTATCGACAGTTGCTTCTTTGGTCTTGCTGGCAATAGGCTTTACAGAGGGTGGTCTTCTATCTAATAGCTCTTGTAGTTTATTAAAAGCAACATTATTTTCAATCTAGCATCCTACAGCCACCACCTTTACGAAACTAGAGGAGGCTTGCCCAATCAGATGAGAAAAGTAGAGCCTTTCAAGAGTATTAATAAAAGCTTAGGTTAGCTCTTTTTCAGTCATGGAGGTAGATACCCGTGTGGCTAAGGATCTCCACCTTTGGGCATACTCCTTGAATGACTTATTGTGATTTTTTCATAAGGTAACCAAGTTCATCATGGTTAGTGCCATTTCAGCATTAAATTTGTATTACTCCTAAAATGCCTTAACTAGCTTCTCTCATGTGTTCACCTGATTTAGATCCAATTAGGCGTATTAAGTCAAAGTAGGGCTAGTAAGGCTATTTTGAAAAGTTTGAACCATGAGCTGGTCATGTTGCACATATTTGCTCATCTTGCGTACATATAGCCTAGTGTACAGTTTAGGGCATCCAGCCCCATTGTACTTCTCGAAGTCAAGTACTTTGAATTTTTCTAGGAAGCTTCCATAGTCATAGGTAGAGAAGTCTATTATACTAACCTACTTGAAACCATTAAACCCTTTGAGTATTTTCATTTTCTCAGTGATTTATTAGGTCAATCGCCTCTCTAGCTCTTTCAATCTGTCTCGATCAGCTTTAAGCTTTAAGTTAACTGGAAACAAGTAAGTGTTTGGTTTAAAAGTCATGTTGACCTTCGAAACGACCCCTTATGTCTCAAAGGTTTCAAAGGCCTGGTTGATTTTGGGATAGGCTTCTTTTGCTTTAGGAGGTGGGCTTCAACATTCTTTCCATACTGGGCTGTAGAATTTTCTTCATTTGTTGGAGTTATAGACTTGAGCAAGGTGATGCTGTCAGCAAGGAAGCTCAGTTGATTTGCAATCTTCCCCATTACTCGTTCTAAAGAACGGAACCTTAACTCAATGCGATCAACAACTTCGAGGTTAGCACTATTGTTGTTGGTGTTGATGTTGTCATTTCCTTAGCTAGCCATTTTAGTTTGAGAGTGAGTTCGAATAGGACTTATCTGGAAGGTTTGATGCTTGGTGCTATCTTGGCGACTTGGTTTAAGATCACTTCTTAACAAGTTAGCACATGAATATTTTTTAAAAGAGACTAATGAAAAACAAAGAAATGTATATGAATGTGAAGACATATGGCACACAGATGTAGAGAAATAGAATCAACGAATAATCGGCAGGTTAATTTTTATTTATTTATAGCTTTCGGAGTTCCCTTCTACATTATTTAAAAAATAAAATACATTTGTTTCTCAAGAGGGGTATTCCTATCTCTAAATGTTCTTCTGGTCCTTGGTAAGCGTTCCCTTTTTCTATTTACTAAGCCTTGCTAGTGCTTCCTTCCTCTTTTCTAAGCTAGGTTCTTATATTTCTTCAAGTTCTTTAAGCCTTTTCTAGGTTATCTCCAATTGATGTTTTAAGGCTCGAGAATGTTGTCTTGATTACCGAAAGAGGTCCTTTTACATGTCCCGCTCTTCATAGATTAATTCTATACAAGCTTGTACTTAGTCCACGTAGGTCTTGATTTTAGGATTTGGTTCAATTGTTGCGGATTGGATGATCTCTGGTGCTCAATATTGGATCTCCCCTATCTTATATAGCTTATTGTACAAATATTCTTTAATGACCCTATTCTTGTCCACTTCTTCTAGTTACTCTCTTAAATCGATGTTTAGGCTAACAGTCCTTGTTTCCCATAACTATTTGATTTCTTAGAGTTTAGACATCTTTTGTGTTAGTAGAATCTAAAGGTCATCATAATCCAAGGTCGTGATATCCAATGGAGGCCTGTAGACTATATCTTAGATACCTTCGAATTGTCTGATCATATTGTTAAGATAATAGCTAGTGTACAATTTCATCACAATTAAGGGTATTGCTTAATAATTTTTGCGGACTAGGATTACCCTTTTGAAGTTGCTCCATTTTGTTGTCTATAAGATATCAGCGACTTGGAAATTTCACAATACTTCTACTCAGCAGTAAGTGGACTTTCCTTCTAGGATATGGACCTTATCAACAAAAGAATCGATTAGATTAATATTATGAGCAAATTTTCCTTGGATCAGATCAAGCTTATAATACTTCATGTGGATTACTAACCATACTGTCAGTAATGCCATGCTAGTATTTAATGTGCTATTATTCTTTTCTTTCAAAATGTTAAGGCTTCTTATTTGTTATGCGAGGAAGGCTAAGACATATGATTTACCTTCAAGAAACAGGCTCACTAACTTAGCATCCTTGAAATGGGTGAGGAACTTTCCATTAGGGAATAAGAGAGTCTTGAATGTAGCTAAGATAAAGGCTTTTATTTTGTTTTGTCCCCAACCTTTGAGATTGCACAAAAGATGCCCTGTTGGTTGGATTTAGGCTTAATGGTGAACTAGGTTTTTAAGTCTTCTAATTTGATACAGTTCCCATTATAGCTTTCAAGGGCTTTGTTCACTTCAGCTTTTTTTATCCTAAAGAATCTTGAAAAGGTATTCACCAAGCCAACTTCTAAATTTAGGTTATATATATATTATAAGGAAGGGGCTTGAAGTCATTGGGTGTACTCTTCAAGTGTTGAACTAATCAGGTAAGGCCTAACTCGAAAAGCCACTTCCTTGGGTTCCCAAAAGTTGGTTAAGGCCTTAATTAAATTAATCTCTATTTTTACCCTATGAAGTGATAGAATGGGCCTGATCTTTATAATGGTGGTCTCTTATTCCCTTGAATTGAAGTGTTGAAGCTGTTAGTCTAGGATAGGCTTAAGGCTAATGGGCTTCCAACGAACTTTCCCCTAAAGTGGATGGAGTTAGATGAACAAGCAATTTCTTAATCGGAATTACAAAAGCAAAACTATGTTACAAGATTGATTGACCGTTATTTACAACAAATGAAACCTATTTACAACAAATATATGTTTACAACATATTTATAAGGGAAATCAAGGAAACTTCAAGCCATTATATATTTATCGATTGCAAATGTTGTGAATGCATAAAGGGTAGGTTCTATAGGTCCTTAAGCTTATGCGACCTCACTTTTATTGGTCACATTAGGCTTAAGTGGGGATGGCCTAATCAACCCCGAGAGGTAATTACACCATAGTACCTAAAGCCTACACAATGGCCCCCTTTGTCTTAGGGTCCTAATACGGTCCGAGTTTGATTGTTTCTATCATATGTTTATGGAAAAATAAATCCCTCCTCTAAATAGTTAAATAAACAAAACCTGTAGAAATGTTAATTATGGTACAAATAATAATGAATTAACAATAAGTAAATAAATTACACTTAGTAAGATGATTTTTAGAGATTAGTTTTAATTTTGGAAAGTTGAATGGCTAACCTTCTTAACGGTCTCTAGTGGAGTTACCAAGCTGTCAAGCCTAATTTTTTCCTTTCCAATTTTTTGATAAATTAAGTCACGACAAACATCTTCGAGCCGTATTCAATATCCTTCATACTGAGAGACCGTTAAGAAGGTTTATGTATAGATGACGAGAAAATCCGAGCAATTATAGAGTAGACAACTCCTACTACTTGTGTCAACATGAGAAGTTTCCATAGATTGGCTTTATTCTATAGACAATTCATCAAGAATTTTAGCACCCTCGCTGTGCTACTTACTAAGCTCATGAAGAAGAACATTAACTTCCGATGGGGAGAAAGAGAGGAGAGGAGCTTTGCTGAAATAAAGGAAAGATTGACCTCTGCCCCGGTATTGGTTCTACCTGACTTTAAGAAAATATTTGAGTTGGAATATAATGCATTAGGCATTAGAGTACACGTTATCTTAATGTAAGAAGGCCGACCAATTGCCTTCTATAGTAAGAAGCTTAGAGGACTACAGTTGAATTACTTCATGTATGACAAGGAACTCTTGGCGCTGATCCGAGCATTGCAAGTATGGCAATACTATTTACTGCCGAGAGAATTTGTCATATATACTGACCATGAATCGTTGAGGTACCTTCGAAGTCAGACAAAGTTATTGAAGCGATAAGCGAGATGGGTTGAATTCCTTAAAGGATTCAATTTTGTGATTAAATACAAGTAAGGAAAGAGCAATGTAGTTATAGATGCTCTTTCAAGGAAACATGCGCTTCTAACTGAATTGTAGGCTAAGTTGTTTAGCTTTGCAAGTATCAATGAGGATCCACACTTTGGACCTATAATCATGCGATGCAATGATGGAAGGACAGTGAATGAGTATCATGTAGAGGATGGTTACTTGTTCCGAGGTGGAAAATTATGCATGCCGACCTGTTTACTGCGAGAAATATTGATCAAGGAAGCCTAAGGTGTAGGATTCACCAGATATTTTGGAGAAAGGACTTGAGAACTGTTGAATGGTCACTTCTTTTGGCTAAGAATGAGGAGAGATGTGCACCAAGTTATCGAAAGTTATGCTGTATGCAAGAGGGCTAAGTGTCGAGCTTAGCAAGGGAAAGCAATGCCTTTACTTATTTCAACGAAGCCATAAATTAAATTGAGCATGGACTTTGTTCTTAGACTACCATGAACTACCTGAAGTAAAGCTTCTATAATGGTCATCGTGGATTGGTTCAACAAAATGGCACACTTCATGCCCCGCTTAAAAACTAACAATGCTTCAGCTATTGCTTCTCTTTTCTTATAGGAGATTGTGCGGTTACATGGCGTGCCGAGAAGTGTAGTCTCTAACAAAGATCCAAGGTTCTTAAGCCACTTCTGGAGGACCTTGTGGCATCAAATGGGGATTAAATTACCATTTAGTACTTCCTATTACCCCCAAACTGACGGCCAAACAAAGGTGGTTAATCGTACTTTAGGATCACTACTCGAAGCTGCAATGAGAAAGAACTTAGTTGATTGGAACACCTACTTGCTAATGGTTGAGTTCCTCTATAACCGGACGGTACGCGACACCCCTAAGCGGACTCTTTTCAAAGTGGTCTATGGTTTTAATCCCGAGTTACCATTCGTTTACACCCCTGTACTTGTACCCGCGTATGAGGACCTTGATGTGAGGACTAGAGCACAATCCTTTCAGCACATTTATGACAAAGTCACTCGGCACATCAACCAAGTAGCTAACAAAAAACGAGAGAAGATAAAGGGTAGGATGGCTAGACAATTCCAGTCAGGAGACTTGGTATGGTTGCATCTCATCAAGGAATGGTTCTTGAACAAGAGGAGGAATAAATTATTTGCAAGAGTTGAAGAGCCTTTCAGAATCCTCCAAAAGGTCAATGATAATGCCTACAGATTGAAATTGCCCAAGGACTATAGGGTTTCTGATGCCTTTAATATTGCTAACCTTAGTCCATATCACCTTAACGAAGAATTAAACAAAGACCATTCGGATTTAATCTTAAATCCAAAACAACCCGAAGGAAATGATAGGAATCAAACTACCGACGTGATTGATGATCAGTTAGGATAAAATTAGTATTTTTATCATATTTATGGATACTTTCTGCTCTGAATATACTTTAGGTATATTAAGGTTAAATAATTATATATATATTGTGTTGAATTCATGAAATTAATTAAGAGAATATATCCTAAAAATAAAAGATATATTAGAAACTTAATTATATAAGTATAGTTATATATTATGCGTGATATATATATGGGATATATATTCGTATATTAATAAATAACTAAACATTACTAAAATACACCTAAAATACTAAATAATTGCAACCTCTATCCAACAAGCTAAAGTTTTAGCTGGAAATTGCTAGATAAGTTAGGATTTCACCATAGCATCACATTATCCCTTCTCAAGGCTTATTCAAAAGGTAAATACCCAATAAGAGGACAACTCCTACTAGCATTAATTGAGAAGATAATTAGAAAAAAAAAATTCCAACCGCCAAATTGCATTTTATAAATACTAGAAGACCTCATTTAGATTAGGTTTGGTACTTTGGAAATTAGATCTATAAAAGAAAACAATAGGAAAAAATTGTAGGAAAAATAGAGCACTAACTGAGTTAAGCTAATTCTTAGGGCTTTTGACGTTCTGCTGTTGAGCCACTTCACCACCAAGGAGCACCCCCCAATGCCTTGGCTATCTGACAAACCCCCATTAGCTCATGGCCACCGGAGAACCCAAGAACAGCTAGGTCGACTTCTTATCCTATTTTTCGATAATTTTTAATAAATAGTAAATCCACCCAAAAAATTATGTAAAAAAAATTGTACTTAGGTTATTTTGAACATGATTTTATGTGATGTTTTTATTTTTAAAAAAATTCATAATATTTAATATACTTTCTTAAAAAATTTACTATTCATTCGAATTTAGAATTATAAAATAAATGTACTAAATGATATTGTTTCTAGCTAAAAATTTTTATGTAGGATTTGTATGATATATAGATAATTGCTATGTAGCTCAAATTTTAATTTGAATATTTTTAATATTTATTACATTTTTTGGCCTAAAAATAGCTCGAAAATAGGCTGAAATTGTGAATTAAATAAGAAATTATGAAATTAATTGATAAAATAGATATGTACTGATCTATGGTGAATAATAACAATGTTGGGTTAGATTGAAATTTATTTGGTGTAAAAAGAATCATGACCAAGTAGTTTAAGGGTAAAATCATAAATACGAATATATAGGTAATAGATCGAAAACTTGAAACTAGGTGATAGCTAAATTCCGTATATTTTTAGGATTTTATAAAAATTTTGAGGGAATTATTTGGTAACCTAGACTATTTATTATGAATTTACCTAATAAGATAACTTAAATTACAAGTCGATGCATCTTTTTAATAATAATAAGTTAAAATGAATTAAATAGTTAAATAAAAACTATGGGCGTGATTGCTGATCAGTTAGGATAAAATTAGTATTTTTATTATATTTATGGATACTTTCTGCTCGGAATACACTTTAGGTATATTAAGGTTAAATAATACTCATACTATAACGATATATGAATAAATTAGATAAAATACAATTTAATAACATAAATTACATATAATACAGTAAAATCTAGATAGATACATATAACTGTATTAAAAACTCAAATTACCCATTAAAAGTCGTTTCTAGGAACATGATTCATAAAATGTGTCGTTAGGTTTATACGAACCCAACGACACTAATTTTATTAAAATTGGATAACTTTAAGTAATATAACTTATAACTTTATCATATTCTAGAATGTATGTATTTCGGTAACCCTATTGAAATTAAAACGTAATTTAATAACTTAAAAGTACGTTTCGATATAATCGAAACGATATATAATACGTAATAATATAGATGATATACAGTATCAACAATTAATAACTTAATTTGAAATATAGTAATAATGCTACTATATATTATGGAAATAATATATATGTATATATATATAATCATTTTAGATTAAACCCTAATGTTTTCGTAGTAATTACGAAAACTGAATTTGAGTCTTTTGTGTAACTAAAATCTTCCAATACAAAAACAATTGATGACTCGAGTCAACAATAATAAGCATCTAAATAAATAAGTTGAGATTGTGACTTCACTGTTTGTTGGGATACTGTTTTAAAGTATCCGGAGACCTAATAATACTTTTGGCTGTGTTTGTAGTTAGTTGACTATGCGCATGTTGTGCGTATATATGATACTCGGTTGTGATAAGAGTTGAACTCCTTAGTATGTTATTCTACGTATTTGCATTGTTTCTGTACTGTATGAACTTTGTTTGGCCATCCCTAATTAAAACTAACGTCTATTCGACTAAATTGAAAATGGCCATGCATTATACCTATTAGAGGAAACAATTAAGAGTATCAAGCCAAATATCAATTTCTTTTGATGAGGATAGTTAAAATGGTCTTTCCCTCATCCTTAGTCGAATTAAGTGATAGGCGAGGAGGTTGTGACAAAGGTGGTGGCTGTGGTTCGAAAGCGGTCATGGGGGGAAAGTATTCTCCATTGTACAAGCCCGAGTTTAGTTTGACTTGAGTTACAATGAAATTTCTCAATCCGAGTTAGAGTGGATGTAATTTCTCTAATCTCATAGTGGACCAGATAAACATTGTACGATGTTTCATTTAATTGATTGCATTGCGTTTCATCATAATTAATAACCTTTCTTGTGATTATAGTACTCTTTTGACTTCGTCTAACTTACTAAGCTAGTTGTGCTCACATCCTCCTAGACTCTTTTACAGTTATTTAGTGAGGTTAAGATGTTTCGATACCACGATTTCTAAGTTACTGCACTGCTATTTGGAAAAGTGAGGAATGGGGAATTAACTGAACTTGAGTTTTCGACTTTTTGAGTTTTTGAGGAAACTAACTAGGAATTCCCTAGGACACCCAATAGTTTCCTAACTTTTGTGAATAGTTTGAAAACCTTTAGCTTTTTCATAAACTTGGATTGTAAATTATAACTCTGATATAAGACGTTTATGTTAGTATTATTGTGTTATGAGACTATAGGTTGTATAGAATAGATATTTTGTAAAGATATACCACAGGTTTGATTATTTACAAGTATCAAAACGGATGCTTTAAGTTGGTTGAGTCGTATACACCTTATGTGGACTATATCTACGATAGTAGTTATGAAGTTAGTTTCTGTCTTAGGTTAGTTTACATTGTAGGATTATTATGACTTCTCCTATTCGAGGCGTAACACGAGGCATATATAATACGGGAGGGGTAAGTAACTTTTCTACTTGTTGGTGGCTTTAAGAAAATGTGCCTATCATATTAGAGGTGTGGTAATCATCACAGCTAGGACGGTTAGGCATCTAGGACATACTATAGATTATCAAACATCATTTAATGAAGAGAGAGAGAGAAAGAGAGAAAGAGAGAGAGAGAGTCAGCAAAGCAATTCTAGTATTGAAATCTTCAAGTTGTATCCCGAACACTTAGTATTAGCTTAAGGGAGGAAGGGTAGGTAGGTTTCTAATCAAGCCATACTAGGATATGGCCACCTCGGGGCCTTAGGTCTTGAAGAGTCAGGCTAGTTGATGGTTGGTAGGAGCTTTTGAGGTCTTAAGGAGATCAAGGTAGAAGAATACTCGAGTAGGCCTGAGCAGGCCATATTAGTGTTGGGTAAGTCGAGTAATGTATTCCTTCAAGCGTAGTCCAAAAAAGCGTGCTTAAGGTAGATGCGAGCAAGTAACAAGACTTTGGCTAAAATGGATCCATAAGGAGGGTCGAACCAGTTAACCTATTAGAGGAGATTGAGTTATTGGTTTGGTGAAGTGCTTAGAGATACTCGAGTAGGTAAATGCATTGTAAACCTAAGCCTTCAAAGCTTGGGCTAAGCTTATCAATAGATAATATCATCAATTTATGCTTGCTAAATATAGCTTAAAAATACAAAATTATATATATATATATATATCATATTTTCCTTTAATATATTCAGTGTTTTCATTTGATATTATCATTAGTTTTATATTTATTTTTTTCATTTCTCATAATAAATATTATTAAGTAGTGTAGATGATTATGTTTTTGCACATTTATTATGGTGTATGCATTGTTTACTAGTATATGCGTGTAGAGAGAGAGAGAGAGAGAGAAATTTACGTATTTACCATTAAAATTAATAAATATTACATACATATATATTAGACAAAAACAAAATATTATGAAAATATTGTGTCTATCTCACATCTAGAAGACAAGGTTTTTTTTTTTTTTCTTTTATGTAAAAGTTGCATTTTGAACACAAAAATTTTGTTGTGACATAAATATCACAATATCACATGCCTAATGTACAACATGCTTGTAAGCTTGAACTCGTATGTTCAATATGCAATTTTGGTAGAGGATAATTTTTTTGAAATTGTATTTTGAAGATACGATTTCTTTGCAAATTTTAAAATTATATCCTGAAAATTTAATATAATGATATTATTTGTATAATATTTTTCATGTAATTCATGGTTAAGTAATTTTTTTATTATAGGATAAGTAGATGTGTGCATGACCCTACATATAGAGAGAGAGAAAATCTTTCAATATCTTACATGTTTTAGAAAAAATTAAAACACCAAAACTACCATATTCCTTATGGTAGAGATAAAAGATAATATAATTAATAAGGATAGTTTAGTTTGTAAACATATTTATGAAATGGTTATGCTTATATTAATTACATACTCCGTATAGGTCTTTTGCCATTTCTATCGGGTTTTATTTTATTGATTTATTCTTATACATATGTCCACTATACATAAAACGCGCCTAAACTTTCCGATGGTTTTAGGGCCCTGGATAGATGATACAGCAGAAGAATAGAAGATACTTTTAAAACTAGTCTTCTCTCTCCCTACGCTAGCTTTCCCCCAGTCTACTTTCACCGACGGTCGAGCCCCTGAACCCTCTCATTCACCTCCAAATGTCTAGTGGTGGCGCTACCTCGCAGCCACAACCACCACCACAGGAGTACAAACCTTATCGCCACCTGAAAACCCTAACTGGTCACAGCCGCGCCATATCCTGCGTAAAATTCTCTAATGACGGCACTCTCCTTGCCTCCGCATCCCTCGATAAAACCGTAATCCTCTGGTCCACCTCTTCCCTCACTTTCATCCACCGTTTCATTGGCCATTCTGACGGCGTCTCGGACCTGGCCTGGTCCTCCGACTCCCATTACATATGCTCCGCTTCCGATGACCGTACTCTCCGCATCTGGACCTCACTCCCTCCCTTCGATAGCCTCAAAACCCTGAAAGGACACACTGATTTCGTCTTCTGCGTCAATTTTAACCCTCAGTCCAACCTAATCGTGTCTGGCTCCTTCGACGAGACAATCCGGGTATGGGAGGTGAAAACTGGGAAGTGTTTGCATGTGATTAGGGCACATTTGATGCCGGTAACGTCCGTGCATTTCAATCGCGATGGGTCTTTGATTGTATCGGGTAGTCATGATGGTTCCTGTAAGATTTGGGATACAAAAAATGGAACTTGCTTGAAAACTCTGATTGATGATAAAGTTCCTGCTGTTTCGTTTGCGAAATTCTCACCAAATGGAAAATTCATTCTTGTCGCTACTCTCAATGATACCCTAGTAAGTTTTTCTTTTTAAGGTTTGCAAATTATGTGCTTTTTTATCTTACGTTAATTGTGATTATATGTTTGGTGCATTGTATTAATGTTGGATCTGTGCAAATATTTGAGTGACTGGCTGATCGGAATAGGGGACAGACAATGAAATGTTTGGAATAAATTTGGAAACACGAGCAAAGGGGCTGTCTGGGGATTTCGCATGTTAATTTGTTCGAATATGAATAGTATGGAGCTAACTTGTTTAGGTTGAATGTGCCAAAGGAGGTCGGAGTTGATCATGTAATAACAATTTCTATGTTGTTATGGAACGGAAATAGACGAGTTTTCAGGTATGCTTTAACGGTATCCCATTTTTATATGGAGTTTGCTTGCCATTATGAAGTTACTGCTGATAGTTGGGAAAATTGTGAATAAAGCATATGCTTATGTTCCTTTTTACGGGTCAAGTTGAGTCATTTAATGCATGCAAGCTTGGTATATAAGATAGGAAAGGTGGAATTTGAGTCAGTTTGATGTATTGTCCAGTAGCAAATGTCAGAGAGGTGAGAATTGCGGTCATAATCCGAATTTTAAAGCAGTGAATATGTTGTGTGGAGAAATAATAGGAGAAATTATGAGTTTTCAGTGGAGATATGGATGCAAGTCATCAGAAACGGTCTATGCATATTAAATGTGTTCACATATATTTATATATTTGAAATGTACTTGGTGAGTGTTGTCTCAGGATGAGAAAAGGAAATCCATTTGTTACCTGTAATAACAGCTCCAGTGGAGGTGGTGCTTGTTAGGCTTTTCTGAGGGTATTGGGGAGGAGGGTTGTAATGGATCATTACAGGCATTGCTCTATGCTGTATTGAAGATAGATGTGTTTTTCTTGTTGTCATCTTTAATAATCATTTAGGCATAATGCATAATCTCAATACCAATAGTGATTTGGAAGTTTGTGGATTTTGTACTTGTAAAAGCATAATTACTTAACCCAAAATATCAGCATTAAGAGAAGCAAGGATCCCTGCAATTGCTTCAAATAATATATATGCTAATTTGCCATGGAATAGCAATCTCAAGACAGAAAGGCCAAGCAAAAACAATAAGAAAATGATGAGAGATGAAAGACAGAAAGTTGTTCATCTTCTTGCCTTTTCATTCTATATGGATGGATGTAAACTCCTTTGTCATACTTGTGTTGACCGTAATCCTTTCTATGCATGTACCATGAACAAGTTGTAATTGGCATTAAATGTCATCACTAGCCCCTTTTCTTGTAGATGCTGTGAGAAAGAAAACTAGTTTGTAATTTTTAACATTGAGAGTTACATGGCATTTATCTGGCTGTGGGTTTTTCCCTTTTCTGAATTTTGGAAAGAGATTCCTCAAAATTTTTTGTTGATTAATGCATGTGGCCTTTCTAGTAAAATTTGTAAGAAAAGTTAAAGATACTTAGGATGCAATAAGAAGGGAAAAGCTCATGTTTCATTTTTATACTTCTTTATCAATTCTCATTATGCAGAAACTCTGGAATTATTCAACTGGGAAATTCTTGAAAATTTATATGGGTCACAAGAACAGAGTGTACTGCATAACATCGACATTTTCTGTTACAAATGGAAAGTACATTGTGAGTGGTTCAGAGGATCACTGCGTTTGTATTTGGAATCTGCAAGGAAAGAATCTGATTCAGAAGCTCGAAGGGCACACAGATACTGTTATTTCTGTGAGTTGTCATCCTTTGGAGAACATGATAGCTTCTGCTGGACTTGATGCTGATAGAACAGTGAGGGTTTGGGTGCAAGACAACTGAGCCCTGTCAGGTTGATCAATAGCTGGGAATCATAGTATGAAGATCCTAGAGAAAAGAGTATGAAGACAGTTCATGCTCATAATTAGGTAGAAAATAGAAAATGTAAAAAGAAAGCAACAAATGAGCTCGAAAAATATCACAAAATAATAGAAGGGAGAAACATACGTTTCACTTCTACCATTTACCTTTTGCCTTTCGTTTAGATTTACTGTCTGGTTAGAACTTCAAAAAATGGCATTTCTAATCTTGGGAGTAAATCAAAGTACATGAAGTTAGATCTTGTTTTTTCTTGCACAGATTTATTCCTGGTTGTTATAGTTGGACTTGGAGAGTATCTTCCCTTTGTGTAGTTGAAAGCAATCTGTAGCTGACAGGCAAGGCAATCCGGGATCCTTGAAAATCAAAACCTGATAAAAACATATGAACAATGTACCAGCTGTAGTATGATAAAAACATCTTGAGCTTATACGTTCATGACTCCCATATTAGTATAAAATAGTGGGATTTACCATCTCTTTTAATCCTTTTAGTTGCCTTAGCGACAGTATTTCAAGTGCTACGTTTGTCGTCCATAGTAAACGATACATAGCTAGAGACAGCTTGGCGACCCATTTCAGGTGGGGGATAAAATATTTGTAATCAAATGAAAAAGAGGAAACTTAAAATATTTTTGGAAGAGGAAAGTGTCATTGTAAAATCATCTTTAGCACTCGGTGCTATTCTCGATTAACCTCGAACTTGGAAGAGATCAGTATTATTTCTAAAATCAACTCTAATACTCACCTTGAATGCTAGTAATTATATATATATATATAGTCCACTTGTCAATTTTATGATGGAATTTTCTTAGATATCAAACATAACTTGGGTTGGGCCATTGTCCATCTTCGGGGTGTAAAATTTATGTCAGGATGTAAACTGCTTAGCCCCAAAAAGGTGAGGATTTCTGACCTGTTTATTTTGCCGAATGGAAAAGAGTAGGAATAAAATTAGGATTATGATGAAATGAAATAAGGAGGGAATGTTTATTATATTGTTTAGTTAAATAAAAAAGAGTATTAAAAAATAAATCTGTAATAAAAGTTAAAAGATTATTTTGCTCCCCCTCTCCCTTTCCCTCTCTCTCAACTTTAGATTCAACGGCCATAGACAAGGCATGGCACCATACGACTCGGGAGTACAGATTTGTTCACGCACAGCCCCACTATAGCATGACCCACACTCAACTGGCAAACCACTCACATTGCACTCACACAGTTAATCACATACGCCTACAAACAGTAGTAACCACCACACTAGCAGCCACACACGTCGAAGACACTGCACTCCACTAACCGTGACACCACAAAAGGTACCCTATGCAACAACTTACCACAACTACTGTCACGCACTTAACCAACCCGCAAGCACCAAGCACCAAATCTAAAAGCCTCACACAGAACTTGAGCACTTCCAGTGACCACTATCTAACACCACAATCGAAACCTATAGAAATCAAGCGCCTTACACACACGCCCTTAAACTAGATATGAATGCCATGTGCATAACTGCCCTTCTGTCACAAGCGCCCATGTTTGGTGGAGTGGATTGGCTAGCAATGGTGGTGGTGCAATGGCTGTATTGGTGCATCGGTGTGGATGGCTGTATTGGATGGGGTCATTTTGGGAAAAAATGAGAAATATTGCAAGGAATAGGATTTTTATATAGAATTGAGAAATTACAATTTTTTGATTTCAAGTTGTAAAGATTCTTTTCAAGTTGTAATTTTGAAATAAAAAAATGAAATAGACTGTAATAAGGTACATGGAGAATGAAGCCATTCTCCTCTAATGAATGAGGCATTCGAGTGGATGGAATGTAGACAAATCTATATGGCAGCATAACTAGCACTAAGGCTAGAAGGAAAAAAAAAAAAAGAAATTGAATTATGAATCCAATCGGATCAAATTTGAATCATAAATTAAATTTGGAATAGTTTTTAGGTTTGAAAAAATTATAAACCAAAGCGAATTGGTTTTTTAAAGTTCAAAAAAAAAAAAAAAATTATGAACCGAATTGATCCTAAGAAGTAAAAAGAAAAAAAAAAAAAGTTGCTATTTAACAAATATGGGTATGCATAAAATTTGAATGTTCCATCAATTTATGTAATAAATTATAAATAAAAAAACTTTATTCAAGTCGAAACTAAACCAAAATATGTAATTAATTTCACATTATTATGTCATCATTGTGACCCTAAAAGTCTTGAATTGCCTATAACGAAGTTTCAGTATTATAAGCGAATATCAGTAGTTCTCGTTTTATTGATGTAATATATATTACCACATAAAAAAAAGTTGATACTATTAAGGCTTAAAATTCGAATAGTGTTATCAAACCTAATTCGATAATTAACTTGGACATATAAAAAGGTCAAGGATTTAGGGGAGAAACGGGGTTTGATTAGAAGTTGAACCAAGTTGAGCTAGGGTTTTTTGAGTTGGACTATATAAGTTAACTCTAATTTGATAATATTGAATAGGAGTGTTTCTCTTTAATGTTTTGAGATTCTTGGTTTGAACTACCATCCAAGTCAAATCAAGCTCTTTTTTGTTCAAAAAAATTATGAACTAAATCATAAGGTTAACTTCAGATAAAAAAGGAATTGTACTGTAATATTAGGTTCAGTATGATCTGTATAAGTAAACCATACCTAGCTACTTTGCACCACCTCTAGCTAATGCTGATGTTTAGTATTTTGTCACATGATGGTATAGTTGCTTGTTACCTAATCCACTCAACTATTTCGAAATTCAGTAATCAAACCTCTTTCTTTGGGAAGATGGGTATGGCTATGAGAATAATTGAAGCGGCAAATCTTTTAAATTGCGTTATATGTTGATCACAAAGGAAAATTTACATATCTTACAATTATTTGCTGATACATCCTTTACATCTTAATATTGCTAACACACCCTCTTCTTCTCTCAATTCATCAATTTTACAAGAAGAGCAAAAATTTGCCTCTCGTAAAACACTATGATTACGTTGACATGGGAATGAATAAGTATACACTGCACATCTCCTGCCAAAAACTTTCTCTTAAGTCTGACTCTTCTATAGTTGATCTTCTTCAGCGATTGCTATAAACTTTCTTTAATAAACTACTAGTTAGAGATTCAGGTCGAGCCGTAATACCAACATGTTGCTGCATGACAAGGAGCGATGTGTTCAATGCAAAGTCGGATGAGAAGATTGCATCCCCTAGGGATCCAAGCTCGGGATGTTCGATCATGTCCGACATTCCATAAACAAGTGGGAATATCCGTTGGTATGCTCTTCCGAGTATGCATAACTCGAATGAATTTAGCTCCATGACCTTCCTGATGATTGTCCAGGTATCTTCGCCGCTATTTGCAACCTCTTCTAAGTAATTGACGGACTGGTTGGACATTGTTTTGAATCTGAATTCGTTAATGAAGTTTTCATCAAACTCCTTTTGCCTCTCATGGTTCTCTAAAATGTTCAAGATTCCTTCCTCCTTATCCTGGCAATCCAGTGGCATCACATCTATGGCGTCTTTGCCCTGGTTTATTTTCACCACAGTCAGATGAACTTCAGGACTTGAAGCCATTCTCGTAGCATATGTCAAAGCTTCTCGATCATCATGGCCACCAATGAAGAACGTCACAAAGTGTCGGACCCTTTTGGGGGATATTCCAAATCCGCGGTTCACCAGTATCCCCACTGAACACGGAGGACACTCCAGAATCTTTTGATTCACTTCCCTAATGGACGTATTAGCTTCCTCCGGTTCCTCATCGCTTATTTTTTGAATATGGAATGGAAGGATTATCATAGCAGCACATTTGTCCTCCGCAATGTTGCAAATGTCGATGTGCATCGTCCTGTATGGTGACAAAGCGGTGAGAGGCTCAACATAGACAACGTTGTTGCATTCGTTCTCAAGGTTCTCAAAAGCTTCGACAATTTTGTACAATTCTTCCTTTGCATTCGCTCTGCTGGGACCAATCGAGTTGGTTCTGTATGAGTCGTGCAAAATCAGCAGGGTTGCAGAAGTATTTGCGGTTAATTCAATCAAGTGGACTGCAAAGACCTGAGTTCGGCACCGTCTAGTGGCAGCATAAGAAACCTGAAGTAGGTTTATCATCCCGCGCACATGCTTTATCGAATGAGTACAAACAAGGAGATTAAGTTTCTTTTCCTGTCTTGTGCTTTCAATGGATCTCCATCTGTGAGATAAGGGTCGCCTTCGGGGCTTAGATGCGCTCTTAATTATTGGTGGAACTGAAAATGTCATCAGGAGAATAGTCATAACCATCACGGTGAATGATTCTATGTCCATGAACTGCATAAATTGTGCAAATGAAATACTTAGGAAAATGAATATAAGGTTCAAATTGACACAGAACTTAATGTATATGACTTTGCAATTGCGTAAAAACTAGGAACGTGCCAAGTTCCTATAACTAGACGCTGATTATAGATGATCACAAGTTATCCTAAATTTACATGTCTTTTAGGCAAACTATGAGAAAACCGTCAACCGATAGATATAAAAGCACAACCAATTTTGATGGGTTTGAACTTTTAAATCAGACTATTGGCATCATGATACAGAAGCAAGGGTGCTATTACTCCTATCAAATTGAATGGTCTAGTTAATGTAGATCAATTAAACCTCAATTGACGAGTGAAGGGAAATGTTGATCAATAAAAATTTGCCTACATTAGATCTAATAGGTTTGAGCTTTTAGATCAAATAGTTGTATATTAATTGGTTAAGAGTATATACAATTTTGAACTTTCTTAAAACCGAAGGGTCTGTTATTAGAAGAGAAAGCACAGCTATGTAGCAACAATCGACTGCACAAAGGCAAGACAATACCTTTGTATCACGCGAGATGTTGAGGATTATGATTGCCATCAAGCCTTTGGTGTTCATGAGGACTCCTAGTGAAAGTGCCTCTTCTGGTTCCATTTTGTAGTATATACAGACAAGGAAAGTGCTCAAAAACTTAGCCACCCAGGATACGAAGAAAAATATGATCAGATGATAAAAATGTTTGCCTTCAGGAATCATGAAAGGGATATTGGTTCGCAGTCCATTAATCAAGCAGTACATAGGTATAATCATCCAACTCACGACTTTTTCGATCCTTTCTTTCACCATAGTCGCGAGTTGTCCACTTGGTAAGATGAATCCAAACATGAAAGCACCAACTATTGAGCTTAATCCCATAGCATCAGTTATGAATCCCCACAGCATGGCACCACAGAGCACAAATTGAACATGAGTTTCGTGGTATTCCCCTTTGTCTTCTATTTTGTGTAAGACCCAGGAAAGAGCAGGGCGCACTGCAAACATGCATACTATTGCAAATACGCTGGTTGAGATGAGAAGTTGAAGGATTTGATCATGAGCTATCCCAATCACGGTTATAATGAAGAACCAAGTGCTCATATCACTTATGAAGGCTGAGGCTAAAGCATTTCTTCCTATTTCCGTCCTTAGAAGCTTGAGCTTTGCGAGGATTCGCATGAGATCTGGTGAGTTTGTTGTTGTGAGAATAATGCCCCAGACGAACGCGCTCTTCATCCGCATGGCCGTGTCTTGCTTAGTCTTGACTGGTCGTGCTATGAGGGTAGTATACGAACCAAACCCGATCGCAGTGGGAAGAAGAGTTCCGGCTATAGAGATGATTAGGGACTTGCTCTTGATGCTTAGGATTGGCAGCAGATTCATCTCTAGACCTACCAGGAACATATAGTACACCAGCCCCAAGCTCGCGGCGGTCTCTAGCACGGCAGCACTTGTGTAGGGAAAGACGGTTTCCAGGTATGCTGTATTCGTCCCGAGTATTGAAGGACCTAGCAGAATGCCAGCCTTCATATCAAATCAACACGTAAATCACAACATTAGGAATCGGAGAACATCTTTACCAGAAGAAATTGTCAAAACCATAAAAATATAAGAATTCAATACCTCATCTATAAATTTGAACTTTTAAATTAGTTGGTAGAATGTCACAAATTTGACATCATTTAATTATTTTCTATGTATCCATACAAAAATCCATAAGGAGCGAGCCACGAAGATAAATTTAAACACAGCAAAACCTTGAAGGTAATATCTTAAGCTTTCATATCAGTTGATCATGGAGCTAAATTCAACAAAATCTTGGAGTGTTATGTCTTGAGCTAGAGCCAAAGATCTTGATATCAAATTTTAACGATACAATTTGGCTCTCCATTTGATTTTTTCCACTCATTGACCTTTTGTCAATGTACTGTCAACACGTGCAAAGGTAAATTGAAAGTATAACAACATAAAAATTTCTGCATTGATCTATAATTTTGAACTTTCGGGTGAATTGATCATAAAAGACAAATCGAACAAAAATCACAGGAACTTACAATCAACGAGGATACTAAAAAGGGCTGGTTGAATGGTCTGAGGACGAAGTAGATGGTGCCCGTTAAAACACCCATGAGAACGATCTGCCTATACAAAAATGCAAGGTTCAGGTTCAATGGGTCCTGGCTCCAAAAACCATGACCAGAGGTGGTTCTACTCGTGTTGAAACAAACGTGGACTTCACTATGGTCCGGGTTCACCCTAATCCGGTATCCAGGTACATATACATTTTCGAGTGACATTTTGATTATGGCTTCATAATTTAATCAACTTCGTCAAAATCGAAAACGACTTTGATTAAAAGCTGAAAGCTGTAAAAGAAAAGTAAAATAAGAATCTCCTGAATGGAGTAAGGTTTAAAAGTTACTTAAAAAGGTAACTATTTGGAAGCAATAATGTAGGGCTGTCCGTGTAACGGGGATAACTTTTTGGTACAAGGAGACCATATCGAGCTGCTGCTGTGTTTGTTTTAAAACTCTGTCTAAGGTTTTACCAGTTTCGTTAAGTTTCGATCTTTGTGCTTGAAGAAATCCTTACACTCGGATTTGATGTCGTTACATTTCTTTTATTAGAATGTACCTGAACATTGTTTCTTTTCTTTTTTTTTTTCCCCCAAAAATGCCACACATATGCCATCTCATTTTTAATTTGTTGGTTAAATTGCAAATGAGATAATTACAACGGAAAATAGGTGTTTTGCTTTCAAGTAAATATAAAGAGGTGTGTTTTTAATTAGTGCAAATTAACGATAAATTATATTATATATTTGAGAATGCTTGCGGGTAGACACAATTGTACTCATTTGAACTTCCCAAATTTTCATTCCCTATATACACGACTTCTTGTGATATTTGCCCTCTATGTATTTGTATATCACCAAAAACATGTCTTCCCTATTATTTATATTTAAAGAAGAAGACGTATCCTTTTCATTATAATTGTCTCAATTATAAATATAATGTATAAACCATTGGTCGAATACAAATAAACCATTTAGCAAGACATGCTTTCACTTTCCTATAAGTCTTGAAGAGACAAAGGTTTAAGAAATGTTTGTTTTATTAACTTTTGATAATTTAGTGTTTAAACTTTTATTTTTTATGGTTTATTACTTCATTTTTCAATTCTGTTTCAATTTAGTAACGGAATATTAACAACCATTATATTTATTTGCATTTTAGTATTAATATTTTAGTTTTAGTTGCATTTTTGTGTTTGTATTTTGGCTTAGAAGTATTTTAGTATTCCATCACATATTAATTTGTGGAAAATTAATTTATAATTTTTCTTAACTAATAATTATTTTGAAAATTAAAAATATAGTTTTGTGTTGGTAATTTCCATCGTACATAATATTTGCATGTAGTGTCCATTTTACCAAAACTTGATACTACTTAAAGGCTAGTAAGAACAACTTTTATTTGAAAATAAAAGCTAATATACGTCATTTAACTAGTTTAAACCAATTAAGATTTGAAATGATCATAACTTATAAACCACTTATCATTTAACCTCAAAATATAAATTTTATGTGTAGCGGCCCGGACTAAAAGTAATGAATAAATCAAGCTAACAAACACTAATAGTCTTATTTAAACCACTTGGCTTAGAAGTTAAAACCTTATGTTGGTAAGGTATTTACTACTACGGCCTTATGAACTAATATTATAGTTTTGCATAATTCATATAAGATACTTAACCATGAAATATCACAGTCTCTCCTTCTAAAATATACGATGTTCTTGTCAAACCATCATTTACCTAGAAGTCATCCTAAAAGCATACTAATACTTATACCTTGATAATACTCCCCATTTTCCTTGAAATTCTTTTCGAAACTAAAATCAAAATCAAATCTTTAACTTATTGGTAAGGGCTTAGCTTTGATACAATTTGTAATATGCTAAGCCAAAAGTAGTAAATAAACTAAATTAACAAACACTAATAGATACATTTTAACCGCTTGGTTTAAAAGTTACAATTTTGTGTTAATAAAGTATTTACTATTATAATCTTATAAACCAGTACCACAATCTTATATATTTATGTGAGATAATTAAAAATGGGATATAACATTATGACTAGTTAAACAATACACATCTACATAGTATAACATGATTTTGTTATGTTTTCTATGCCATTCTAATATTGATTCTTTAAATTTTGTGATTCCATAACTTGCAAATGGGTATCGTATAATTGTAAACATATAATTGTTGAAAAGTTTGTATCACAATTTATTGACTTAAAATTATATATTTAAAAATTTTTCCTTTCTCTTAAGGAGACTCGTTTGAATCTTTTAAGGTTTTTTTTTTTTTTTAGGGGTATAGAGATTTACAAATAATAAAAACATTTAAAAAATTTATTAAAAATATGAAACTAAAAACATTTTTTTGCAAAATCTAAAGGTCATTCGTAGTAACAGTAAGTAAGTTCCTAAAATAAGTTCACTTAAAATAACAATTTTTAGATAGCTTATAACTTGAGTTTTTAAGATTATATAATTGTGATTACACAATATTCAATTTGTAAATTACGAGATTGCGATGTTATAAAAATTAGTATCATGATAGAATTAGATATATTGTAACATAGAAGTATATTGTTTGAAAAAAAAATGAAAATTCATGTTATAAGGTTAAATGATGCTTGATTTACAAGTTTTAGCCATCTTTTATGGTGGTGGTGATGGCTATGGTGATCGATGGCTTTAGCAGTGGTGGCAGTAATGACAACGATGGTGATGGTAACGGTAGTGATGATGGTGACGAGGGTAATGGCGACGGTGGGAGATGGCAGTGGTAGAGGCGACGGTGGTCGTTGGTGGTGTAGCAATAGTGGTTGGTAGTGATGGCAATGGTGGTAGTGATTATCCTTAAATTGGGATGAGGTCATTTTTTGAAAAAGAATTAAAATTTTGTAAAGAATCGTAATTTTTTTGGTTGATTTAAAGAATCTTTATTATTTGATTTCAAGAAATAGGGTTCTTACGTAATTATGATTTAAAGATAAAAATTCAAGTGAACGTAGTAATAAGGAATAAGGAGGGAATATAATTCCTATTCACCCTACGTCAATGGACTACAAATTGCCAAATGTTGAAAGTATAAGCATTTTTGTTACCTTTATTCCAAATTTTGAATATATATATATATATATATATATAAATTGTTATTATTTGTAGTTGTTTCTTCCATGATATTAATGTTTTATCAAGTATATACTTTTGATATTTTTTTTTTTATTTACAAAGTACGAAAAACTTTCCCTACTTTTCATTAGTTTACATTCTTCACTTTTCACTTTCAACTTCTTTGTTTAAACCCTGGTCTCGTGCTATTTTTCCTTTTGCATCCTTAACTTTTTTAACTATATAGTTGAATTTAGACTTGGTTATAGACTGGTTCCTACCACGAAATCTACTAAAATCGGTCCGTTGGGTCGGGAATCAAACTCGACATGAAATATTATAATTAAATTAAATGTCAAATAAGTAATATGACTAAGAAATGCAAGAGGAATGAAATTACCATTTTATCTTTTCAAAGGCAAAATTAGATTCCTCTCTCAATATGGAATAATCGATTTCATAAAATTGTAATTTGAACTTTTAAATATGCTTTTAAATATAGAGAAAGGAAATAGAATCCGGCATTGTGATTCTATCCTATCCATTCTCACATACTAAACATTACATTAATGTGTTAGATATCAATTATTTTCACATATATTTGAATTTTACAAATTTTCTACAATAGCAGTATTGTAATGAAGGTTAACATTTCTTTAAGTGGACATTCTTGCATCGTATTTATAGAAATCTCGAGCTGTTGAAACAATTAATTGGTTTGTAATCAACTGAAAAAATGAAGAATTAAAAAGAGATAACGACTATGATATAATGTTTATTTCAATTTTGGCGCTACATAGTATGTGTAATCTTATGGTCAATGCATGGGAAATATTCACGGTTAAATATATATTACAAATAGTTTTGGTATTTGTTTTTCTAGCTCTCCATTGTACGTGCGAGTAGTTGCCAATCTTGCTCTTCAGTTATTTTAATTTGCTCCATGTTAGATACTTCTTTGAACATATGAGTCAAAAAAGAATTAATTAATGTCAAAGTTCGAAAAAGTATCGACACAAAGCAAATTAAGGGGCAAATTAAAAATATATGGAAGATAGAAACAATAGATACTTACATGTAAACTATATAGGTAGCTCTAAAAAAGAAGATAGCAAGACAATTTACATTACTTATTTAATTGGTAAATATTTTCAATGTTATTATGCCATAAAATAATGTGTTCTATTGTAGGACTCTGATGTAGAAATCGGTGTCACATGAAAGTTTTTGTAATAATTCTTGGCTTTTTGAATTGGCTTGATTTCATTTTAGGATTTCTAAGAAAATGACATAGAATTGGTGATTACGATATAATATGAGATATATGATTACTTGTAAATCTACATTTTAATTATTTAGTTGTCTTATTTTGTAATTATTTTATGCATGAGTAGTACTACTATCTTATTTACTTAATAATTATATGATAAGATCAAATAATTTACATCAAATTAACTAGGAAAAGGAAAAAAAAAATAGTAAAAAAAATTCTCAAAAATATCGTTTTTGGGAAAATATTCCTAAAAAAGAGGAGATTTTGGTTCAATCCAAAATCACCACTTATTTTGGTTTTAAACATGAAAATACATAATAATTTCTAATACAACTGAAGGACCCCAATTTACAATAACATATTCACTCAAACCAATTATATCAAAATGTCCAAACTCTCCATCTTTAATAAAGTTTAAGCAACCCAAACTTTATATCTATAGCCAACACCTTATAAAATGGTGCAAATATACCAGACTATCATTCAAACTTATATGTACTTATAATACAAAATATCATACTAACTTCTAAGTTTGGTAATTATGAATAAGAATAACAATCATAGTAGATGAAATGGTTAATGAAAAGATGAAAAACGATCCTTATGCAATATGAAAGCTCTAATGCTACTTTCAAATATATACATAGTGTTCAGAAAGTAAGGATCAAATACAATCACAAATATGAAATATCTAAATCTAGTGCTTAGTTAATGCTGTCGGCGTCGTCGATACATATATACATGAGCATGTTAAGGATTTGAATCAGGCTAGGGCTACACCGTTTGATCCACATCTAATTGAGTGATCTATGCCCTATTATGATTGTAAGTATTAGACTATAATATATGCATGGGGACTGGAGTAGGGTGTATCTATGTGAGTCACTTGTTTATGTTATCATGGTGATCTCTAACTAGCCTCTTTAATGGTGCAGGAGGAGTATGAACTTGATTATTAGAGGTCTCTTCAATGAAGGGGGTGAGGAAGATCTAACTACTAGAGGTCTCCCCGATGAAAGGTGTCTGAAACTCAAATCTAAGAGGTTTAGGAGATGTTACTGGCTATAGGTGCTTTGAAGACGGATCATCCCTAATATTGAACTCAACCTGTCGTTGCCTTTGACCCTTACCTTAACCCCATCCCCGCGATCGATGGTCCCCTCTTTGTTGAGGATGATGAGGTGGAGAGCCATCTTGCTTGATATTTGGTATTGGCTCTAGTAAATTGTTTAGGTAAATATCCCTGAGCTACTAAATTATGGCATCTACTCTTGGCTGCTCCACCATGATATCCTCATATGACATCTAAGTTAGGTTGTGGATGAAATTTGCTTGCATGTTACAAAAAATGACTTTGTTATCATATAAAGGTAGAGGTGCAGTTTTGGTCAAGGAGAATTAAGCTGAATGTGTACTATGTATATGCAAGAGGCCCCTAATTAGCCGATATATCAGTGATTGATTTGCTTATACCAATCATTGTAGTCTAGAGCAATACTAAGCGATGGTACTATAAGAATAATCATATTACGCTGATCTACCCACTGTTCTAACAAACTAGTGTATGTGGTAACCTAATTTGTCTCCGTCTAACCCTATAGGTTTATATTGTGTAGCTCTCAAGATGTATTAGTAAGGATGGGAATCCCCTAGATCCTGTCGAACTGTCAAGTCACCCGATTTAGGAAATAGAACTCAACCACATGGACGCAGATGAGTGTTACCCTGCAATCCATATACTACTATTGGCGCGACAAAAAGTGTGGGGCCTACTAATGTTGTCATGGGAGTAAGGCATCCATATGGCTATAGGTGTGAAGTTTGGGGCTACTTAAGCTTTGTTGAAAATGGAGAGAGTTTGGATATTTTGAGGTAATTAGTATAAGTGAATATGTTATTATAAATTAGGGTCCTTCGATTGTATTAGAAATTACTATGGATTTCCATGTTTAAAATTGCCTATTAGGGAGGCGAATTTGGGTAGAATAAATTTAGGTTGGAGATGATTTTGGGTTGAATCAAGAAGCGATTTTAGATGCTATATTCTTGGGATATTTTCCTAGGAATTGTAATTTTTTGGATTTTTTTTTCACTAATTTTTTTTCCTTTTCCCCAAATTAGCAATATGTTGTATAATATATAATATAGTAGTATGGGAAAATACTATACTAGAGAACATATATATTAAAAAATAATTGAATCTTTTTTTTTTTTTTTATACTTCTCATTAGAGGTATAAATGAACCAAGCTGGTTCGTAAGTTACTTGAGCTCGGCTCAAGTTTTATTCCAATTCAATTCAATGATAGTCAAGTCAAACTCGAGCTTTAAAATAGCAAGCCTATTTGAGCTTTGTATAATTTTTAATATATTTAAATATAAACGAATATGATATTGATTAAGAAAAATTTATTAAAAGTTTGAGTTTAATTAAGCTAATTAAGTTGAGCTTGAACTTGTCACGTATATTTTTGAGTCGAGCTTGAGCATAAATTTTAAAGCTTGATCAAACTCGATCTCGTACTCAAGTCCAATATTATTCAGCTCAACTCGATTTGATTACACCTGTACTCCTCATTCATTCAACCACAAAAACTCAAAATGTGGACATTAAGAAGACAGAAAAAATCCTGCAGCTCCTTAAAAATTGGAGGTTGCCCCGTCGAATTACAATACAAGGTCTTCGAGTAAACAACTTAGAAGTTGAGCAGGTGGATTTGATAAAACAACTGGTCATTATCCTCTTAAGTGTATAGTTAATGATAGTAATATTGAGAAAATATCATATACGTATTTGATTATATCAATACCGACTCACACCATTATGTAATAAAAGTTTGTCTTTATATAATACTTATTAAATATTTTTAGGTTCTAATAACTTACAATAGAATGTTAATATGTTGTCTAATATTGTAATAGAGTAATGTACATAATAACAATACAACGAAATAGATATTTTCAATTAATCAAATTATATAACAATCAAAAGAACATTTAAATTATACCATATATAGTTAGTAACTGATTGCAGAAAATATTGATTTGTTGTATAAGACGCTATTTTCTAATAAATGATAAAGTAATACGTAGTAACTATAGAACAATACATATACTTAAAATAATTGGATTGTGAAATAAATAAAAATATCATTTATACTATATGATATATTATAACAAATGTCATAAATATTAGTTTGTAAAATATAACTTTTTAAGATCACTTCAAGTATTAGATACATTTTAATATACAAAAATAATTTAATGAACATAATAATTATGCGATAAAATCTAATAATTTACATTAAATTAACAATATGTTGTATAATGATAATGTAATAGCATAGAAAAATATACATATATGTATATACTAAGAGTGAGTGGGTAATTTTATTGAGTAGGTAACTTTATTGTAAATGATATCTATTCATACTCTATTTGATCAAGTAGGTTGAGCAATTTTCTAGAATCTTCTCTTGTATTGTAGGGTATAGGTATTATATCTTCATATCATATACATACCTTGAAACATATGCTTTAGAGTATATAAGTTATAGGTTTTACTTTATAGGCACTTATGAAATTTATTAAATATAATATATATATATATATATTTTAATAAATGAAAGAATAAAAAATAACACATACACATACAAGGAAAACATATGCTAAAATTAATTGGATTGTATTACTATTAAAAGAAAGTTGATAGAATACCATTTAGGATTAAGTGGATAACCCTGTCGTATAGAGTACTCACCTATATTTTACTCGATCCAATATGATTCGGATGAGTTTCAGTGTCATAGGGAGGTCTAGGATATAGATTATTAGTATAAGGTCTTCTTATCATGTATCCACAATGTAACATATGCATTAATGTATACTATTAAATAAACTTGTTGAAACTTAGGATTTTTCTTTGGTCTCGTCTTTATTTTTTATGGGACCAGTACCGTCATCTATTTCATGCTTGATTTGTACTTCTTTAAATAAAAACTATTGAACAAAATTTGAATTAAATGGTTTAAATTTTAAAATATATAAATGAATGATGAGATGAATGATGTGATTGGTTCTATCAAAACAATGGATAGAACCATAGAATCTCTCTTGAAACTTAGATGATGAAATGCAAAAATTTACATGTTACGTAAGGTACTATGTATGCTATAGCTTTTATAGAGTATAAGTTTTAAGGTGGTTACAAGATGTTATAGACTAAGTTTGGTATCTAAAACTTGGGAACATGTATCTTATACGATAGGGAATAGGTAAAGTTCATATTCAACCCTTTACGTACCTACTCAAGCTTATATCATATATGATATTTATTACATTAGTATTGATCGATATCATTCCTAATAATTACATTGTAAGTTCTAATAACTTATAATAAGATACTACATTGTTTAACATTATGTAGTAATATATACTAGTAGCGGATGCACTCACTTTGCGAATATATGTAATTTTAGGTTTTTTCTTTTCAAAATTTTAAATATAGGAGTTACATTTTGTACAAAAAAGAATGAAGTGAAGTTGGCTTAATGGTTCTGAGAAAAATGAAAACAAAATTTAAGAAGACATGGGTTTTAATTTATTTTGTTATTTTTAGGTTTTTTCTATTTGTGATTGTTGAGAACTTAAAGAAAAGGGATAGCGGGAGAGTGGAGAATTTCTATCGAGAACATGCAAGTTTCATGAAGGGAAGTAGTGTTTGAGTTTACAGTTTAATTAGAGTCCATTAAAGAATATAATATGGGTAATTAGCAAACATACCCTTATTAAATTAATCGGTATTTCATATAACAATTAGTTTTATTATTATATATTATTAGATCAAAGATTGAACAGTAATTTTAAGAGATGGTGGGTCTTTTGACATGAATAATATGGATAAAAGATATATCAATTGAGGAAATTTATATATAAGAAAAATAACACAAAATATTTTCGATGGTAAATAAATAATAGCACAAACAAATAACTAATTAATCGTCATTAAAAATGAAAACTTAACAAAAAAAAATTGACACTTACAAATGACAGATTGGCGTATGAAAATATAAAAAAAAAAAACTAAAAAATAAAAAAAGTTGTGACCTGTAATTATGATCCAACACCACAAAGCTTCCTAAGCTTAAGTTCCTAAACCACAAAACTATCCTTTGGTTCTATTATTACAAAACTCTTGGATTTAAATCATTATTTTTATTAGGATAAATTATGCTTTAGATACTCATATCTTTGGAAAAAAAGATTTAATAGTATTAATATGCTATATATATTAATAAATAGCATATAAATATTAATGATATTTAAACACTTAAAAATGAATAAACGTACTTTTTCGAAAAAGTACCAATTATGTATCTATGTATTAAAATTTTATTAGTATTTACATATTATTCATTATTTTATGTAGCGTGTTAGTATTACTAAATTCTTTATTGTGTTTTTGCTCATTTTCATTTTGGGTACCTATGTTTTCTTTTTCGACACTTAGGTGACCCTTTTTTATTAGATAGGCAAAAATAAGCATCCATTACATCTTTGTTAGTTTTATATGTACTGTTTAAAAAATCATCCTTTTCCTTTGCAATAATGGACTTCATTGCCTACACAACTGGAGGTGTGTTTCCCATAATACTCAGATTCTTTTCCTTTCACATTTCATCACATCATTTGACATTTTACCAAATAATTCTATTAATCCTAGCAAACAAACCCATATAACATGTAATGTTTCATCACTATAAAATTGTCTTTTTTCTTTCCTCCTTCCATTTATTGCTTTAGTTGGCAAATTGTTCTTATTAATTTGTACAACATCTTTAGTTGGCTAATTTTTAACAAGCTAATTTCTAATGAGCTTATGATATAATATCAGTGGGCTGGAATTTTGTTCAGATCATATAAGAATGTTTCATCAGCCAACTCCATGTCAAAGTAAAGACATGATAGCAATAAAAGCTGCCTCAACTTTATTTTCTACATTTTCTTCATACGATATAAGAGCACACTTCATTTCCTATAGAAAATGGTGGAAATTACATCGTATAGTTACAGAAAGGAGAAAAAGACCATTTAAGTATTAAAAAAGACGAGGATTTTTTAACTGGTACGGGGATGAAATGGACGTTTATTGTTCTCTATTAATAAACCACTTGTCACTTAATTGTTAAAAAAAAAAAAAAAAACACAGTATCCAAAATAAAAAAGAGCAAACACACTAGTATCTAAATGGTAATTTACCCTTCTTAATTATTATCATTATCATTATTATTCCTCCTAAGTTTTAAATCAAAATCCTTCTCCATTACTCACATTTCTCACTTTGTTGCCCTTTCTTTAGCTAAAAAGATAGAGGGGAAAAAAAAGTTGATATCTTTTGAAAAAGCCAAATCTATAACGGCCTACCTTCTAAGTGTTTATTTAAAATTTTTTCTCAACTTTTGATATCCAAAAATAGTTCGTTACTACTATCCTTGAGTTAAGGATAAGACAAAATTTGTATCACACTTATCATATAACAATATGAAATTCCTGTTCTCAAAACACTTCTCACTTGATATGACAACAATAGTAGAAATCTTTTTAATAGTGGATCATGCCTAGAGTATCATAACTATAAATTTTAATACAATACATAGCTCTCATTAAAATATCTTTGTAATATACAAATTCATAAGAAGATCTACTCATCATTTTACTAATTTCTTGTTGAGGTCCTTATAAAATAATTCAACAGTCTTCTTATAGAGCTCATTCTTAGTGCCTGAATCCAATTTCTGATCCACTTCGGCTACATAGGGGTTTTCTCTAATTCACTTTCTAACCAACATTTTGACTTACTTTCTACTTTAAGGTTTACCTCAAAGATGCTAATTATTTGTACTAAAATCTCCTTGCTACTATGATGTGAGGTCCAAGCAAACTTCCTTCAAAACTGGAGGATAAGAAAGACTTGTCTCCTCAGCTTACTGTAAGTTGAGTGAGAGTGGACAAGTAAGCACAAATGCAAATGATATCATAGCACATTCACTAATTAGGTTATCATTATTATTACAAATCTTAACGGTATAATCAAACAATGCAATTGCAACAAACGCGTGCCATGTTAATGCACATGACATGCGGCAATATTGATATCCTAACCTAGCTCCTAACAACTTATTTAGTTAGTCGAGTTCAATTTGGGCATATGGACATAAACCAAAGTCTAGAAACCTAGCTATGCAACCAAGGGTTGCCTAACCTAGCAGTTAAGCCGAAATGCAACTTGAAAACCAGTTTATACAAACCAAGTTTTTTACTTTAAAAAACTAAGCTTTTAGAAGCTAAATTGTTTGCTTAACAAAAACTATGGTTTTCAAAATAAAACTTTACCTAACAAAATCCTAGTTTTAGAAAACTTGACTTATAGGTTCTTCTCGTGCCATATTATGAATGCATTAGTTACACACCTAGTAACTACTAAGAAAATATCAAGCAAACTTACTCATCTATTCATTAGCCTAGCTTTCACTTAATCTCATTTACATTTTCATTTTTAAAGCCTCGTTATCGGATTCACTTAAGTGAAAACCTTAGGAGGCAGGGTTAGTGCTTAGTCTTTTGTTCGACTTAGTATAGAGCTAAGTATCATGAGATCAAACAATAGCCTAGCAACATCATATATTGCATATATGAAACATGAATAACTAGCAATACATATACCTAGTAGATTAGTAATAATCCTAGTAACTCATTACACAACATATCACATTACACACAAGATCAATTACATTCATTATAGTTAGATAAGTTAAGAATAGATAAAATTTACTCTAAAACACCAACAATCCATTTACTTGGGCCACTTAGCAATTTTCCAAAGTTTTACTCTTGCTCATAAGACTTCTCTATGTGCATCTCTCCTAAAGAAGACACATACAATAGCCAAGTTAATATATATCAAGTATAAACAAAGTCACTAACTTACTCACACTTAGGGTTTAGGATTTGGAATTGTTCTTTTTAGGATAATTTTAGTCTTGGATACATTCTAACCTAGTTTCTAATTACCCCTATACATAAAGCCCTTCTATCAAACTTTTTGATATAGTTTTTGACTCCTTCAATATTACATAGTTATTATTATATCTCATTTCCTTAATACATTATTTTGATTCTCATAGATAAACTTTAGCAAAACACTTATTAAACATCCATTTTGCTATATTATACTAATTAGTTTAACTATTTCACTAACTGCACTTAAATGACATACATAGTTACCATAAAAACACTTATACATATCCAAAACTCAATTAATCCCTACATCAATTTTTGACACATATTTTGCTCATAGACTATCTCTCATATCCTTCGAATATACATTCTAACGCACCTTCTGATTTGTGCAAAACATATTTTAAATCCTCAAATCACACAGCTCTAGCATCTACATCCTTCTATTCTCACTCTAACACTATAGCCTAATATTTCAAACCTCAAATACTGCAATAAACCAGCACTTGAAGACCTAATTACTTAATCAAACATTCATTCAAGGAATTTTCAACCACATGCATGCTAGTTAGGGAAAAACCAAAAAAATTCAACTTTGAAAACTCTTTTCATAGAATCAAAATAGAGATGTTCAAATGTTTATACATAAATTTTGGGATAAAAAAATCATCATTTAGGTTATTGAAAATTGCAATTAAGGTTCATTTTTAGCCCAATTTCTTAAAGAACATATATTTTAACTTGGAATTTAGAAATATAGTTGATTTTTGGATTCTACATGAAAAATTACCTAAGAAAACAAAAAGTTATAATTTTTAGAGCTCATTTTCTATTTTTAGAAAAATAGAATAAAAAACAGCCAAAATCAATGCTCACCGTTACTTGTAACTCTGGCTACCATTTGAAGGTGGGGGTTTTGTCTTCCTAAGTTGTTGCCATTTGCACTATCTCTAGGTGCTTGGATTCACTTGTTGCTAATGGTTAGCCTAAGGAACTTGAATTTCACCCTATTTGCCCTACGCCTTGTAAAATTTTGTTGAATTTTCTTCCTCTTGCTTTTTGAGTTTTTTTAGATTTTTCCCCATCCAAATTGACCAAACTTCACAAAGCGTTAGCTCCTAAAAATTTAAGAACAACCCTTAGTTAGTGGAAGATTTTCATTTGACAAGTGTCCCACTTTTACATTTTTCTTTTTATTATTTATTATCTAATTCATGTTGAGATGTCCCTAGACTATATTATTAATTTGCCACACCCCAATTCTTTGGTTTAGTTGATCCTACATCTATCCTTTACTACTTTTATTTACTCAACTTAATTATAATACTAGTTTAGTTATATTTTTATGTAATATATTACTATTTTCAAAATTCAGGTTTACACTTATATATGTGGCACTTATACTAGTTATTTTATTCTCAATTTACTCTAAATAATTATTTTTATAGGTTGAGTAATTTTATTTCTAAGGCTTCGCTACAATCCAATTTTGAGTTTTGCATAAACGACATTAATATTTCATTATCGGTAAAAATACGATTTTACTAAATTAATTTTACAAAATATTGGACCTTACATTAATTTTTTTAACTTTTTGGACTTTATATTAAAAATTTGAGAATATTTTTCAGAACCCTAAATTTACCAATTCGAGCAACTAGGATTATTTTACATAGTTGTACCTGTGACTCATACTTCTTATAAGTACTTTATTTCCTCACTTCCTAAGTTATACTTTTAAGTTATATATTTATTAGGAATATGCTATCATTCCAAGCTCTTGATAGTTGTCTAAGAGTAGGGTCTCATAAAAACTTTCCATTGCAATAAAACACCAAAACCTAGCTTTTGTTTTAATTTTCTCTCTATAAGAGAAAAATATTGGGATTGGAGCTGACTTTCAACCCTTTAATAAATAAAAGAGAAAATATCTGTATTAAAATGGTGTAGACCAAAATAGATATAAAATACAAAAATCATTCCAATACAATATGTGAAAATCATAATACAATATCGGCGAGGTTTGGTACTTATAGATAGTAAGGAAATATAATTTTTCGAATATAGACCTTGCATATAAATTAAAAATAGAAAATATGTGTAACACTACAATAAAGGTTAAGGAATTGCGTTAGTATGATAACAAAATGGTAAACTCGATTATGGAATTGATTGAACCTTTTATTTTTTTTATCAATGATTATCAAAATCTTTGAAGTTGTACGCATTGCGTCCAATCATCAGCTTATTCACCATTGCTTCAAATCTGTTTCCTACCTAAAACGAAGAAGCACTAATGTTATTAATGGTGGTTGAAATATGGAAACTTGGAATTGAAGCGAAACCATAGAAGTGAAAAAAAAAAAAATTATTAGATGTGTAGAACTGCAGAAACATAGAAAGGTGTAAATAGTATTGAAGATCATTTCCTATCATTTTATCTATATTCTCTTATGAAAATTCCACATAGGATGGAAATGTTCAGTAGATTCTCATTGATACCATAATGCAATAGGAAAAAGAAAAAGAAAAATAAGGAATGGAACATTAAACGTTTATATATATACTAATGAATGATGCATTTGTGTTGTGTGTGTATAAAATGAATAAAATTATATAATATAATTAAATATATTATAATATTGATAAAAGATAATAATAGATAAGGAAGATAGAAAGATAGAGGTTATGGGGAGAGGAATAAGAAGTAGTAGAAATATTGGAGGAGAGAGAGAGAGAAATAGAAGGAGTAATGAGAATATTTGAAGAGGGAGACAGAGATAAGAAGGAAAATTATGTTTTCTTAAAATCTCTAAGTTGTTTTATATTTGTAAACTTGATATTCACAATTTACATTACTACGAATAGGTATATTTTTTTATTGATCTTAACGTTCCTTTGAACCTTTGGAAAAACTTTTTTCAAGGCTAATACAATTGTGGAGCAATCATCTTCAATACGCTAGTTCATGTGGTTTGGACCTTGATCATCTAGTTACATCTATATCTATAGTCTTTGCTTTTTTTTTTTTTTAAATATAATCTAATCTCTAATTAAACAATACCAGATTACTATTATTATAATAAAAACAACATATAACTAACATTGTTTTAAATATGTACACATGTATATTTTTACTACTACTTCTATTATTACGCCAACATTGATAGCATTATAATTTCTTTTGATGTTTGCTTTTTCTAATAGAAAATTCAACTAAAGAAACGAAAGAAACTATATCAAAATTTCATGTTTCTTTTCCAATTTAAACAGAAATTAGACCAAACGAAATATGTTACTCAAAGAACTCTAAGAAAATAAGTATGAATAGAAAAGGATGTTAAGATTCATCACATCCTAGCACAATAGTTTGTATTATGAGCAAAGAATCTTAGACTGTCCAATAAAATAGACTGCATGAGAAAATTAAAAAAGATCAAGATTACCATAATTCAACAGCATAAGCCATGAAACCACACCGCCAAAATAAAACCATCTTATTACAAAACAATATCTCAGGGAAAACAAATGTTCAACTAATAAGAAAACCAATGAATCCTACTAAAGTACTTCAAACGTATGTGTATCACTTTCAAAATCACTTCACTTTATGCTTCCCTTTCCCACTTGGTGCTCATTCGCTTGCCAACACAATGAAGACTAACATGTACATGGACCTATCATTGGCATTCTTACCATTTGGATAGAAATAAATCTTCGAAACATAACCCTACAAGGTGAATAACCATTGATGTATTTTTCTAATTCCATGGCTTTTGCAAGTGAATAACCATTGATTTAGTCTCTTCACATTGATAAAGCTACAACACAGGGATAGTCCTCAATGGTAAAAATATACGTCAGTTTATAGAGGAAGAACATAGAGAAAGAGAGACGTTGACTATGGTTGCGATGGGATAGAAAGAAAATGGGGAAGATGGAAAAAATTCTTAGGGAGAAATATAGCGTTTAGAGGAACATGGAAGAAGCTATAAGTGGCATACATATGATGCAGTTGCTGAAAGTAGGAAGTTAGTGGTTTTAAAAAAAATTAAAGTATAATAATAGATAATAGATAATAACTAAATGAAAAGGAAAACATAAAATCTATAATATTGAAGGTAAAACCTTTTTTAACTACCAATTTAGTGTCTTTATCAAATAGTTTGAAAATAATAAAATAATTATACATAAAAAGAGGGAGTGGGAGAGAAGGAGATAACTACCTTTCCATGTACTAATCGACAATATTTGTAAAATCATTTAATTACAATATGTAACAAAGGCTAAATGAAAATTGTTTTACAAAAACTGTATTAAATTGTTATCAAAATTAAGTTAATCTATTTTAAGTGAAAGGATTTTCTATTAAAATATATTAAAACACATGACTTTGATTTAATAGTATAAAACCTCAAGAGGAATTCAATATTTATAAGTTATATATATATATATATATACATGCATCACGAGTGCAATGATTACAATATCATTTAAGATAAATTTAAGAAATTGCTAAAAAGCAAAATTTTCTTCTTTTGCCAATACTAGAAAGCAAATTTAGAACATCCATTTCATGTTTGAAAGAGTAGATTGTCGTTCTAAAACCGAACTCCAATTCTCAACGTTCTTCTCTAAAAGACTCGAGCATTGCAAATAATTTTAGTTTTTTTTTCCACATAATTTTTTTTTCTCGGTCCACCGGGTCGATTTCATGATGAAAGTTTTTTTAAGTTATCAAACACAACATAGGTTGGGGATTCACCATGTTAAGGGTGTAATGTCTACGCCTAACATGGAAATGTCTATGCCAAGATGTAAATCAAGTAGCCCGAAAAGCGAAAATTCGGTTTTGTGTGGATGAATTTTGAAAAATCGATCCTTGAATTGTTTGACACGTGCTGGTATAGCTCGCGACAACATTTCAGTATTCTATCACATGATAGTTTATTTGCGAGGTGTCTTTCATTAATTGACTACATACAATAAATTCTGAAATTCGTAATCAAACACCAATTTTCTTTCGACGAAGATGGGTATGATTATTGGTAACTCATGTCTTTGAAAAGTAACAGCGAAATACAAACAGACTCCTCAAAAAACCTCAGAAAAAAATTTCATGATTTGGATTGTTGGATTGTTGATAGGCTATTTTGGGTCTAAGCTTCCAAGATGCGGTCCAGTCACAAACCAAGATCCATAAGCTGTTTGAGCACCCTGAGCAGCCCCTTTGTGCACCCAGCTAGCCCATCGAGTGAGCTCAACCTGACTTCGTGTTGCCTGCTCGGGACCCCAAGCACTCTGATGACATCGAACACCTTGTACCCGCTTAGACCGCTCATTAGTCAGCATGCCACCTGCTCGTCCACTGGAACATCCTCGTGTGCTCGAGCACTCCACGCCACTTCCAGGACTGGCCTGTCTAGAGGGAGGATCCAACCAAGTGGCGCTTGTACACCCCTCGATTGGTACTCGATGACCCTCCCCCACCATGGCTGAGACGTCTACACCCCTCGATCAAAACTCGAAGACCTCCCTCGCCCATTTCAAGAGCACTAGCTGAGCTTGTACACCTGCCTTAAGAGCCTAATTCTCCTTGACTTGGACATCCCTCGATCGCAGTCGCCACAAGAAAAGAACAACACCCTAAGAACCTTAGGGGAGTTTGGAAGAATCTTAGAATAAGCTGCAGCAGCTCTTCGGGTAAGTCTTTGAGTGAGAATGGTGACGCCAAGGCCCCACAAGCTCCCTATATAGGCATTTGGGAGGAATACAAGCCGTCCACGTATCCACCCCGAGTGTTCAATGGTCTGGATCCCCCAGTACGAAAATTGCCAACGTGGCATCATAAATGTACCGTGTCCGCCCAATTCTATTAATGCGCTCCACGTAGCACTTTGCCTAAGGCATCATAAATGCTTTGTGTAACACTCTACGTAGGTGCTATAATTGCACCTTGGAGATTCGTATCATCTGCACCGCGGAACCTCAACATGCTACAAGGCTCGAAGCCGAGAAGCAACAAATAATCAATATAGCAAACAACTCGAAACAGCTAAAAGGGCGGAATTATGCAAACGAACAGGACGAAACACTTGGGTAAGAAGAGAGGGATTCATTCAATTATCAAGGTTCTTTACAAGGCTTTGAAGGCCGGCATCATGGCCCCGATTACAAACAAAAACGAAACAAAGAGAAAGCAAATACAAAAAACAAGATGGGAAAAGGAGGGGGATAGCCACTTTCTACTCGTCCACCCTTGGGTCATCCTCATCGTGGTGTTCCTCCTAGTTACTCTCTCTGCCAGACTCCTCATCGCTACCCTTGGAGGCCTAAGGCTTACGTACGTCAAGTTACTTTAGGAAGCTCGAGTTAGCTCTAGGGAGGCCTCGACGGATGTCATCCCGGACTGTCCATGAGAATTCGAGGCTAGCCTTGATGGACACCTTGTTAAACTTGGGGCTCGTGGTGATCTTGTTAAATATTCTCTACTTGGCCCCTTCAGTGAGCTCCCTTCCCACCTTAAGCTCAGCCTCCTTAAGTTGAAAGCCGGCCTGAATGTCTTCAGCTTCTTCTTCCTCTCCTCCAGCTCAGACCTCACCCTGGCCAGTTCCTCATCACGAGCCTTCACCAAGGCCCTTGTGGCCTCTGTTTCTGCCCAAGCCTTGGGTGCCTTCTTAGTGAGCTCCATATGCTAGCGCTCCAGGTTGTGATAAGTTGACGAGAGGTCATCGCCCCTCTTCTTCTTGTCCGTGACCTCATACTGAAGCCTCGTGACCTCCTACCTCAACCAAGCTGTTTCATCTCGAGCCACCTGAAACGTGGATACAAGTTAGCGACCGGGCACTCAAAAAATAGGAAGCACCCAAAGAGGAGCACTTACACCCTTGAGGTAGGGCCGATTGTGTGCGAAGGTGTAGGAATGAGTTTAAACTTGTAAAAAGCTTGAAGAAATGATGGAGAATGCGTGGAAAAATTAAGATGTGAATAAAAAAGTAAATAAAAACCCTCGAACAGCTCTAAAGATATGACACACAAATGAAACTTCTGAAAACTTACGATATAACTCGATATGACGTATGAATTGGTCTGGTAAAATTACTTGTCATTTAAGTTTGCTTAAGAGTTAGAATAAGAGTAAAATGAAAGTAAACAATTAGTATTTATGAGAAGAAGAATATTCAATGTATTAATGGTAATCTGATTCCGACTATAATATAAGAGTATTTATACTTGATAAGTTAGGACAACTTGCTTAAAAGGAGAAAAGATAAAAAAGGTATTTTCCAAAAAAAGTAATGTACAAAGAATACAGAGGATAAAAATGAATATTCAGGAAAACAATAATTAGTGTAACAAATTCTACATGTGGTCTTGTACATGCGGCGAAGATGTATTGGCGAGGCCATTGGAGGATGTAGACAAAAAAGTATGATTAGATTGCTTGTTCGAGCAGGGGCAAATAAGGATTAGTCTAAGGCTTCTCTCTCGGCTTCTTGATAACGGTAATGTTGAGCAAGTGGTTGGTTTGGACATTAGTGAGTAAGTGCACGAGGTTTGGTAATGTCTCGGCATTCTTCAATTCGGTACACAATCTTCAAGAAATGGGTAGTCATTCAGCTTAACATGCAGAGTGACTCGATAAAGAGATACTTAGCTTCGGCAAGAGTTGATTAGAGCAAGAGGATTCGCCTTGTCAGCTTCTCTAGTCCTTGAGCTCGGTTATAGGTCAAAGGCCTAGTAGCTTAATTCCTATCATCTTAGAACTTACCTAAGAGCATTGCAGTAGCTTCAACATCATTCTTCTTATAGAAGACATAACATGCCTTGCCTTAGAGTCCATCGGCACATCTGTTAGCTAGTTCCCTTGGCAAGGAGAACTTTTTGACTCATCATCCACAATTCTAATTGCTTGAACATTGACATCTTAAGGTGTGACCTCAGAATTGTCCTATTGCTCCTACTATTGCTTACGCTTAGAGCATCTCACTAGGCTATCCTCTAACCCCTCGTTAGTCAGCTTGTGTATGGCCTAAGGTTTTAGTACCTTTGGACCTCGCATGATTTTTATGCCTTGCCTCCAAGCACCATGATCAAAACCACCAGTAAAAGTGTGCATTGCTTGCTTCGAGCCCCTGCTATGACTTTGCGTAGCAATTAGAGCAATTGGGATTATTGTAGGCATGACCCCAATGGCCTCAAGGATAGTTGTTGGTCTCTCTCTCCTTTCATTAGGCTAAGCATTCGTCTTATTCCTCTTTTGAGGAGGACCATCCTCCTCTTCAACAACCTTCAGTGCCTTAACTCCTTGAGCTCTACCTTTCTTCTTCTTCGAGGCAACCAGTTCCTACATATGCCTTTCTCGTGCCTCCAAGAGAGTTAGCTTAAATGACCTTAATGACATTTACATCCCTATGAGCATAAGCAAGTAGTTATGAGAAAACTAAGAAAAAAACTACGAAACTAAACTTACATCATTGAGGACAAGTAGCCTTAAGCTCCCCTATCTTAGTAGCGACGTGATGTAGTGAACTCCTGGCTAACCTTCCCTTAGTAAGAATACCAAGTGCATGTCTTTGCCTCCAAGAATGGCCTTTTATGGGCATACTTATCAATAACTAGTAATGAGTCAAGACCTCCATTCCAGTAGGCAAGGTCGAGGACCTCCTCCTTGGCATCCTCATCCTTGAGCTTGAGGTACCTGATCACCATGTCTAGATAGGTCTTGCCTAAGTTGTCAGGAATAGAGACCTTCCAATCAACCTGATGCTTAAGAACTTTTCCTTTTACATATCTACTGATTAGGCGTATATCACACTAATAGGTAAGTGTACTTAGTCAAGTTATAGTATAGATTAAAATGGATGTAAGTTCAATTGTCGATCCTATAGGGAATCGTATGTGAGAATCTAATTACTAGTAATTTGTCCTAAAGTGGATTGACTATGATTGAATAAAAGAGAAGAATAAGGATTGATAAAATAAAACAATAAAATAAATAAGAACAAGTAAAGTAACAAAACTAATTAACACAAACAAGCATAATTCAATTAAAATAAAGAAGACATGATCCTTAGTAAATTGTTATTATTTACTCTTTAGTTTCTTGTAACCTTGCAATCTCAATTATTTTTTAGACTGTGGAGATCCTAATCCTATTCCTATGGAAATTGGATTCTAAATTAACTAGACTTACGTCTTTAGCTAATTCCTAACCTTGAGACTCTCTCTGCCTACATTGATGCTGAATAGAGCATTGCAAGATTGCATTAAGAATCTGAATCTTGCTATTAGGTTTCCCTAATCTAGAAAGATTCAATACTTAATCTCTTAGTGTATTAAACCACCTTCTAATTACACTTATCTATTTACTGTAGGCCTTGTGACTCTACAATAAACTCATACATTAAATTAGCAACAGAAGTAAATATTAATTGATGAAATAAGCTCATTGTAATCAAATTGCTAAAGAATAAAATCATAAAAAGAAAGAAGAGTGTTGCAAAGAGAACTAGACTTCCATAATAATTGGCTAAGAATGATTTAGAAGAAAAACACCATAATTGAAGGAAAGAGAGAAGTAATTGAGAGACCCTTAATAATATTCTAGACTACAATTATATCTAAATAGGGCTCTCTCTAAAAACCCTAACCTAAGGATCTATTTATAAGGAGTGGGGCTAGGTTTACAAAGATAAACTTTACAAAAATAGAAGATTCATTACAAAAATAAGAGATATCAAGGGATGACCATACCCTAGGTACATGACTGTAGTTGTTGGGCATGTACTTGCACTTTGGGTGAAGTCTTTGAATTTGATGAAATTACTTGACGAATGGAATACGGGTGAGGACTACAACTATAGTCCTTAGTCATTGTTTTTCTTAGACTTCTTTCTTCACTTGATTCTTATCTGAACTTCCTTCACTTTATTTCATGATCAATACTTTTGCTTCACATTACTAAAAAAATTGCTAAAATCTTCAAAACTTCAAAAAATGGTCCGAAAGTCATTGAAAATGAAATTTAAATGGATTGAGCCCAAAATAACATAAAATTAACTTGATTACCATCTAAAATAGCACTAAATAACCATAGAAAATGTATGCTAAATTTGGTTATTAAATTCCCCCACACTTAAGCTTCTGCTATCCTTAAGTAAAATGATGAAAATCAAAGAAAATATCTTTAAGGATAAGATAATTAACACAATCATAGAAAAGTGCACCCTTAAAAGTAAATTGCTTAACAAAAATTCTTTTTGGGGTCTCCCTTATTCCTTAATTTCACAGTGAGTTCAAAACACTTATATGCTAATAAATTAAGAACTACTAAATTTTAATGCTTAATTGAGACGATCCAGAGTTAGCCGCAATACTTTAGTAGAAACTAAACTAAAGATCAACATAGACATAAAATAATTAAGAAAAATTTATAGGGATTTCCTTGCTTTAACTCAAGAGAAGCAAAATCTTCCTTAATAATTTTTAACTTAAAAAACTAGATTAGATGCATATTACGTCAATCCATCCTCTAATTGTTCATTTACTTCTGTCAATTTTCATTAGGAGGCTTACCAATTCAATTTAACTCTTCTTTATTGAAGCTTGATTAGCATTGGAAAAGTACCTCGCTCTTTTGAGAGATCGAGGTCAGTCTTTACTAACTTAACTCTTTTAATTTCCTTAGTAGTTGTTAGCGAGAAAACATCTTATTTTTTTAAGGGACCAAGATCAATTTTTAACAACTTATAATTAATCTCACTTTTACGATTAGCAATAAGAAAAAGTCTTGCTCTTTTAAGGGACTAAGGTCTATTCATACCAATCATTAGCAACTAATTTAAATTTAATTTAGTTATCCAATTTACATCTCTAACTATTTTGATTTTTCAAAGGAATTTCAATTGATAGATCTCCTTTGTTTATCCAATCTAAATTTTTTTTTAAAAAAGAGGATAGATAACTATCCTTTAAAGTCAAGCTCAGAAATCAAAATAACTAATCTTTAACCTATTCATATATATCATAATTCTAAGTCTAAGGCTAAGCTTAAGAGAAGGATAACTCTGAATTATAAAGATTTAATTACTCAAATTCAATAGTGTTCTAAGCTCATAAATGATTGGGAAATTTTAAAAAAAAAAAAATAATTGCTTACTTATGTAAGGGGTGCAAATTTCTAAAAAAGATTTTTCAAAAAAGTTTTCAAAAGCTTAAATGTGTATTTAATAATATTAACATACATAATGTAACCTCCTCCCTATACTTAAGTTGTATATTATCCCTAATGCACATGATATAATGTAAATCAAAATATAAAAGTAGGAAAGGAAGAAAAATAGAAGAGAATTGGAACTTCTTCGGTTTTACATGTTAATCTTGAAAAATGTGAAGTTTGAAGCTGAGTTCCATTAACCAGTTAAGCATACAAAGTTTTCTTTACATTAAAACGAGCTAACTAAGGAAAGAAAAGAAAAGAAAAAGTTAAACTAAACAAAATAAACTAAATAGAACTACTAATGTTAATTCAAGTGTTAAATGTTAGTCTCCTATAGAACTTACAAAACATAAAAACAGTTATCTATGAAGAAAGCAACAATATATAAATTATTACAGTCATCTAAAATAGAAAAACATAAAATCGAGTTTTTTGAAAAAAAAAATAAGTTCAAGAAACATTCATTCTTCATCTTCATCCACCTTCTCCTCCTCAATCTCATAATCTTTATTGAACTCCTCATTTTAGTTTGGCTCTAGCATAGGAGGTGGTGTTGGTGGCTACATCTACAAACACACCATTATTGAATCCTATCTCTTTAAAGCATAGTCCATCTTGTGTGTTAAGATTCTTTGCTTCTTCAATATCTTTCCCATGAACTTTTTTATCACTCTAATAATTGAAGAAGAAGAACAACTATGTCTTTACTACTGAGAAAATGAGGAAGAAGCCTCACCAGCTAGCTTAGGTGGGATTTTAAGTAGTGGTGGGAGTTGCATAGCCTTAATAGCATTGTATGTGAGAGGGATAGGAGGATTCATTGTTCGCATTGTGGTGCATTAAGATGGCTATGCGAATTCATTACCAAATGGGTAATGAAATGACTTACAAAAATAGACTTGGCTTACCCATTAATAGCCTAGGTTTTAAGGAAACATGCCATCCTAACAGCCAAATTAATGGGCCGCCTATTAGCTATGTAAGTATAAAATGTCTCTTTCATCTACAACTCTTTGGACATTTTCTCTACCTATCAAATTCCTATCCAAAACATAATAAATCAGTCTCAAGGTAAGATTAGTTAGATTTGAAGCTTTTGACTTCCCTAGGTTATAACTTCCTTTCTCTCGAGTTAAGTCACCTCAAACAAAAGATTTAAGCACTCCCTGAGGCAATTTATAAGGTAATTCCATATATTCCCTTCTCTTGATATACTCAACTGAGTATGGTCTCATATAGATGCCTAAATCATCACTTGACATGCTGACTTAATACCTAAAACATCTAAGGTGAATGGAAGTCTACCTATCTAGAGAAAGATTATCAAAGGTATTAAGGAATTCAAGAAAAAAAATGGAAAAAATGTAACTTTGGTTAGTCTTTATGTCGTTATACAACTGTATTTATATTAAAAATAAAATAAAATAAAGACAGCTACATGTTAACAAGTCAAATGGCCTCACTGTCAGAGAAATCGAGGGGGAGGTGGGGTGCTTCATGAAGCACTCTTCCCTTTTTAAGCACTGGTTGGTGATTATGCAATACAGAGCAGATTGGGCTATTTGATACGGAAATTTATACCAAGTACTCTTTATGAATATGCCTAACATCATAACTACAACCTACAGATTGCTATTCTTTTTCTCAGTTCACAAATTGATTTACAAGAAGAGCAAATAGATCTGCTGACATTGGATAGACACTGCAGATCAGCAGATCCCTGTGATGCCAAATACTCTCTCTATGTCTGACTTTTTCTAATATATATGATAGTTTTCAGCTGTTGTCCCAGCACATAAAACCTTTGTTACGAAACTTTCCTAAGAACCTGGTCTTTAGAGATTCAGCTCGCGCGGTAACACCAACATATTGCTGCACCACCAGAAGCGATGTGCTGAACGCGAAGTCCGACGAGAACAACGCGTCACCTAAGGTTCCTAGCTCCGGATGTTCCATCAAAAGGGATATTCCGTACACCAATGGTGATAACCGTTGGAATGCTCGTCCCAGTATACACAACTCGAACGAGTTTTGCTCCATGACTTCCCTTATGATGTTCAAAGTTTCATCTCCGCTATTTGCAACCTCTTCTGAGTAACTGATAGACCGGCTGGACACAGTTTTCGACCTGAATTCCTTGATGAATTCGTCATCTAACTCCCTCTGCCTCTCATGCTCCTCTATAATGTTCAAGATTCCTTCGTCGTCGACTGGGGAATCCGGCAGCATTGGTTCCATAGCGTTTTCACCCGGTTTGATTTGTACCACAGTCAAATGAACTTCAGGTCGTGAAGCCATCCTAGTAGCGTATGCCAAAGCTTCCCGATCATCACGGCCACCAACGAAGAACGTCACAATGGATCGGATACTTTCGTGGAATCTTCCAAACTCGCGGTTTACCAATATCCCCACTGAACACGGAGGATACTCCAAAACCTTTTGATTCAAATCCCTAATAGACCAATTAGCTCCCCCCGATTCCTCCTCGTTTGTTTTTTGAATATGGAACGGGAGTATTATGATAGTAGCACATTTTTCCTCCGCAATGCTGCGAATGTCGACGTGCATGGTGCCGTATGGTGACAAAGCAATGAGAGGCTCAACATAGACGGCATTGTGGCATTCGTTCTGAAAGTTTTCAAAAGCTTCGGCAATTCGGTCTGATTCCGCCTTTGCATTTGCCCTGCTGGGACCAACCGAATTGGTTTTGTACGCGTCGTGAACGATCAGCAGGGCTGCAGAAGTATTCGCGGTTAATTCAACCAAGTGGACCGCGAAAACCCAAGTTTGGCTCTGCCTGGTGGGAGCACAAGATAGTTGGAGTAGGTTTATCATCCCTTGCACTTCCTTCGTGGAATGAGTACAAACGAGGAGCTTAATTTGCGTTTCTTGTCTCGTGTTTTCAATAGATCTCCATTTGTGAAACAAGAGGCGTTTTCGGGGCTTATATACACTCTTAATTATTGGTGGAACTGAGAATGTCATCAGGAGCATGCTCGCAACCATCACGCTGAATGATCTGAGGCCCATAAACTGCATAAGTGTGCAAATGAAATGCTTTAGGACAGTTAATAAATAGCTAAAATGGACAGAAAATATTTTTATGGTAGTGTTTGGTTACGTAATTTTCGTGATATTAGATTTAAAAAATTTTATTTTATGTTTGATTTGTAAATTTGTTTGGTGATTGAACAAAAACTAAGATGATGGATTGAATAAAATATCTAAATTTTGTTCCATCTGAATTACAATATAAAAATAAAATTCTCTAGATAAAAACAAAAAATATTTTATATTTTCAAAAATACCTCTCAATATTATAATATTAAGTAAATAAATATTATTTTTATTAAATATTATAAAATATTATTTATATTATAATATAAATAATTAATTTTTTAATATAAAAACCAAATATTATCTATATCTATATTGTATTGTATTTACATGAAAACTAGGAATCGTGTCGAATTCCTATAAATAGACAGTAAATGCTGATGATTGCAAATTACGCTAAATTTATACATACACTTTAGGGAAACCATGAGAAAACTGTCAAATGAGAAATATAAAACCATGCACAAGCTAACAGGCTTTAACATTTAGATCAAACTCATCGTATGGAAACAAGGTCTTCTGTTCAAAACCCCCCTGCGTTCTCATTTCGCTCATGTTTAGGTAACTGGTCGAGTTGATTCTCATCAATAGAATCTCAACTGACAAGTGAAGGAATCCATCGACGGAGGAGAATTAGCCTACATCGGATCTGCTCTAATAGGTTTAAGCTTATAGATCAGACGGTTAATATATATCGGTTGAGAAAAACTACAACTATGTATCCTTTTAAAACACAGAATTATGTAAAACCAAAGAGTCCACTGTTTAGAAGAGAAACCACAGATGTTTCACAAAAATTGACTGCATAAAGGGCAATATTTTACCTTTGCATCGCGGGAGATGTTGAGCAGCAGCAGAGGCATCAAGCCTCGGGTGTTCATGAGGACACCTAGTGAAACTGCCTCTTCTGGTTCCGATTTGTAGTATACAGAGACAAGAAAAGTGCTCAAGAACTTGGCTGCCCAGGATGCGAAGAAAAATATAATCAGATGATACATAGATTTGCCTTCCGGAATCATGACAATGAAATTGGTTCTCAATCCATTAATCAAGCAGAACAGAGGTATAATTATCCAACGCGTGATTTTTTCGATCCTTTCCTTAACCATTGTCACGAGTTGTCCACTTGGTAAGATGAAGCCGAGCATGAAAGCACCAACTATTGAGCTTAGTCCCATAGCATCCGCTATAAATCCACACAGCAAGGCACCCCAAAGAACAAATTGTACATGAGTTTCGCCATATTCCCCTTTCTTTTCTAGTTTGTGCAATATCCAGGAAAGAACAGGGCGCACTGCATACATGCATACCGTTACGAAAAGGATGGTTGAGATGAGGAGATAAAAACGAGGGATTTCCTCATGAGCTATCGCGCGCACAATTATGATGAAAAACCAAGTGCATACATCACTTAAGAAGGCCGAGGCCAGAGCAGTTCTCCCCATTTCCGTCCTCAGAAGCTTGAGCTTTGCGAGGATTTGCGTGAGATCAGGTAAGTTTGTTGCTGAAAGGATAATACCCCAGACGAACGCGCTCTTAATCCTGGTGATTCTGAGCAACTTGTTTGGACGTACTATGAGGAAATAGGAACCAAACCCAATCGCGATGGGAACGACCATTCCGGCTATGGTGATGATTACGGACTTCCTCTTGATGCTTAGAATTGGCAGCAAATTCATCTCTAGACCTACCAGGAGCATATAGTACACCAACCCCAAGTTTGTGAACGTCTCTATCACGGAACCACTTGGAAAGGGAAAGACGTACTCGCTGTACACACGACTCTTATAGAATATTGAAGGACCTAGCATAATACCAGCCTATCGATAAATCAACAGGTAAAATACATCATTAGAATAAAGAACACATCTTATGGAAAGAAATTGTTAAAGCCGTAAAATACAAAAGCTTAGCACAGATTTATAAGTTTAAACTTTTAAATCAATTGGTTGGTTGTGAAGATACATTCAAGATAGTACTATTAGAGTGGCATGAATCCGATTCCACGCTTTGTCATTTTTACTCTCCATTTGATTATTTCACACGTGATGGAGAAACAATAAAAACTTTACACCGACCTATAAGTTTCGATCAAATTAGCTGTGGAGATAAACTTAAGCACGGTCTGAGAGTGGCACATCTGAGTTCCTTTTTATCGACATTGTCGGTTGATTCTCCATTGAATTCCTTCGACGTGATTAAACTTAAGTCGATGTACAATCAATATGACTTTTAGATCAATTGGTTATAGAACTAAATCAATCGGGAACTTACAATGATGGAGGATACTAGAAAGGGCTGATTGAATGGTCTGAGTATGAAGGAGATTATGCCTGTTAAAGCAATCATGAGAGCGATTTGCCTGTACAGATAAAGAAGGTCTACGCTCATTGGGTCCTGGCTCCAATACATCCCCGAACCAGGGAAGGATCCATTGGTGTTGAAACAAACATAAACATCCGTGTAGCCCGGGCTGATCAAAAGCCGGTAATCAAGACCATCTACTGGCATTTTGATTATTGTGACTCTGTAGTATCCTTCAATCTCTTCAACACATTGAGGAGGACTTTTTTGATTAAATGCTAAAGCTGTATGAAAGGGAAAGTAGAAGAAGAATTATGCTTAATGGAGTAGGGAGTTAGAAACTTTTATTCTGAAAACAGAAATAACAACATGGGAGTAATAATGTGCGGCTGTCCGTGTAATAATAGACATGTCATTCTTGTAACAAGACCACACCATAACATAACAAGCTGCTGTTGCGCTGTTTTAAAACATCTGTCTAAAGTTTTATCAGTTTCATTAAGTTTCGAGTTTTCTCGAACATGTCTTTCCCACTCAACCTCAACTAATCATCATCCTTTAGAGTCGCATGGGAAGAAGACGCTAACAAGTTGTTATTATTATTATTGTTATTGTTATTATTATAATAATATAGATATATATCGTTAACAAAACATAGGATGAAATGTAATGGTTCTTTCCGATCTTTAGCTCTTCAGTTACATGAATAATTAGCTAATTAAACCACCAAATGAATATTTATTATTTACAACAATATAATGATGGATTACGCACAGCAATGTATAAATAGCAGGCTGATATGGTAAGATGGGTTTAGACCAATATTGCCAAATTTAGATTGTCCCATACCATTTAACCTAATTCGACTTGATCTGTCTAAAACATCGGGTTCAATCTAATCTTAGTTTAACTCTTACAAGGAACCAGTTTATCCTCTTTAACTCTTGACTCTTTATATATTTAAGTCAATTATCTCAGCAAATCTCACAACAACGGTTTAAACTTTAAACTAATAATAAATATAAATACACTAGTTAAAATAAAAGAATTTGAAAAAAAAAAAAATAAAGAAAGGCCATTGTAAAGAAAAATTTACTAGTTTATAGGGATTAATCTTCAAATGTATACAAGATAAAACATAAGGGCAACTAAAGAATGAATTATTACTAAAAAAGTTCATTTTTGAAAGGTGTAACAACAAATATATATACATACACACATATGTACATATATATGTACATACATATATATATACACATATATATACATATATACACTTACATATATTTTTATATCTTTGCATATTTTTTTCAACCATCATATAATTTTCAGTTTTTATCAATATCTTTACTACTATTCATGATTATGTTGGGTATATATCAATCTAATGTTTATAAACTTTATAATAACATTGATTTATTTAGCCGTAAATAAGCACAATATGTGTTATATTATGAATTATATAAGCTACACAAAAACTTAGTTGGAAAAAAAAAAAAGCAACTACGATTATGTTTGGGAATAAAAAATGGATACAGCAATGATTATACTTTTATTCAATAAATAGTATGAAAATTTATTTATTTGAGAAAATTTCAAATATAACCCTTATAAACCTTGATCATATTTATCCTATATGGATCCTCTAAAGTTTCATTTTCCCAAAGTAGACTAATTTACCCAAAAAAGCATCATTGAATTTCTCCAAATCCTTAAAGCCTAAGCTAGCTAAATTATTTGGCTTCTAAAGCTCACTCCACCTACCCTAATGTATCTTCCTTGTCAACTCATTGCCATCTCACCAGAATCTAATAATCATAGCATTGACTTCCTTATACCATATCTTAGGAAATTTGAAAATCATCATAGTAGATAGGAATAGCATATGCTACAGCTTTTATCATTTACCTCCTTTTCTCCATAAGACACTAAGGAGCTTCTCCACCCCAATAACTTCTTAGCTATTCTATCCTTTACAACCGCAAAGGCTGCCCTTTTCTATCTTCCCCATGTAGTAGGTGGGGTACACACTGAATTAATGGTCAGTTGATGGCATAGCTGTAACTGAAGATCTTCTGATGTGTTCCTGCAAAAAAAAAAAAAAGACGTTAGACTCCTAAAAATTCACAGCCTGCCCCGATGAATCACAATAGGTATCCAAAAATCCTTTCATTCTCCCAAGGTTTTCATTAGAAGCCTCCATAAATAAAAGAGAGTTATCGGCAAACAGTAGATGGGTTAGCTCAGGACCATTGCGCCTCATTTTAATTCCTTTCAAAGCCTCGCTAGTAAATCTTGACAATTTATGGGCTAAAGTCCTCAAGAGTCATTATTTTCCGAAGAGTAATTTTATGGAAGCAATATCGGGTCATTGTCCTTCATGGACATGGAGGAATGTGTTGGTGGAAAGAGAAGTAACTAAAGACGATATCTTATGGAATGTGGGTAATGGCAAAAATATTGCTTGTTTTCAGGACCCTTGGATCCCTTGGGGGACTTGTAGAACACAGCCTTGAAATGGATCTAGCAATATTGAGGCTAATTGTAAGATGGAGTGCTTCACGGACCACAATCCATTGCAATGGAACGAGGAGAAAGTGTTTTCAGCTTTCAATCAAGATGTTGCGGATTGCACATTGAAGATTCCTCTAACTAAAGTGGGTGTGGAAGATAAATTAGTATGGAGGTTGAATAGAAATGGGCAATACCTGGTGCGTAGTTGATATAGAAAGTTGTTGAAAGAGGATTTAGTAAGTCGAAATGATGTTTAGGAGGATAGTGAGAGGAAGAATCAGAAATTGTGGAAAATAATCTGGTCCACTGAAACTTTGCCAGAGTATAAACATCTACTTTGGAGAAGCTTTTCTAATGCTATTACTTCAAATAGCAATCTGTTTAAAAGAAGTGTGAGGGACAATCCGCTTTGCAATTTCTGTCAAAAATGAAGAAACAACTGAGCATATTTTTATGCAATGTGACTGGACTAGAATGGTTTGGTTTGAAATTCTGGGCATCCGAATGGTAGGGAATATGACTTGGAAGTGTTGGTTCTTGCAGGTTGTTGAAGATTTGCAGGCACAACAAAAGGAGCTGGAAAACTTTCATGCCTAAATTTTCTACACGTACATAGTTCATTTGGAAAAATAGGTGCTCAAGGGTCTCCAATAGTACTCGTCCAGATCTACGTGCGACAATCAGATTTGTTAAAGCTCTGTTGTCCGACATAGCTGAAGCGTCTGCGGCAAATAAAATTAGAGCCGTCCCTACAGTAAGTGATGTTGGAGCTGCCACTGCAGAGTGTACCGAAGTCCAACGTCCAGTTTCTACTTGGGAAGCGCCAGCTGCTAGCTTCTTCAAAGTCAATTCGGATGGGGCTTTTGACAGCAAGAAGGATGAAGCAGGTTGTCAGGTGGTAGTCCGTGATCAACACGGTCAATTTGTTGCTGGAATGTGTTCCCCTGCTCGTGTATTTGATGCAGAAATTGTAGAGGCCTGGGCTACTCTGGAAGGAATTCGTTTAGCTCGAAGACTTTCTATTAGAAAAGTTATTTTAGAACTGGATTATGCCCTTGTCTACTGGGCCTTTTAAGTCATTTTCTGTTAGTTGGTTCATTGGACCTATTATTGCGGAAGCGTTGAATCTTGTTACTTCTTTTGATGTTTTCTCTATTAATCTTGTTAGTAGAGCGCGAATAATTGTGCAGATTGGGCAGCGTCTCGAGGGAAAGCGGGTCTGTATTCATCTTTCGTGGGTTTAAACTCTCTTTTACCTTTGAAGTTGTTATTGTCAGATGATCGATCATGTTGTAATGCCTCCTGAGATTGAGCAAGATAGCCCTTTCTTTTCTTAATAATGTTTCGATTTTGGTTAAAAAAAAAAAAAAAAAAAAAAAAAACCCTTCCCAGATCATGACCGTTGAATATTAGAAATGAATGCTCCAAATTAAATCTCTCTTTGTTATAATTAAGCTAATCAGGTTCTTCCTCTAATGTCTTTTTCTTCTCCTCCGACTTACAATCTACTACCATAAGCATGTAAATTATAAGTTGCAAAAGCAAGTTAATAATATTTCTTAAGATACATGTATAATTTTAGTAGAGTTGCTTAAATCTTGATAAGTAGTCTATGTTATTTATTTATTCATTTTCTAATTGATGGTAGAGGAAATAGATGTCAACATTGTTTCAAGATAAGGAAAAATTCCATCAAGTAATGGAAATATTTTGTGCTTCGTGTATTAATAGACAAGGGATTATGATTATTTTTCTTGTTTGAAATATTATGGAAAATGATGGTGTTGTACTTATATACTATTATGTTTGGCTTGAATTCTTTGTGGCATTGATCATGGATTTGGGTAAAGAAAAAACTCAATGTTGAATAAGGGCAACTGGATGTGATTCTAGCGTAATGAAAAAAGTAATCGGTTGAAATGAGTGCTCATTCTTTTCATAGTGTATTTTTTTATTGTTTCGTTTTGCTTTCTGCTTTGTTGGCTTTATTTTTTTGAGGTAGGGTTTATGAATAAGTGCCTGAGTTATATTGTAGAATATCAATCCCATGAGTGCTCTAAGGGAGTTTTGTGAGTTTGAGTGTTTACAGTGATCAAAACCTATGAAATAGATGTGGTAGTGGTAGAGAGTTAGTTGGAAGAGAGGGCAAAAAAGAAAAAAAAAAAAAGAAGACATTAGATGAAGAAGATGAATATTTTAAAGTGTGATAATGAGGATTTAATCAAGATGTTTTATTTTTAGCATTATATATGTAACATCTAGTGATGTTAACTTTAGGAACTTATAGGGAAATGATAAATTTGCAATACAAAAATGTTTCCTTTTATGGTTAAAAAAAAGCTATAGTTAAAGTTGAAAAGATGTTTCCACACCAAGATAAATTTTAGAGGGAGTTATTTACAACATTTGAGAGTTTTTTTATCAATTCATTAGAGTTTATGGGATAATTTGCAAGATTTAAAGTTTGAGAAGTAAATCTATACTTAAATAAAAGTTTAGGGAGTTATTTATGTTTTCTCATATTTATTTTATTTGCGCTACTATTATTATATTTTAAAAGTATCTTCTTAATACGTTATTACCAAAAGTTTCTTTAGGTTTATTTCTTGGAATAGGATATGACGGAATCTGGTTTATTATTTTAAGCTGGAGCACGGTGTGAATTCAAGGGTGAGGATTAGAAAATACAACTTTATGTCACTTGATTCCTTAGGCTACTAATAATTGCTGAGGGAGAAAAATCAATTTTAAGGAATCAAGAGCTACAATATGCTGGCACCTATTATGTTCCAACTAAATTAATATGTAACCAAACTTCATGGAGTCCTATTCCATAAAATAAACTAAAGGTAGCTTTATTATTATTGTCACACCTTGAAGATGACTTCACAAGTCATGCAAGACACGATCCTACGCTTTCCTTTTCCTCGAGCCCTTTTTGTAACTACCTAAAATTTTTTTTCCCTCAAGCTAGGTGAGTAGAAGGCCCACCGGACGACTCTCTCCCATGGAAATGTCATCGGCTTGATTTTCCTTGGACGCACCTATACGGCATTTGGCTCCTGATTATACTAAGGAAAGCAAAATTCAGTCTGAAAACATCCACAAATATTTTAGAAAGACTAAGTGGAAAGACAAGTTCCGAGTATAATTAATTTCATTCAAATGTGTGGATGTTTTACAACATAGGCACCATCCTTATATGTACAAAAGGGGCCTACCAATGAATGGTCGAGATTAACTTGATTTAGTTGTTACAATTGACTCCCATTTACTATTCACCTACCCTATTGTACAATGAATTTGAGCAGCACCTCCATAATATTTTGGAATCTTCCGGCTTTTATAATCTTTAGTTGAACTTAGGCTTCAATCTTCCTCTTTTGTGGGTTTTAGGAAACTTATAGGTTTGACTCATTTTGGGAGGCTTGTGACACAAGCGTGTTCACGCACATGTGGAAAGACATGCCATGGTGAGGAAAGACAAGCATGGTAATATTGGGGGTAGGTTTTACTTGAAATGGATATGATGTATCAAAAGAACATTAGTGATCTTAATTGTAAATATCCAATTTTTGCCCTTTTATTTTATTTTATTTTTTATTGTGTTTTTATTTCATCAATAGGTCCTAAATTAGTTAAAACACAAAAAAAAAAAAGAAAATTAAAGAAAACCCTGAAAAAAAATAAAGAAATTTTGAAAAATACAAAAATAAGAAAAAGCACAAAAAATTAAGAAATTTGGAAAAATATCAAAAATAGGAAATTTAGAAAGAAAAAAGAAGTAATAAGAAATTTAGAAAATAAAATTTGAAAAAAAAAGGTTGGAAAATTGAAAAAATTACAAGAAATAGAAAAATTGAAAAAAAAAAAAGATTTTAGAAAATAAAAATTTAATCGGATAAGTTTTTAATTTTTTAAATAAGTTTGGAAGTTGGATTGTTAAACTTGTGCTTAGATTTAAATTTAGCATAAACTGACTGAGTCTAATTGCACATATAGGCAAGACATAGGCCAATGGCTTAACAGATAAGTATTTGGATATATGTATTGAGTTTGGTTAGAGGTCAAAGGTTCGAATTTGAGTAAGAGCATGCAATGTTTTTTCTTTTTTTTCTTTTTTTTTTCATCACATCAGGGATTGCCATGTATTAGGATCACATTACGCTACATATCCTAACAAGTAGTGACATTAGGTTGGACAAACTGTGTTGACGTGGCGCCATGTGTCACTATTGACAGGTGGCATGCTTTGGTTGGTCGGGGATAGTTGACGTAGTACTACGTTAGCACTTTCCTTCTCTTCCTCTCAGTTTCCCCCATTTTCTCCAAGCTTTCCTCCACTTTCCCAGTTAAGAATAGCTCACTCCTCTCACTTTGGAGCCAATTTTCACACAAATTTCACACACGCGCGCACATTTTCTTGCTCTTATTTTTTTTACCACATAGCCTACTCTAAATTGGACCTAATAACAAGTCCAAATTCAGTCATAAGAGCATTAAAGTCGAGCACCAAAAATTGGAAAAAACTGGAAGTACGGATGTCCCCATTTAAATTTGATTGCAAGTTTCCATTGTTTCTAGGTTGATTCATTGTATAAATAGAAGTCTTAGGCATAGATAACCAATACATGAGCTTTAGAATTAAGGCACAAACACACACACACACACTTTCTCTCTTCAAATCTCTCTTTCTAGCTACTCCTAAGCCAAACCACTACTATGGCTAAGCTCTCTATAGCTTAGGCTCCCTAACCCAACCTCTTTTGACCTCTACCGTAACCCGTAGCATCGCTACTAACTCGCCACTACCTTAACCCTAACTGCTGAATCCCTTCTCTTCGAACCACTATTGTAGCCGCTCTTCGACCCAAACTAGTCACATACCTAAACTCTTCACACCTTAAAACACCATATCACACTTCTCTCTTGCACCCAGCAACACCAAAACACTAAGATTCAAACACCGCCACCATCACCGCACTTTGCACCACCACTAAATGGCCACTTTAAGCCATGGCATTGAACTTATTCCCTCCATCCTTAATCCAAAACACATAAAAAACACCTCTCCCATTCATTTTGGGGTTTGAATCAGATCGAATCGAGCCTTGTAGCTGTTGTCGAGCTTGAAGAAGGATTAAACTTGACCTAAATCTACATAACCCAACCTATGACCCGTGACCCGACTTGCTCCAATTTTGACCCACACACGCCTATTGCATTTGATCCTTTATTTATTCATTTCTTTTTACTTTATTATTTAGTTGTTTTTTTTTTTAATGTAATACAAAAAAGAAAAAGAAAAAAAAGAGAAATAAAAAAAAAAGAAAAGATGAAAGAAAAAGAAGAAAAAAAAAGGGAAGAAGTTTTTTTTTTTTAGTTTAGTTTTTTATTTATTTATTTTCATGTTTTAGCCGAAAGACCAAATAATAACAAAAAATAAAAATAAAAAGTAGAAGGAATAGATAATAAATAAATAATGAATAATAATAAAGTTGTTTTATCACTTAGAAAAATTGATTTTCCAAAAATAAAAATAAAAATAAATCAACCATTTTCCAAATAAGGATCATTTAGAATTTCCAAAAATAAAATCCAATTTAGAACCTTTTTAGAAATTTTCTTAAATGAACCAAATTAAGTAAAAAATGTAAACTCGAACGTTTTCAAGAATTAAAACTAATAACTCACTAAAGTTTTCGTCAAAAGAAAGATGTACGTTTGATCTTGAATAGCAGGTACATAGGCACCTACGAGGCGATGGTAAAAAAAAATATATATATTTGATTTTCCTTTTTGATTTAGATTGTTCAAATCATCTAATTTAGGTGAAAAATTGAGTTTTTTTTTTCTTTTCGAAAGATGATTTTTAAGGTTAATATTAAATTTGGAAAGTTAATGGTACTTATAAGAGTTTGAAATTCCTAACACTCAGACCTATATTCTCTAGTTTCAAAAATTGTTTTGTAAAATTTGTTTTAATCGTTAGACTAACGGCTAAGTTATAACCAATTCACCTAATTGGTTATAACTTAACTATTTTTCCCGATTCCGGTCGGTTGGCGACTTCAAAGTTGTTTTCAAAATAAAAAAAAAAAAACTAGTTTTCTTTAAACCCTAGTCAATGGTTAGTATTAAAGAAGGCTCATTTTATAAAAGAATTGGGAGGGTAAAAAACTAGACTCGACAACTTAGTGACTCTATTAGGGACATCAAGAGGGTTGGCAATTTAATTTTCTAAAATTAAAATAGATCTTTAAAAATCACCGTAGTATAGTTTATTTACTTATTCGTTCTTTATTTGTATCATAGCTGTCCTAACATCTTTATAGGTTTAGTTATATATATATAATTATTTGGGGGGGGGGGGTGGGGTGGTGGGGTTTGGGTTTATTTTATTGTACTATGAATGCATGATAGATACGGTCGAACTTGAGTCATCTTAAGACCTTAGGACTAGGAACCATTGTGTAAGTTCCAAGCGTAATGGAGTAACTATCGTTCGAGGTCGATTAGGTTACCCCATTTAAACTTTGACGTGACCAAGGAACCATTTTTTCATAAACACGTGAGGTCATAGAGTTTAAGGACCTTTAGAACCCACCATTTTTTCATACATTTCATGGGGTCGATGAATAACTAGCAAAGCGACAATGTTATAAAAAACAAAAGGAAAGAGAAAAAAATGACAAACGCAAAGTTTCTTTCCCTATATTTTTTCTAAGAATTCATTTACATAGGAAGTCTTGTATATTTTCTTTTCATGTAATTAGTCTTCCCTTTGTAATTTATGTTTTCCTTATATTTTAGAAATGGCTAGCTCATTCAATGCCATGGTTTTTACTAAAGAGATTTATGTTTACAAACCCACAAACCCAAAACCTAAAACCCATACTTAGTTAGTGGTTTCAAACCTTTAAACTAAGAGAATAACAATTTATTACCAACAAGATTAGACCTATACTCTATCTAACTAATGTGGATGTTAACATCATCCTAGTAAGGGCCTTAGTCCATTGTTGGGAGCCCAAAGAAGTAGCCTTTCGATTTGGGCCACATCTAATTAGTCCAACTTTGGAAGAATACACCCAACTGCTTTAAGCTCCTCCATTGGATGAAATATACATTCTAGAACTCAGCTTCAGTCCAACTTACATCTTTTCAAAATTCTTAGGAATTCGTAAGACTGAGATAAATGAGGCCCTTAATGATTACAACAAACATGCTATCAAGATATAGGATCTAGTCCATTGGTTTTAAAACAAACCTAGCTTTAACAAATGAGCTCTGTTTCTTGGAAATTAAAGGGAAAATCAAATCAAGGCCTATGTATTAGCAGTGTTCGCCATTATCTTTTTTCCAAGCGGGTCTTTTCTTATACACTTCAAGGTGACAGACTTGGTAGCTCAGTTCTGAGAAGGTGTAGACACCTCATTTTTGTCGATTTTTGTTAATTGAGCCAGGTTAATGAATAAAAAGAAAAATAAAAAAAATGAAAAAATAGAAAAAAAGAAAGTCAAGTTAAGTCATAGGAAGCTAAGTTAAGAGTCAAGTTGTGTCAAGTTGGATTAAGTTGTTGGATCAGTTATTGAGATGGGCTAAATTAATTAGTTTTAGGCCAAACTAATTTAGGAGCTTAAAATGAAGATTTGTTAAATTATTGGGTTAAATTGGATCGAGTCGACCCTTAAAAGAAAAGCCCAAACTAACTAGGGTTTCTAGAAACCAGGGTGAATCTAGGTTAAATCACAAACAAATCTTTCGTATCTTCAATACAAAAGATTTGATTTTTAGGCTTATAAAAATCATGTTGGTCAGTAATTCAAGCAGGTTTTTTTTTTCTAATCACATGAACTCATAAACACATACACCTCGAACACCAAACGTGCCCCCACATCTCTTCATGTGCTACCCTTACGTGTTATTGCATTCCTCACGCGCCACTACACGCTACCACACACCACCACACATCACTGCACAATACCTTAGCACCATTAAGCAACTATCGCTGTCGCCCAATCTATCACCATTGTCGCTGTCGCCCAATCTACCATCGTTGCCGCCCACACCACTGTCGCCTATTCGTACACCTGTGTTCGCTTAGTGTATGCCCTTAATGCACCCCTCGCTCGATTATCTACTCACCAAGCTCTTACCCTCAGTACACCCCTCGCTTGCCTATGTGTTGCCCAAGCTCTCGCCCTCAGCATGCCCTTCATTCGTTCGTATGCATGCCCATTATCACCCTTCGCTTGCTTATGCTTACCCAGTACGCTTTCAGTCTTGCCCACTATCACTCAACACTCCCTCAGTCTCACCTACTATCGCCCCTTAATCACCTAATATTGCCCTTGCTCGCTTGGTGCACACCTTAGCACGCCTACTATCACCCCTCGCTCGCCCAGCACACCTTCAGTCTTAACCCCTATCACCTTACTGTGGCCTGACGTATGCCCAATCTTGCCTATATGTACCCCTTCGTTGCCTAGGCGCTCGCCCACTGTCGCCAGTAGACGCCCATCATTGCCCAACATCAACACGACCTTACCCAAGTGAATTGTTAATAATTTTTTTTTTATTTTATTAATTAGTTATGTTTTTTTTATTATTATTTTTCCTTGTTAATTTGTTTTTGTGTTTAAGTGTAGGTTTTTTTTTAAAATTATTTTCTTACAAAATTAGGGTTTTTCTTGAAAAATAATTTTTTAATAAAAAATATGTTTTTGATACTTAGCAGTTTTTCTTAGGGAAAAAAAAAATCTAAAGTGAGTTAGTTAGGGTTTTTTTTTTTAATTTAATTTAGGAAAATTAGATTTTCTTTGATTTTTTTAAATAAGAAATTAACAAACGTAAACCTAGCTCGGTTTTTAAAATAAAAATAACCCACCAATTAAATATTTTATAAAAATAAAGAACTACAGTTTATTTGATCCCAATTAGCGGGTATGTATGCATCTTTGAGGTAATTGTTAAAAAAAAAATAATTTTTTTTCCTTTTTTTAGAAATTCGTAATAAAAAAATGATAATAAAAAAATCATTTTTAGTTATTTTTAATTATTTAGATCTATTTTTAGAAAATATTATAAAAAAAGCCCATCAATTTCTTTTAATTTTCAAATAGTGACTTAGTCCTAATAGGTTAGCTCTCGAACCGCCTTTTTTTCTAGTTCAATTTTTCTAAAAATCAATGTTTTTAGAATATTCACAGATTAGTGGTTAAATTAGGGTTTTCCCACCTGAAAACTCTAATTTCTTTTTTTACCAATTGAACTAGTTGGTGACTCCAATTTTAAAAATTTTTTTTTTAGAAATGTATTTCCTTAAGTTTAATGTCGAGTAATTTATATTAAGCGGGCTGTGCTTAATATAGGTTAAATTAAGGAAATCAAAATAGGGCTTGATAGAATTAGTGACTTCATTGGGGATCACTTATGAGCTAACTATGTAAAAATTAAAAACTTAATTGAGGGGTTTATTTATTTATTTTTTATTGTATTATAGTAGTCCTAATTGTTTTCTTAGTGATGCATGCCAGAACAAAGCTTGGCCTAATGGGCCTTCTAGGGGGATTAAGAGGAATTTTTTTAACTATTTGTGTGTTTAGATGTTGTAGGACTTGGGCCACCTTAAGAACCTGGGATGGGCCGCCATTGTATAACCCTTAAGTCGTTAGGGTCATTACCCCCACCTAGTGGTGATAAGCATCCCCATTTAGGCTTCGATGTAGCCTACCAAGCTTCTCTTTAAAAGGCCTTGAAGCTGCAGAGCCTAGGACCTGTAGACCCTATTCTCTTGCATCATTTTTTTGAAATAGGGGTAGTTTTATTAAATTTTAGGAAAAGTTTGATTTAATCTGTGATCTATTTATAGTCCATTTTCAATTAAAATTTTTATTAACCCTTATATATAAGTATACACGAGCTTTATTTTTATTAAATCATATTTTGAATATACTTACATATGGGGGTGCTTTTTGACCATGAATTTATCATAATTCCTATAATTTATTAAATTACCGACTCCTATTGCATTGCATGCATGTGCTACATATTATATTTCTATATATTTGATTACATTCGTTTTTCTAGGAATATTTTATTCTTAGTGTTATATGTGTCTCATTTTTTTAATTGCCCTTCAGTTAGCGAAAGGCAGCACAATTTCTGTGGAAATCTTTGAAAAAAGTTGTGAAATTATAAACATTGAATCCAACTTTATTTTGAATTCAGTGTCCTCGTTGTAAATAGTTGTTGTATTTTTATTTCATTTATATCTTTATGTAATATAGATATAGAGAGTTAGGGTAGTATCAGTCCGGAGCTCGTCAACCTAAAGTCCGTCTGTGAAGTCTAGTTGGATAAGTACTCCTTCCCTAAAGCCATCTTAAAAAATTGGTTAAACCAGCTTCCACTCGTTAAGCAAAATTACATTTGCAAGTAGATCAAGCTAGTTATATCCCTCATATGGGTCCAGCTCCATTGGCCTCTGATCTAAGCCCTTATCCATTGTTGGGATCCAGAATTTGTAGCCTTCAACTTCGGCCCACATGTATTGACACTCACCATAGAAGAATACTTGTAGCTACTTAGTGCCTTGCCCCTCGAAGCAGGCATAGCTATCCTTGATCTTAGAGTCCAGCTTGAGAAAATCTTTATGACATTGTTGGGGGTCAAAAAGTCAGCCTTAGCCCCATTCTTATCTTTAAAAGGCCAAAAATGTCTCAGTATCCTAAGATTGGTGGAGTAGTTTTCAAGCTCAAATGCCTACCAGAAATATCGCTAGATCTTTTACGGAGGATATGAATCGTGGGTCGAAAAGAGGGTCAATGCCTTTATATTAGCAGTGTTTAGAATAGTGCTGTTTCCCTTTAGATATGGTCAGGTCCACTATAGGGTTGCTAAGCTAGTGACTCCATTCCTAGCTAGTAAATCTTATATATCAGAGCTATTGGTAGAACAGTTCAAGATGCTTACCCATCTGAAGAAGCAAGGGTACAATTATTTCATAGCTAACTCTACAATCCTTATCATATGGGTTTTTAGTCACACACAAGGGTACGGAGGGAATCTTCTTAGAGAGTCCTTGATAGAGAATATGGACCTAATTGGCGAATTTGCCTGCTACCTCAAGGTACTGGATGATGCTTAGTTTAAGGGATGGGTGTCAGTTATTAGCCAAATGCAGCCAGCAGACTTTATGTGGACAGCTAGATGGAGTCATTGCACTTAAGTCATCTTGGGGTGCACCGATTATGCAGGAGTTCCCCTTATTGGTATTACGGGTTGTATTAGATATTTCTCGGCTTATGTCACCAGACAGCTGGGCCCACTACAAGAGATAGCTTATAAAGACTCCTTGGATGTCGTCATAGTGAATTACAAGATCCTTGTCTATTCATGGCTACTCTAATCCAATGACTAATAGAACTCGTGAAGCTGTGGGAATGAAGAGAAGTTAAGAAGATAGTTAATGCAGGATCTTTAAGGGGCAAAGTTGGAGAATACCAAGCTACTAAGCAGTTTATTTATGATCAGTTAGAGAAGATTGGAAAGATACAGTATGAAGCTCTAGATGTATTTAGACATAAGCTAGATCCAATACGTCTTTCACCCACTGAGCGAGCCTACCGAGATACCATACGAGCCAAAGTTGAAGCTTAGTTCCAGGAAAGTAATAAGATCGTTGAAGAGTTAAGGTTGGAAAATGAGAGATTGCTAGAGGAAAATCAATTCTTGAGGAATAAGATTCGAGAAAGGGATGTTACGATACGAAGACTTATGAGGGATGTTGATGAAGCTCATCCTAGCTAGATCCATCGGCTCTTATAGATATAAGATTTAAGTTTTTTTTTTTTTTATTAAGATTAGTTAGGAGTTTTTCTTTTCCTTTTGTTTAGTCCATCGCATAAGTTAGATCTTATGATTAATAAATTTGCAGCTTTAGTAAATAAAATTTTCATTAATTGCGTAGTATCTTGCTCATTATTATTTATTTGTTTTCTTATTTGATTTTCTTTAAAAAAAAAAAGAAGAGGTAGATAAGGGAATAACAAACGTCACAAAAACAAAACAAAAAAACTCTTTAATTCACTAAAAAGTCTAAAACTTAGGTTTTCGTGTAGGATTTTGAAGATAGCATCCAAGCAAACAAACTCAACTAGAAGCTCGATATTTACTCATTCTAAGGCAAGGATGTCAACTCAGGGTACTGAAAATGTTGGTCAAACTGAGCTCGACCTAAGAGTAGCGACTTTAGAAGAAAACATGAACAAGATGGTCGAACAGATTTAGGCTCTCACTGAGGCTATTGGGATCCTTAACGATAGACAAGGATCTCAAGCTAACCTTAGTCGGAATGTAGAAATGACCCCTCCCCCTGAATTGGAAGATGAAGAATCAATCTCTAATGCTGAGGTATAGAGGAAGGAGATTAAAGAGATGAAGAACACTAGGCTAAACTCAAGAGGTGGGTGGGGGGTGAATTAAGTTTAAGGACAAATTGCAATTCTTTTTTGATATAAACAACTAAATGCAATAATAAGAGTAATCAAAGCAACAATTGAACAATAATAAGTGTGGAAATTAAAAGAGATAGGGATAAAGAAGATCAAGCCCGGATATAATGTGGAGTTCGGATTGCCCCCTAGTCTCCATTGACACACAATGCCTCTAATCGAAGACTTCACACCATTTTATTGATTTCTTAATCCAAGCTCCAAGAGCTACACAAACACAAACTTGATTACACAAGTTTCACACTTACAAATCTCAACACAAATCATAATCTCAACTTTCAATACAAAAACTCAATTTCAAGAATTATTAGTGTAGTGCTTTTAACTCTCAATACTTGCAACTAATAGCTCACAAGCACTACACTTCAAATCTTTCTAAATATTAGCAATTTATGGTACAAGATATAATGAGAATTATAGACAACAAGAATATAAGAGAATGTTAAAATATTACAGCAAAAGATCAGTTCTCTACTGTTCTTGGTCGAGTTGTTCAACATTTATATTATCCCATTCATTTCTTTCCATTACAATGCTTTCAATGCTCCAACGGTTAGTTGAATTTGACTTACCGGTATATTGGTACTTTGAACTACCGGTAAGTTATACTGGCAAGTCGGTAAAAATTAATTTACTAGTAAGTGAACCGCCAAGCCGGTTCTTCCAGGTCAGTGAGCTTTTCTTTGTGTTTTCCAATGCTTTATACCATCAACTTGGTTCTTCCTTGAGTAGTTCTTCTAGGTCAGTGAACCAGCAAGCTGATTCTTCTAAGTCAGTGAGCTTTTTTTTTTTTTTTTTTGTTTTCCAATGCTTTATATTTTCAGCTTCGTTCTTCCTTGAGCCGTTAACCCGGTAGGTCAAATATCACCTAAAAATTCTTTTAACACACAACAAACGAATACTCTTTGCAATATAGCTTTAAGATCATTTGATCACCACTTCAAAAGATTAAATTTTTTATAGAGATAATTGATATATTTAATCATTAAGCAAGCTAATTGAACTTATTCAATTATCTTAAAATAATCAAATAATACTTAGTTTAATCATCCACTTGTTTTTATTCTCTTAAAAAACATGTTTAGATATATACTTTTTGTTTTGTTCTCATTAAAATCAGATAATGAACCTTAGATTCAATAAGAGAAACACCGCGAAATGGAAAGAAAGTTCATGTAGAAGTTAACTAAGGTGTTGAAATTTGAGAAATACAATGGGACTGACTGCTTGAAACTCTACACAAGGTTGTACATCAGGAAAATGGAGAAATATACGAAGTATGATAAGGTGATGGTCTAGACTTTTCAGGACAGCTTGATGGGGCCAGCTTTAACCTGGTATACCTAGTTGGACCTAAATGAAATTGATACTTGGGATAAGTTAGCATGGGCTTTCTACAACCAATATAAATTTAACATTAAAGTGGCCCCATCTATGTGGGATTTAAATAATCTACGAAAGAAGACCAATGAGAATTTTAAAGAATATGCCCAAAGATGGAGGGGCATGGCTGCTAAGGTGACTCTACTCTTAACTGAAAAGGATCTGACCTTCGCTTTCATTAATACTCTTGGAAGCCCGTATTACCAACGCTTGGTTGGGCACCCTACTTCCAATTTTGTAGAAATTGTAGCCTCAGGAAGTCGTATTGAGGAAGCCATTGCTACTGGAAGGCTCCTTAATCTTGAAACGACTGAAAAGAAGACACCTCCCTCAAGATTTTCTAGCAAAGCTAAGGAAACCACTATCAGCATTGTTGATACTAGCAACCTTATTAGACCCATAGCCCCAGTAGCTATGACTGGGGGATCTAATCCCCCGTTGAGTCCAAATCAAAATAATCACCCATAGAGAAGACAGTTCACACATATTCCCATTTCTCTAAGTTAGGTTCTCACACAATTAAGGAAGGAGAATCTCCTAACATTTGAAATACCAAGAGAAGAGCAAAGTCTAAGCGATTATAACCTAGAACTTCAATGTAATTATCATTTGAGGCAATTGAGGCAATCTACGAATCAATGTTAGAGACTCAGATATTAAATCCAAGATCTTATTGATGCTAAATTGGTTTAATTAGATTTTATCCAAACTCCTACTCCCAATGTGGCTAGCAAACCTTTGTTGAATCATAGACATTCGATCAATATGATCGTTACTGAAGTTTCTAAACCATAAATTGACCTAGATAGTCTCCCTATTATTATTGAGGAGATAGCATGGAATCTGAGAAAGGCTGGGTACTTGTAGGATATGAATCTCCAGGATAGGACTCAAACCAAATCGGCAATATATCGACTACTTAAGGAAGGAAAGATAAAGAAAGTCAATATCATGGTTATGACAATTCCAAAACCATGAAAGAGAAGTACTTAGAGGGAGCTTAGGAAGAGATATGAAGCCAGAGATCCGACAGTTGACACCCTAGGAGAACTAACATGGAAGTTTGAGTATTTGGTGTACTATGCCGGTTCACTTGCCATACATGTTGACACCCTACCTATTGGATAGGGTCCATAATTTGAGGAAGAAGACAAGCTCATTACAGAAGCCAAGAAGGCGGCTGGTATGGTTGGAATGATTGGAGACAGGCCTAAGTCATTGATTTTTGAATATGATGGAAAGACTAAGAAAGTTGAGAAATCAGGAAAGCTTAAGAAGATCACTTTCAATGTCTTGATAGCCCTAGAGAATTATAAAGCATTAGATTACCAAACGGTGAATCAAATGACTAAGGCCTCATTACCTATGGTCGGTGGGCTTACCCGCTTGGGATGAGTTTATGATCAGCATGAGGAAGCCAAGAGGAAATCCATTGTAGAAGATGCTTCTTGAAAAATCTTTGAAGATACGAAAGATAAAGATCAAAATGTTCCCAAGAAGATAGCGAAGGCCAATGAATACAAGGTGATGGACTAATTAGCCAAAATACCAGCCCAAATCTCTTTAATGGGCTTGCTGTTGTCATCAAATACTCATTGAGAGGCACTGATTAAAATTCTAAAGGAGGTCAAGGTACCTGAAGGGATTTCTATGGAAAAACTAGGGTTAGTGGTAAACTCGATATTTGTAGTGGATCAGATCTCATTTTCACTAGATGAGCTAGGTAAAGAAGGAGACTGGTACACAAAGCCCCTCTTCATAGTGGTTAAGTGTACGGGGAAAGTAGTTACTCGAGTTTTGATAGATAATGGGTCATCATTGAACGTGTGTCCATTGATGATGCTAAATCTACTTGATGTAGAGGTGATTGAATTAAAGCCCAGCTCGATTTTAGTAAGGGCTTATGATGGCAAATTGAAATTGGCCCACAAGTGTTTAATATCCACTTCTAAGTTCTTTACATCCTACGAACTTTCAATCTTTTGCTAGGAAGACTGTGGATTCATTCAATAGGGCAATTTTGTCCATCCTACATCAGAAAGTGAAGTTCATAGCTGATGGACAGTCGGTTTCTATTCTTGGAGAACAGGATTATGAGATTTATAATAAAACAACTATTCCTTATGTCGGGGATGAAGAATTGGAAGAGCTAGGGTTATTGATTTTCAATGAAGTCAATATGATTGAAGAAGCAAGATAGGGGGTACAGAGACGTTTGAAACTGCCTAAGCAACATATTGGAATGTTTAGGCTTGGGTATAAGCCCACTAAAGAGGAGATTCAAGAAATGAAGGCTAAAACCGAGAGCAAAAAAGAAGATTAGTTGTACCATGCTCACATGGATTTTTCGAACATTCGTTAGACATTCCCAGCACCAGTTGATGTTCAAGAACCTGAAGTAGCTGGTTTGTCTAAGGCCTTAACTTAGCAATACAACATTGGTCCGAATGGGAGAGAAGATGTTGACGTAGCAGTTTCTTTGTGCAACTGGTTTTCTATTCCCATGAATAGGTCTCTTTAGAAACGCAAAATTAGACTAATTAGGAACATTCAATTTCGATAATTAGTCTGATTAGTTAGGTCTTTTCTATTAAACAATTTGAATTAATTCATCCAATAAAATTCGTTCTTTCTTTCTATCAATTCTTCCTTGTTATTTACTCCTCAGATTCGATAAAAATGATGAACATATTGGATATCTCACATATGTAAATGATGAAAGTACTAATATTACCTTCAGCCTTATTGGGTCAGATGTCGGAGATGATATTAAAACTCCAAACGAAATTTAGGAGAGTTGGCATTGACATGAATAGGATAGAGTGATTATTGATGAACTAACGGATGTAATTAATTTGGGAATAGAGGAAAATGCACAAAATTTGAAAATTGGTGGTGATTTAACGAACGATCAGAAGTAGGAGTTGTCACAATTGTTATTTGAATACTTGGACATATTCGCTTGGTCTTATGAAGATATGCCCGGTTTAGACTTGTCTATTGTGGTTCATAAGTTGCTAACTAGTGAAGAAATTAAACCAAAAAGACCAAAACTTAGACGATTTAGGTTAGACATATTCCTCAAGATAAAAGAAGAAGTGAAGAACTTATTAGAAGTTGGATTCATAGAAGTATTGGATTACCCCAAATGGGTGGCCAATGTGGCACTAGTGTTAAAGAAAAATGGGAAAGTTAGGGTTTGTGTAAATTTTCATGATTTAAACTAGGTGGCACCAAAAGATAATTTTCCTTTGTTGCATATTGATGTATTAGTAGATAACACAGCTAGGAATCATCTTTTCTTGTTTATGGATGGTTTCTCAGGGTATAATCAAATTAAAATGGTGGAAGAAGATAAAATTAAAACAACGTTTGTTACCACCTGGGGAACGTTTTGTTATTACGTGATGTCATTTAGGTTGAAAAACGCTGGGGTAACTTACCAGTATGCTATGGTTGCTTTATTCCATGATATGATGCATCAAGAAATTGAAGTTTATGTGGATGATATGATCACCAAATCTAAAGAGAATGAAAACTACATGGATATTTTGCGCAAACTATTTGAGTAACTGAGGAAGTTTCAATTGAAGCTGAATCTTGAAAAATGCACTTTTAGAGTGACTTTAGGCAAATTGTTGGGTTTTGTAGTCAGTAGGAGACGAATCGAAGTAGACCCAGATAAAGTCAAGGCGATTGTAAGCATGCCTACGCCTAAGACTGTCAAAGAAGTTAGAGGATTACTGGGGAGATTAAATTACATTGCTCGGTTTGTATTACAGCTAATTAATAGATGTAAGCCATTGTTTAAACTACTAAGGAAGAATGCTGCGATAGAGTGGGATGAAGAATGTGAGCACGCATTTGCTAAAATCAAAGAATATCTCATGAATCCTCCTGTACTAGTCACTCCCACATTGGAACAACTGTTGATCCTTTATTTAATGATTTTCTTTAAATCGATGGGGTATATGTTGGGACGGAAAGATGAAAAGGGAAGAAAAGAGCATCCTATATACTATTTGAGCAAGAAATTCATGGAAGGCGATCAAAAGTACTCAAAAGTGGAAAGAACATGTTGTGCCTTAGTATGGGTGATGTTTAGACTCAGGCAGTACACTCTCTATTACTCAATAGAGTTATTGACAAACATGACCCATTGAGGTATTTAGCGGAAAAGCCGGCATTGATTGGGAGAATATCGAAGTAGCAAATGTTACTTTATGAGTTTGATATCAAGTACGTGAGTTAGAGTTTAGTCAAGGGATAGGCAGTGGCTGATCAATTGGCAAAATACCCATTAGAAGACGAGGGTTCAGAAGCACAATTTCCTAATGAAAATGAGATGGTGGCAAATGAATTGAGTGGTGAGAAGTTGGGATGGAAAATGTATTTTAATGGAGCAGCCAACGTGTTTGGATGTGGGATAGGAGTAGTATTAGTATCACCTGAGGATAACAATTTTCTAGTGGCACCAAGATTAACATTCCCATATACCAATAACATCACAGAATATGAAGCTTTCATTTTGGGGTGCAAAATGGCACTAGATATGGGAATACAAGAATTGTAATTATACGAGGATTCTTCCCTTATAATTCTCCAGATCTTAGCGGAATATAAAACGAAGGATGAGAAATTAATACCTTAACACAAACATTTAAGCGAGCTAGTTGAAAAATTCCAAGAGATTTCATTCACTTACATTCCAAGGATCCAGAATTAGTTTGCTGACACATTGGTTACATTAGCATCAATGGTGAAAGTTACAGACGGAATAGAAATTCAACCTTTGAAGATTCAGGTGGAAGAAAAACTGGTTTTTTGCCTTACAATTGAAGGGAAGGGAACAAAAGAACCTTGGTATCACGATATCAAGAAGTTACTTCAAATGGGAGAAGTTCCTATAGATGTTGATAGAAAAGATGAAAGACTTTAAGAAGGTTGGGTACTTATTTCTTGTTAAGTAGGGCCACATTATACAAGAGGTCACCAAATGCAATACTACTAGGGTGTGTGGATGAAGAAGAAGCCGAGAAATTAACAAAAGAAGTGCATGAAGGAGTGTATGGTCCTTACATGAATGGGTATATGCTAGCTAGAAAAATCATGAGAATGGGGTATTTCTGGATGACGATGGAATCAGATTGTATCAAGCACATGAGGCACTGTCACTTGTGTCAGGTGTACGTTAATAAAATCAACACTCCCTCCCCCAAGAATTGCATGTGTTGTTAGCTCCTTAGCCTTTCTTGATGTGGGGAGTTGACATGATTGTTCCAATTTCACCAATGGCTTCAAACGGGCATAGATTCATTTTAGTCGCGATTGACTATTTTACTAAGTGGGTAGAAGCAGCGTTGTATGCTACAGTGACCAAAGGAGTAGTGGTCAAATTTTTGAAAAGAGACATTATTGCAAGATATGGTGCACCCAAGTCTATTATTACAGACAACGGGATGAATTTGAATAACAAGTTGATGGATGAAGTATGCCATTATTTCAGGATTAATCATAGAAATTCAACTCCATATCGACCTTAGATGAATGGAGCCATTAAAGCCGTTAATAAGAACATCAAAAGAATCATTGAGAAGATGGCGATCACATATAAAAATTGGCATGAAATGCTTCCCTTTTCTCTTATTGCTTACAGAACTTTAGTTAGAACTTCTACTAGTGCAAACCCATATTCATTGGTGTATGGAATCGAAGTAGTACTACCGGTGGAAGTAGAAATACCTTCATTCGAGTATTAGCAGAAACTTCGCTCGATGAAGTAGAGTGCGTGGAGAAGAGAATAGAGCATTTGAATCTCTTAGATGAGCGAAGACTTGTAGTGATTTGTCATGGTCAATGCTACCAATAGCAAATGATACAAGCTTTTAACAAGAAAGTATGCTCGAGGTACTTCAAAGAGGGAGACTTGGTATTAAAGAAAGTGTTATTGAATGCAAAAGACCGTAGGGGCAAGTTTGCTCCGAGTTACGAGGGCCCATATGTGGTGAAAAGGGTATTATCAGGAGGTGCATTAGTGTTGACAATGACGGATGGCCTAGAATTAAGAGGACTAGTGAATTCGGATGCAGTTAAGTTGTATTATCCATGAAAACGGAGATTTAACAAAGATTTCAATTTTTCTTGAATAAGTTTGTAGTTAATCTTTCATCATTCACAAGTAAAGTTGATATCCGTGAATGTTTTCGAATTCGGATGGTCATTGACCAACAAACACTCCACCAATAAACCCTATTTCTTAGCCTCATAAACTTAAACAATAGATCCTTACCATTGAATTTGAATCACTAAAAGAATTGAAATCAAATGTTCTTAATAATTTAATCTTGTTCATTCAAAAAGGGATTTATCATTTAGAAGTTAGGAAGAATAGAAATTGAAACTTGAAATCAGACCAAGAAAATTCAAGGTGTGGGCATGGTTCAGTTACAATATTCAAAGGAAAGAAGAGAAAGAAAAGAAAAGAAGAGAGAAAAGAAAAAGGGAAAAGAGAAAGAAGAAGCAAGAACAGACCCTTGGAGAAATTTTACTAATTGAATGAGCGAATATTGAGAGTCAACATGAGCATGCCAAGCAGTTACTATCTGAGAAATCCTTCAGTCCTATGAAAAGTAATCTTAAAAGTCTTTGAAAAGAAATCTTCAAAGGAATTAAGCTAGTTTTGAAAATCAATCTCGAAGAGATTTATCCTCTTCGGGTCACCAAAGTGAAATCAGTTTTTGAAGAAAACTATCTTGTTTAGATTAAACTAAAAGGAATCTCAGAGAGATCTATCATCTTCGGATTATCCACCAAACTAAAATAAGTTTTTTTTGAAATCTCGAAGAGATTTATTCTCTTCGGATTATCCATCAAAACAAGTTAATTTTACCTTCAACAGTTCTTGCCCTATCCTTCCAAGATAGGCCCCCTTGAAATTTTTTGCTCTATCCTTCCGAGATAGACACCATTAAGCCTTATCTTTCCAAGATAGGCCCCCCTTAAAATTTTTTCTCTATCTTTTCAAGATAGATATTATTAAGCCCTATTCTTCCAAGATAGGCCCCTTAGAAATTTTTGCTTCATCCTTCTAAGATAGACACCAGTAGGCCCTATCCTTTCAAGATATGCCCTCTAACCTTTTTCTCTATGGGCAATTTATTCTTTACATTAACCTTTCAAGTTGATATCCTTCATCAAAATAAAACACTACTTAGTTGATTAGTTCAAAGTAGGGTTTGGAAAAAATGGTATCTCTTTTTCCTTTGTAGCAAAGTTCTAATTGAACTTTAATACAAAGAGGAGTAGCTGTAGACACCTTATTTTTGCTAATATTTGTTAATTAAGCCAGGTTAATGAATAAAAAGAAAAAATAAATAAATAAATAAATGAAAAAATAAAAGAAAAGAAAGTTAAGTTAGGTCATAAGAAGCTGAGTCAAGAGTCAAGTCTTGTCAAGTTGGATTAAGTTGTTGGATCAGTTATTAAGATGGGTTGAATCAATTAGTTTTAGGCCAGACTAATTTAGGGGCTTAAAATCAAGATTTATTAAATTGTTAGGCTAAATTGGATTGGGCTGGGCCTTAAAAGAGAAGCCCAAACTAGCTAGGGTTTTTTGAAGCTAAGGTGAATCTAGGTTAAATTGCAAACAAATCTTTCGTATCTTTTGAGCTTATAAAAATCATGTTGATCAATGATTCATGTAGGTTTTTCTTTTCTAATCACATGAACTTAGAAACACACACACCTCGAACACTATACGTGCCCCTACATCTCTTCATACATTGCCACACCCCTCATGTGCCATTACACGCCACCATACACCACCAAAGATCACTGTCGTTGCCACCCAAGCCATCGCCGTTGTCGCCCAGTCTACTATCGTTGCCACCCAAGCCTCCGCCATTGTCGCCTAATCCATCGCCCATAGCCTATGCCACTGCCGCCCAACTGTACGCTTATGATCGCCTATGCTCACCTAGCATAGGCCTCAGCATGCCCTTCGCTCGCCCATTCGCTTACTAGGTTCTAGGCTTCAGCACGCCTGTGTGTTGCCCATGCTCTCACCCTTATTACGCCCTTCGCTCACCCATGTGCATGGCCACTATCTTACCTTGCTTATCTAGTATCATCCCTTGCTTGCCTGTGCTTGCCCAGTACGCCTTCAATCTCGCCTATTATCGCCCCTTCAATCGCCTAGTGTTGCCTTCACTTGCCCTAGTATGCCCTCTACATGCCCACTATCACCCCTCGCTCGCCTAGCACACCCTTAGTCTCACTTACTGTCGCCCTACTGTCGCCAAACGCATGCCTATGACGCCTAGGCACTCATCCACTATTGCCCGTAGACGCCCAGCACTGCTTATCATCACCCAACATCAACACAACGCGACTTAGGTGAATTTTTAATAAGTTTTTTTTTTATTATTTTATCATATAGTTATGTTATTTATTTATTATTATTATCATTTTTCCTTATTAATTTTTTTTTTTGTGTTTAAGTGCAGGTTTTTTAAAAATTATTTTCTTGCAAAATTAGGGTTTTTCTTAAAAATTCATTTTTTTAATAAAAAATACGTTTTTGATACTTAGTGGTTTTTTTTTTAGAAAAAATAAAAAAAAAATCTAAAGTGAGTTAGTTAGGGTTTTTTTCATTTAATTTAGGAAAATTAGATTTTCCAGGATTTTTTTAGAATAATAAATTAATAGATGTAAACCTGACTTGGTTTTTAAAATAAAAATAACCCACCAATTAAATATTTTACAAGAAAAAAAGAACTACGGCCAATTTGATCCCGATTAGTGTGTATATATACACTTTCGAGGCAAATCGTTAAAAAATAAAAAAAAAATTTAAATTCGTAATAAAAAAAAATTAAAAAATCATTTTTTATTATTTAGATCTATTTTTAGTATTTTTAGAAAATATTATAAAAAATCCCATCAATTTCTTTTAATTTTCAGATGGCGACTTAGTCTTAATAGGTTAGTCTCCGAATCCCCTTTTTTTCTAGTTTAATTTTTCTAAAAATCAATTTTTTTAGAATATCCACAATTATATTTTTTTTTCTAACTGATTGAATCGGTTGGCGACTCTAATTTTTTTAAAATTTATTTTTTTTAGAAAAGTATTTCCTTAAGTTTAATGTCGAGTAATTTATGTTAAATGGGTTGAGCTTAATATAGGTTAAATTAAGAAAATCAAAATAGAGCTCGATAGAAGGGAAGTCTTATATTCTTGCCTTACTTACTAAATAGATAAGGAACTTTAATTTCCTTAAAAAAACAGGTTATGGAGATCTTAGGACAAGCATGGCGCTGTTAATGGTGTGGTTTATCAATCACATCAAATGTTTTGGGTTGGATTTAATAATAGGTGCATTTGCTAGTAAGATTGATCTTATTGACTCTTTCATCGATAAGATCAAATTGTTAGAAGATATCCCTACCTTGCTTTAGATATAGCTTTTACAAGATTTTCAGGTTAAAGACATACTATGGACCGCCAAATGGAGCAATTACACTAAGGTCATACTGATTTGCAAAAATTACCATGCTGTATTATTAATCGGAATGAGTTGGTGTACAAGTTACTATCCAAACAACATAGTTAGGCAATTTGAAGGAATCCAAGACATAGTTCACAGGCCTTCATTGGAGCTATTCACCCTCGACTTGGAAGAACCTCACTTAATAGAAAAGGTATCCAAGTTTCATAAGATCAAAGCTTGGTGGTATGGACTATAAGCCTTGATGTTGATTTAAGTAAATTCATAGTGTAATTGCTCCATCTAGCGGTCCACAGTATATCTTCAACCTAGAAATCTTGTAAAACTTCTATCTAGAGAAGGGTAGGGATATCTTCTAGTAATTTGATTTTATCAATGAAAGAGTCAATAAGATCAATCTTATTGGCGAATGTACCCCTTAGCAAGTCTAACTCAAAACATTTTATGTGACAAACAAACCACACCATTAATAGTGTCATGCTCGACCTGATATCTCCATAGCCTCTTTTCTTAAGGAAATTAAGGTTCCTTATCTATTCAACAAGTAAGGCAAGAATATAAGACTTCCCTTCCCAAAACTGAGCCACTAATTTTACTACTCTAAAGTGTATAAGAAAAGATCCACTTGAAAATAAGACGGTGGCAAATACTGCTAACATATAGGCCTTGATTCGATTCTCCCTCCAATTTCCAAGAAACAAAGTTTGTTTGTTAGAGTTAGGTTTGTTTTAGAACCAATGGATTAGATCCCATATCTTGATAGTGTGTTTGTTACAATTGGGGCCTCAATTATCTCAATCTTACAGATCCCTAAGAATTTTGAAAAAATGTAGGTTGGACCGAAGCTAAGCTTTGGAATGTATATTTCATCCAAAGGAGGAGCTTAGAGTAGTTGGGTGTACTCTTCTAAAGTTGGACTGATTAGGTGTGGCCAAAATGAAATGACACTTCTTTAGGCTCCTAGAAATGGACTAAGGCCCTTACTAGCATGATGTTAACATTCACCCTAGTTAGTGAGAGTATGGGTCTAATCTTGTTAGTAATAAACTCTTGTTCTCTTGGGTTAAAGGTTTAAAACCATTGGTTGAGTATGGGCTTTGGGTTTGTGGGTTTGTGGACATGAATTTCCTTGGTGAAGGCCTTGATGTTCATTTTTGAAATACTACAAGGAAAGCATAAATTACAAAAGAAAGACTATTTACATGAAATGAAATTACAAAAGACTCCCTATGTACATGAATTCTAGAAAAAAAAAATACAGGGAAAGAAACTATGGGTTGTCATTTTTTCTTTTTTCTTTTCATATAACATTGCTGCCTTGTTAGTTATTCATCGACCCCATAAAATGTATGCAAAATGGGTAGGTTCTAAAAGTCTTTAAACTCTACGACCTCATGCGTTTGTGAAAAAACGGTTCCTTAATCATATCAAAGTTTAAGTCGAGTAGCCTAATCGGCCCTAAATGGTGGTTGCCTCATTATACCTAGAACTTACACAATAACTCCCCTTCCTAAGGTCTTAAGACGATTTGGGTTCGACCGTATCTATCATGCATTCATGGTACAAAAAATAAATTCTCCTTACCTCCCTTAAAACAATTAAATACATAAAACTAAACCTGCAAAGACGTTAGTACAATTATGATAAATAACAAAGAACGAAAGATAATAAATAAATTACACTAAAGTGACTTTTAGAGATCAATTTTAATTTTGGAAAGTTAAATGGCCAGCCCTTAGTATAGTCCCTAATGGAGTCACTAAGCTGTTGAGCCTAGTTTTTTTTTTTTTTTCACCTCCCAGTTTTATAAATTAGATTTCCTTTAAATTGATCAGTATTAAACCCTTACCCATTCAATACTGATCCACAACTAGGCTTTAAAGAAAATCGTTTTATTTTAAAATGCATTGAAGTCGTTACTTGATCGGAATTAAGAAAAACAGTTAAGTTATAATCAATTGGGTGGATTGGTTATAACTTAGCCACTAATCTGTAATAAAACTGGTTTTTAAAATAGCTTTTGAAAACTAAAGATCTAGATTCGAGGGTTATAAATTTTAAACCCTTACGAGAATAATTGACTTTCCAAATTTAACCTTAACGTTAAAAATCACTTTTCAAATCTATGAAACAAAACTTAGTTATTCATTATTCTAATTGGATAAACAAAATAATCTAAACTAAAAAAAGGAAAATTAGGATTTTTTTTATTTTTATTGTTGCCTTATAAGTGCCTACATACACAATATTCGAGATTAGACGTACGTAGTTCTTTTTGTAAAACTTTAGTGAGATGGTTTTATTTTAATTCTGAAAATACGTCAAATTTACGTTTTTAATTCAATTTGGTTTATTTAAGAAAATTTCTAAAAAAGGAAGTTCTAAATTGGAAATTTATATATATATATATATATATACATATTTTAAAAGTTCTAAAAGACCCTAACTAAAAAAAGTCCAATTTTTTTTTTATATATTTTGGAAAAAATTTGATTTTTCTAAGGGTTAGAAAAGATTTTCCTTTATTAGTTTATTATTATTTTTATATTTCTTCCTATTTAATTTTTTTGTTTTATCTTATTTCTAAAAAAGAAATAAACTGCTTTCTTTTCTTTTCTTTATTTCTCTTCTTCTTCTTTTTTTTTTTACATTATAATTTACATTTACATGGATAAATAAATAAATGAAAGAGAAAAAAAAGAAGAAGAAGAAAACAACTATAAAATAAAAAGAAAGAAAAAGGATCGAACTAAGCTTGAGATAAGGCAAGCTATGCTTACGGTGGCGGCTGCTAGAGGTATGGCTAAGGGAGAGGATAGTTAGGTTTGGAAGCTTAAGCTGTAAGGAGTAATCTTAAGGTAGTAGTACGGCTTAAAGTGGAGTGGAGAGAGAGACGGTTCAATGGTTGAGCTAGAGAGAGAAAGTGATTATGAGAGTGAGAGAGAGAGAGAGAAGGTGTTTTTGAGTGATTTTGTAGCTCGTATGTTGGTTGTTTGCACTTGTAAGCCCCCTATTTATATACGAATTCATCAAATAAACAAGGAAATCAAAAATCAAACTTGAATGAAAATATCTAAAAATCCAGTTTTTTTTTTTTTTTTGAATTTTGGAGCTCGATTTGAATGCTTATTTAACTAAACTTAGACTTACACTTTGATTCTATTTGAAGTAGGCCATGTAGAGTAAGAGATGGAAGCAAGAAATCATATCCCTATGTGTGGAATTCATGTCGAAATTAGCTCTAAAGTGAAGGGAGTAAGCTATTCTTAATTAGGAAAGGGGAGGAAAATCTGGAGAAAACGAAGGAAAACTAAGAGAAAGTAAAGGAAAGTGCTGACATGACACCGACATAGCGCCACATCAGCCAACTTAACCAATCCCAACTTACCACTTGGCATGCTACATGGCTTAACATGTAGCACTACATCAATATGTCGCGTAATTTGAAGATGCCACATATCAGGATATATAATGTAATCAGATCCTGACACATGGTAGTCCCTAATGTGATAAAAAATACAAAAGGCTTTTACATGCCTTCATAAAGATTTGAACCTAGGATCTTTAACCAAACTCAATGCATATGACCAAGTGCTTATTTATTAGGTCATTGGCCTGTGCCTTGTTCATATGTATAATTAAATTAGACATATGGTAGGTTAACTTAAGCTAAATTTAAATCTAAGCCTAAACCCAATAGCTCAACTTTTAAACTTATTTTAAAATTTAAAAGTCTATCTTATTAAATTATTATTTTTTAAATCTTTTATTTTTTTTCGATTTTTTCTATTTATTGTGATTTTTCAATTTTCTAAATATTTTTCAATTTTTTTATTTTCGAAACTTCTTTTTTTTTTTGTTTCTTTCTAAATTTCCTATTTTTAATATTTTTCCAAATTTCTTATTTTTTGTGCTTTTTCTAATTTTTTATTTTTTTAAAATTCTTGTTTTTTTCCAAATTTCTTTATTTTATTTTTTTGGTTTTCTTTAATTTCCTATTTTTTGTGTTTTTCTTAAGTTAGGATCTATTGAGAAGAAAGAAAAAAAAATGATAATAAAAATAAATAAAATAAGATAAAAGAGACAAAAATCGGGTGCCTACACTTATACATACTTCATTCAAGCCCATACAATAAGTATCCATGGATTTATGGCCTTTAATCTCTCAAAACTAAAGACTCGACGATAAAGTAAAAAAAGAAGAAGTGAAAGTATGGGTTAACAAAAAAAAATATTGAAAAAAAAAGAAGAAGAAGAAAAAAGAAAAGGAGTCGAAAAATTGGGCCCAAGTGTAAGATGAAAGCATAAAAAGATATGTTAGATCCCAACAGGGGCAACAAAACTAATCAAAGGGCCGGGAATCAAAGGCCACATAGCCCCAAAAATGCAAGGCCCTAAATCTCATGCTTAGCCTAAAAACATAAGCCTCACATGTTCTTCCTAAAACACAAAGCCACTTTATACCTCCTTAATCACAAACACTAGGCCTTCTTACCTATAATAACACCCTTACTAATCTTAAAAGATAATTTATCTTTAATAAAAATTGTTTTTGCAATTGGGGTAAACACACTTCTAATTTTTCCTAAAGGTTCTTGACTTGTACACCCAAGTTAAATAAAAATATTTCTTTCAAAATAAGCCTTCCTATTAGTCCTTTTTGAAACCCTTTAACCAAAAGCCTAAATTCATATTGTTGGACTGAAAAAGATCTAACAAATTGGTCAAGATGTATCACTTGTAAACTGACCTATAACTTATGTAACCGTAGTCAAGAGTATAATTTGGATTGAGAGTTCGTAAGAAAGCCCTCTTTGACTAAACTAAACATAAGTTACCTTTTTCTTAAGGAAAGGAACGTTTAAAATCACAAAGCCCCACTAGGAAGCTTAGGAGACATTTTTAAAGACTAAGAAGAATGTGGTTACTAAGAAAGGAGATTATTATAACATTTGCTTCTTTAATAAGAATTTGTACCCATTAGTAAACTTTTCTTTTTAAAAAAAGGGTGAAAGAAGAAAAAAAGACAAAAGAAGAAAAGAAAAAGAAAGAGAGAGAGAGTAAAAGCTTGTTATAAATTTTTTATCTAAGTCCATGTCAGCTCGAGTAGCTAAGCTTTCGATTCATGTTATCTACTTCTTTCCAATGTGGTCACACCTTTTAAGTTCACTACAATTGTCTAGGTCATTCTTATTGATGAAGTTTTTGATGGCCATTAACTCTTTTTCAAATTAAGGGACTTAATCCCCAATGCATTTTTTCATAAACGGTTTTTCACCAAATTCTTTATTTATATTTTTCAAGTCAAGAAGCTTTTCAAACTGGTTATGTTCCTCGCTTTGCTCCTTCAATCTGTCCTCATTTTTTAAGGTCCTAGCTTGGAGCACTGTCTCATTTTTAATCCATTTTTAGGGTTCTAGTCAGTTATTAGAGTGTTGTCCCATTCTTCATTATTTTTAGGGTTCTAGTTAACTCTCAAAACTTTACCCTATCTTAAATCGTTTTTTAGGATTCTAACTAACCCTTAGAGTGTTGTCTCGTCTTCAATCCATTTTTAGGGTTCTATCCAGCTCTTAGAGCACTGTCTCTTCTTCAATCCATTTTTAGGGTTTTAGTCAACTCATAGAGCACTATCTCAACCCAATCATTCTTCAGTCTTTTAGTGAGCCCATAAGGGGCTTCCCTTCATTAGTCTCTCCTTGAGGTCTTAGTGGGCCTATAGGGCACTTCCCTTTATTAACTCCTTTAGGGTTTTTAGCTAGCCTATAGGGCACTTATCCTTTTATCAATCTCTCTTAAGACTTTAGCAAGCCCATAAGGTGCTCCCTTTTTTCCAATCTCTTAAGCCCAAAGGGTGCTTCCCATTACCTATATCTCTTCAATGTTTTTAGCAAGCTCATAAGGCGCTCTTTCTAAATCGATTTCAATTTAGGATTGCTAGTCCCTTAGAGATGCTCTCGCCTAAGTTAGTCAACTCAGAGGAGCACAACCAAGTTCTCATTTAATGTCTTAGCCAGCTTAAGGAACCCTTCACCCATTCGCCTAAGATAGTTAGCTCAAAGGAAAACTTCCAAGTTTTCTCGAATTGATTCCAATTTAGAGTTGCTAGTCCCTTAAAGATGCTCTTACCTAGGTTAGTCCCTTAAAGATCCTCAACCAAGCTATCATTTAAGGTCTTAGCTAGCGCATAAAGCGCTATACCTAATTCACTTAGGTTAGTTAGCTCATAAGGGCATGACCAGGCTTCAATTTATTATTTAGGGTCTTAGCCAACTTGAGGAGCACTTTACCTAATTCACCTAGGTTAGTCAGCTCAAAAGAGCATGACCAGGCTTCAATTTGTTATTTAGGGTCTTAGTTTGCTCTAAGAGTGTAACAACACCCATTCACTTAAGTTAGTTAGTTTATAGGGGCATAACTAGGTTTTCAATTTCTTTCTAGGGTTCTTATTAGCCTACACAAGTGCTACCCTCTTTTAATATCTTTTATGTATAAGCCAACTCTTAAAACACCTTTTCTTTTACCTTTCACCATTTACTAAATTCACAATGGATCAAACCTAGGATAACTAGGTAGTTGTAGTGTTTCTTAAGGCAATTTCACCCCTAAGGCAAAAATGGTGTCTTTTTTTGTCTTTATAACAAAGTTTTATTCAAACTTCATAATAAAAAGGGATAGCTGTAGACACCCCATTTTTGTACCCCTCTCTACTCTTGTAATTTTAGAATTTTTAGAATAGAGTAAAAGTTCCTTATTAAGAAAAAAGTACAAAAAAAATTAGAAAACTAAAGAAATAGAAGATTTTAAGAGAAAGCACAAAAAATAGAAACTTTAGAAAAATAGAAAATCTAGAAAATAAAAAAAAAGAGAAAATTTAGAGAAAATAAAAAAAATAGAAAATTAGAAAAATGAAAAAGAAAAAGAAAAAAAAGAAGAGATAATTTAAAATATGAATAGAAAATTTTAATAGCTTTAGTGTTTTTGTAGGTCTTAAATAATTAAAATAACAAAGGGGATTTTAGGCATGGGCTTAGATTTAAATTTAGCCCAAGCTAACCTAATCCATATATGCAATTTGATTGCACTTAAGGACAAAACACAGGCCAACAGCCTATTGGCACTACACTTTGACTTAACATTGCATTGGAGCTCGAAGTCTTAGGTTTTGAATCTTGTAACAAGTGCCTTTTATTTTTCAAAAACACACCTGTTACGTATTGGGATAGCATTGCACCATGTATTTACTATGGACACATAGCACCACTTCATTTGGCCGCCAGCTGACATAATGTCATGTCAGTACCATCATCCACGTATCAAGCTACATTGCATGATGACACATCGGCATTCTGCCATGTGTTTAACCACGTATCTTGTCGAGATGCATGGCATGACAACAATGGATCGTGCAATTGATGTAGCACCATGTCAACAACTCTTTCTCCCCCTTTCTTTCCTTTTCCATCTTGTTCCCTCTCTTTCTCGTGTGCAAAATAGCCCACACTCCTCACTTTGACATGATCTTTAACGAATTTTCCATACACAAACATGCAATTAACTAATCCAATCTTATACTCTACATGGTCTTCTTCGAATCAAAAGTAAAAATGAGTCTAAATTCATTTGTTTTTGTATTCAAATCAATAGTGGAAAATAGGAAAAAATTGGACATCCAAGATTTAACAATGATGCTAAATTAGCCATTAATGTCCATTCCTTATACAACCAAGCCCTACCATCACAATTAACCATCCGATCATACATACCAGCTATCCCTCATTATTGTGACAATATACAATTAGCCCTTCTAATTCAAACTTCCCTCACCTCTCTCATGCCCACCACTACCGAATGCACCATCTTCTAACCACTCTCAATCCCTGTACACGTATATTAACCTCGATCTAGTTACCCTAACTAAACCCAACGACAATCCCCATGGCTTGTCGAAGCCAATCACATACGTGACCTAAACCTACTACCGATTATCTCCATCCTTTATACCTTAATGAAACCATCTTCGTACATAGCATTCACCTACTACACAACCTCTTCTAACACTCACCTACTATCGATCCCTAATACTGTAGTAGCACTCTCGACTTAAACATTGTTAGACCTTCTCTCTTAACCATCCTCCTTTAAACCTAACAATTGCAATAGCCACTCCATCTATGTTTAGGCAACAAGTACCATACCCATACAAATATTATGACTACAACAACTCCACATAGTAGACTACTCTCGCTCAACTCACTCAATACGCCAATAGCCTACTTTGTATACCCTTACCCTTATCCTTATGACATTAGAGTACACACTAAAACCAACCAATACGAACAGTAGTTTGCTCAATTCCTAATCTTTGATCCCTAACCATCCACCACTGTTATTATCTACAACAATGCTAGAAAACACACTATTGACATCATCCTCCTTCAATATGCTCCATTAGCTCCAATCCTCACTCAAGCACATAGTCTACATACGAAACCACCAACGGACCCATGACGGACCCATCCAACCCTACTACAATCTAAACCGTACCAGAGTCTAAACTACACTATTGATTTTTTTTTTTTTGTTTGTTTTATTTATCTATATTTGTAATTGCAAGAATAAAAGGAGAGAGAGAGAGAGAGAGAGAGAGAGAGAGAGAGAGAGAGAGAGAGTCCAAAAAGAGAAAAAAAAAAGTGAGAAAAAATGAAAAAATTTATTATTCAATTATTTATTTATTTTTGTTTCGGTTAGAAATTAATAAAAAAAATAAAGAATAAAAATAAAAATAAAAATAAATAAATTAGTAAATAAATGAGTTTTATAGCTTAGAAAAATCATTCTCCAAATTAAAAATAAATCAATCTTTTTTAAAATTTGAAAATTTTTGGAACTTTCCAAAAAATAAAAATACTAACTTAGGACCTTTTCCTAGAACTTTTCCAACAAAATGGCTATGAGACGTAAACTTTGTCACCTTTCAAAATTAAAAATAAATCAACTCACTAATGTTTTCAAAACGAACTATGAGACTCTGATTCCAAATAGTGAATATATAGAAACTCATACTTAAATACAAGGCAACTTAAAATACCAAAAAGTTTGTTTTTCCACTTCTTATAAATAGTTAATCAATTTATCCTTTTTTGTAGATGCCATTAAAGTCACTATGTGATATGTGATTAGATATTGTTTTTAATGGGTATTTTTAAAGAGAAAATTAAAATTGAAAAGTTAAAAAGTAGTACCTACTAAGGGTTTAATAGGATAGCCCCCGAATTTAAGTTCTTTGGGTTTTAAAGCCTTTTCTTAAATCATTTTTTTAAGTAAACCAATGTTTAGATTAAATTGATTCATCCAATTAATTTAACTTAACCTACTCTTTTCCCCAACTCTAGTCGGTTGGCAACTCTAAGAATTTTCAAAATACGTTTAAAAACTTTGATTTTTCTTAGATCTTAGTTAAGGATCAATATTAAGTGGGTAAGATTTAATATTGGTTGAATTAAGGAAAATATATAAAAATCAAGAAAAAATTAAGATCAATAATCGTAACTAAGTAAGTAACTAAACCCCACAAAATATTAGAAATATCTACCATTTGGATTTTTCAAACTTTACTATACTTGATAAAAGAAACTTACATCATGCTATATACTTTAAGCATCTAAGAATATTCTTTACTTTTTCACCAAAACTTCACTAAAACTATCATAGTGGAACACATCAATCTATAACAAAGTCACTTTCAGTCCTTTGTTTATAAACTGCCATTTCTCATGGGCATTTCCCTTACCCATCTTCAAGAACCTATCATAACTAACCATCTTCAATCTTGAGATTTGATAAGAAATCTTTTGGCTCATATTCGAGTTAAGTGATTAATACTAAAATAGATGAAAATTAAAGAATATACAATTATAAAACAAGAAAACCAGCTTAATGTAAAACATATATGTGATAGATGTATGTGATGCTCATGCATGTGATATGCACTTATAATAGCAACAATGTAAACCGATAACTAATCGATTGATTAAAGAAAGGTGCTTAAAAGCTCAACCTAAGATAAAAATGAGAATAAAACAAGAAAGATCAGAAGTTGACAACTAAAAGTGCAATCTATATGTTATAAAACCAAGTTGTTCAAACTAAGCACCAATTTACCAAAACCTAGTTCTATTAATATGACCATTGGCTCTCTCATGCCATATGATGATTGAAATAAAACAATTTCCAATATATATATAAAAAATAAACCAAGCAACAATGCATTAGTACTCCAAACTATCATTCAAATAAAAGAAGTATGCTAAACAAGATCCTTGTTCAAAAATTCACTTAAGGGGGATCTAATAAGAACATGAATACTTCCCTATACACATGAACATAAAATAACCAAGATGCTCATCCATAATAGCAAGAAGCAATTTTCAACCATGAGCGCATGGTAAGGTTATGAATATTTGTTTAACTGATAAATCAAAGTCTGATGGGGGAAAAAGAAATCTATACTCATGTAACTAAAGGTCAAGATACTCATTTAGGCCTTATTTAATTCAACTCGTTGCATTCACTTTCACCTATCACTTGTACACTTTTATTATTTGTCATAATTATTAAATACATAATCACATATACAACATAAGCTTACTATTTTTATAATGTCAATTTCTAACGATCATGACTTTCTTGTTTCTTATTAGGTTTTTAACGTTATTTATGTCATTACAATCATTATCTCTAAAACTATTTATATATTTCAAATATAACAATTACTATGCCTATTAGATTTGGTGAAGTTAGAAAAATACTCTTATTATCATTTTTTTCATACTTCAATTATTACAAAATTGCATAACTTACTCAATTTAATGACATAATCATCATCAAGTATTACTAATATTAGTAGTAAGCCCTAAAGTGATACTAAACCATATTTAACTAGAAGCTCTTAAAATATATTTATTTCTTTTACTTTTAGAAATTGATAAAAGTATACATTTTAGATAAATTATTTCCAACTTTAATATTTTAAAATTTATAATTATATTTTTAATTTATAGGTATAAAGTAGCTCATTATTGAAATTTGAAGTCAAAAGAACATGCCACTTTATAAGTATTAGGTAGCTCATTATAATTCAAAAAGTATGTTATTTTACCAATTTAAACAAAGCACTATTGAAGAAACCACTATAAATTTTAATCAAAATGAACATACGAAATTATTACATTAAAATAAGTTTAAAACAAGTCTTACAATGTATTTTTAGGATTTATTGAAGTTAATTTGATAATTTTAACTAATTACCTATGCTAGTGACCACAGTAACTAACAATAGATCTAGCAATTTTACCTAGAATTTTCATATCATGTACACATCGATGATATAAGGATTACTTCACAAGTTAGAGAGTGCAAGTATCTAACTAGTAGGTTCTTAATTATACCCAATCTTTTTACATATACATGCTTAATTATATAAGTAGCTATCCACAATCTAGCTATCTAAAGTTCACCAGAATCATAGAGAGTTAGAATTTCTTACCAAATAATATAAGGTAATTAAACTTCAACAACATAAAAAATTACTAAATATGATGGTAATATAACTTAACAAATATAGGCTACTAACATAATCTTATCCATCGACTCCATAGCTAGAAGGGTACTTTGCACTCAAATCTTAGTTCAATCCTAACTTTTGGTTACTTGCAAAGAGGAACAATTAAGGGTTAGTAAAACATGACTCAACTAGTTAGTCTCCTACCACTATTATTCAAGTAAGTTATCAAGTATTACTAACAAACATGCAATCTAGCTTGACACGAAATGAATACACATGCAATGAATACAAGGAATACTTCCATAGGGCTTTAGAACCATGGAAGGTGTAGATTTACGTCATCTACACATTGATTATCACTCATGCTTAACTACGTGGAGCACCTTACCTTACTTACATGAGGCTACTTAAGGGTATCGTCCCTGTGGATGATACTCAACTATTACCTTAGTCAAGGAAAGACTATGATACCAATCAAACTAGGTGGATACCAACAAAGGTCATTCACTATCAATAATCAATATATTGCCCTACAAGATTACTATCAACAATGCCCTATGGGCTAAACTACATGAGTCCTAACTTAAGCCTATTGCTATCAATCAACTAAAAGAGTTATGCTAACTTTACTTCAATGAATAAGATGTCATTGACGTCTTCTCTAGGCACTCAAACTCTCAAACTAGAATAGCTAACTAAGGAAACACCAACACTAACAATGGCAATGTCAACCCTGAGGTTCTTGATCCTACTAAGCTGAGGTTCTAATCTTTAAAATGAATAATAGGGAAGTTTGCAGACCAACTAAGCTTTCTTGCTAACAGCATTGCCTTGCTTAGGTCTATGGCTCCATTAAACGAAGAGAGTTTTAAGGCTAGATATGGAAGGAATACTAAGGCCCCACCCTTTGAAATGGAAGAAACCTACCCAAAGGTCAATCAAGCCTTCAAATCCTTTGAAACAGAAGGGGTCTTTCCAAAGGTCAACCCAACTTTTGAGACGAATACTTGCTCGTTCCTAGTTAATCCAAAGCCTAAAGTTAATTAGGACAGACTAAAAGAGCTTAAGAAACAGCTAACTCAACAAATTATTGAAAAAATGAAAATGCTCAAGGGGTATGATGGATTTGAGCACACTGGTATAACATACTTCTTTACCTATGATTATGGAAGCTTCCCAAAAAAGTTTAAAGTACCTAACTTCAATAAATACAATGGGACTAAGTACCCTAAGTTATACACCAGGTTATATGTACATAAGATAGGCAAGTATGTACAGTATGACCAGCTCGTAGTCCAGACCTTTCAAGGTAGCCTAATTGGCCCTACCTTGATTTGGTATACCCAGTTAGATCTAAATCAGGAAAACACAAGGAAAAAACTAGCAGAGCATTCTATGAGCAGTATAGATTTAATGTTGAGGTGGCGCCTATCATGATGGATTTAGTTGCCCTAAGGAAGAGGTACAATAAATCTTTCAAAGATTATGCCTAAAGTTAGAGGTCCCTAGCTGCAAGGGTTTCCACCCCTGTGATTGAGAAAGAGTTAATTGCAACTTTTATGAACACTCTTAAGAGACCATACTTTGCTCACCTAATTGGATAAGCTTCTTTTAGCTTTGCAAAAGTAGTGGCAACAAGTTGTCGAATTGAAAGTGCCATTTCCTCTAGCAAGCTAAAAGAGAAATTAGATAGAAGATTACCCTCTACTAAACCCACTACTAGCAAGCCTAGAGAAGCTACTGTTAGCATGGTCAATTTGAATACTAAGCCTAACACCTCGGTCTCTTTTAGCACAAATCCTCCACCAGCTCAACAACAATACAAAAGCTAACTATAGGTTAGTAGGGCCTCAAGGCAGTTCACCAAAATACCCGTTCTACTCAGTCAGGTGCTTGAAAAACTAAGAAGAAATAATCTACTCCATTCTAAGGCTCTTAATGAAAGGTACAAGCCAAGATTTTTTTGTCTTAATGCAAGATGTCAATATCATCTAGGGCAAGTGGGTCATTCAACCGACTCATGCTAAAGATTAAAGAATAAAATTCAAGACTTAATTGATGAAAGCATAGTACAATTGGATTTTATGGAGGCTCCTGCTCCAAACATCAATAATAACCGCCTGCCGAACCATGGGCCCATCATCAATATGGTTTTTGATGACTCAAGCTCTACCATTAACATGATTGATTCCAACCAAGAGCCCAGGGTTTATAGATTCTGCAAATGAGAAGAGAAGAAAATTCCACAAACTAAATGGTATACCTTTCTTATGCCTATAGCCCCTGAAAATTATAAAACTACCCCTCTACTAGCCAGTAAACCAGGGGTAGTCAAGCTCTCTTGTAAGGGGGATTACCTGCTTTGGTAGGATCTATGATCCAAGTGAAGACTTGAAAAAGATGGCCGTACTTGAAAGGCCAAACAATGAACAAATTGAAGAAGGATTGTCTGTCTTCACTAAGATGATTAAGTCTAGTGAGTATAAAATAATGGATCAGCTCGCAAAGACTTTGGCACAAATATCCCTCATGGGTCTCTTAATGGTGTTAGACTTACATTGGGAAGCTTTGTTCAAAACTTTAAGGGAAGTCAAAGTCCCTCATGAAATACTAGTACAAAGGATTGGATTTATCATCAATTCCATCCTTACTATGGACCATATTTCTTTCTGTATCAAGGAACTAGGTGAAGAAGGTAACCAACATATAAAGCCTCTATTCATGATAGTGAGGATAAATAACATCATCAAAATAAGAGTAGTAATCGACAATGGGTTATCTTTGAATGTCTGCCCTTTAGCTACCCTAGATCTATTGGGCATTGATACAACTACTATCAAGCTGAGTTCGACAACAATAAGAGCATTTGATAGATCCAAGAGAGAAATTATAAGGGAGATCGACTTACCAGTAGATATTGGCCCATAGACGTTCAACATCCCATTCCAAGTTTTGAACATTCTAAGGACATTCAATTTGTTATTAGGAAGACCTTGGACACATTCAGCAGGGGCCATATCGTCAAGTATTCACCAAAAAGTTAAGTTCATCTCCATTGGCTAGGTCATCACAATTGTGGGTGACTAAGATTATGAAATCTACAAAGAGATTGCTATACCCTATATTGGTACTAAAGAGCAAGAGGACTTTAGGCTTCAAATGTTTGAAGAGGTGTGCATGATCACTCATCAAGAGAAAGATGAGAGGCCAAAATTCAAAGAAAGGCAGTTTAGGACCTATGGGCTAGGATACATTCCAACTTCGTTGGAGGAATTGCAAAGAATCCAAGCTAAGAGTAGAAAAGGTGACAAGTTATATCAAACTCCAATGACCTTCTCTCCATTGTCAAAAACTTTCATCTAAGCCGAAGTCCAAAACTCAAAGCTTACTAAAGAGGACACTTCCAAGAGAAATGAAGGGGTTGGTCCATCTAACAAATCTTAGCACTTGAATAATTGGTTCTCCATCCCTATGAATAGCAATAAGTCTTCTCTAGGGTAAAGGATGAATTACGGTATAGTATTTATAAAGTTCTGTAATAAATTACCCTTGTTCTTCAAATGATTGTACTCGAAAGAAAGTTTCTCTAAATAAAAATCAATCTCTTTTCTCTTTACTCCTACTTTACTTACACTCTTTCTTTTACATACTTTTCTTTTTCTTTAAATCCAATGATCTGAATAAAGGCCATAGATACCTCATGTAGATAAGTAATGAAAATATTGATATCACCTTCGGCCCTACTAGGTTAGTCGTCAGGAGTGATGTCAATGACTATAATGACGTGTAAGAAAGTTGGCAAAAACATGAAATGAGTAGAATTTCCATTAACGATCTAACTGAGACAATTAATGTCGAGACTGATGACAACCCTAAGGTGTTGAAGATTGGGGGAAATTTGAAAGAAGACCAAAAGGTAGGAATGACTACTTTACTATTCGAATACCAAGATGTATTTGTAAGGTCTTATGAAGACATGCCTGGATTAGATCTGTTGATCGTGGTCCATCGTTTACCCGCACAAGAGGATATCATACCTAGGAAATAGAAGTTAAGAAGGTTCTGACCAGATATTTTGTTAAAGATCAAAGAAGAAGTCAGAAATTATTGGAGGTTGGTTTTATCGAGGTATTTGATTATCCCGAATGGGTACCTAACATTGTGCCCATAACAAAGAAGAATGGAAAAGTTAGAGTGTACGTGGATTTTTGAGACCTTAATCAAGTAACCCCTAATGATAATTTTCCCTTGCCTCATATTGATGTCTTGGTCAATAACACAATTAGAAACCATCTTTTCTCTTTCATGGATGGAATTTCCAAGTATAACCAAATTCGAATGGTTGAAGAAGATAAAGCCAAGACAACATTCATCAAAACTTAGGGTACGTTTTGCTACAAAGTAATGCCTTTCGGACTAAAAAATGCTAGGGCAACTTATCAAAGGGCTAAGGTAGCAATCTTTGATGACATGATGTACAAAGAAGTCAAAGTATATGTTGATGATATAATTGCTAAGTCTAAGGAAGGAGAAAATCACATGGATAATCTGAGGAGACTGTTTGATAGGTTAAGAAAATTCTAGCTGAAGCTTAACTAGAGAAATGTACTTTTAAAGTGACTTTAAGGAAATTATTGGGTTTTATAATCAACAAAGGGGCATCGAAGTGGACCTTGATAAAGACAAAGCGATAGTTGACTTGCCCCTACCACATATACTCAAAGAAATCAAAGGCTTATTGGATCATTTAAACTATATAGCCCGATTCATATCCTAACTCATAGACAAGTGCCGTCCGTTGTTTAAGTTGCTAAAAAAGAACACCAAGATCAATTGGGACGAAGAGTCTAAGCAAGCCTTTACAACGATCAAAGAATACCTCATGAACCTTCTAATTTTGGCAACTCCAAAACCTATGAAGCCTTCATTCCTATACTTAACAATATTACCAATGTCTATAAGGTACATGCATAGCTAGAAAGATGAGGAAGCAAGAGAATGGGCTATATACTACTTAAGTAAGAAATTCACTAAAGGGGAGCAGAAATATTCAAAAATTGAAAGAACCTACTGTACTTTGGTTTAGGTAATGCATCAACTCAGATAATACACATTACTACTAAGTTGAATGGCTGACTTGGTACGATCCCTTGAAGTATTGGCAGACAAACTGGTCCTAATTGGCAAAATCTCAAAGTAGTAAATGTTACTATTAAAGTTTGACATTATGTACATAAACCAGAATTTAGTCAAAGGTAAGCTGTAGCAAATCAATTATCCAAAAATCCCTCCGATGACACTCCCTAAAAGGTACAAGTTAATTTCCCTAACGAGGATATCTTAGCAATTGAAGGAAGCTCTAATAAAGGAGAAGATGATGAGCCACCAAAATGGAAAATGGAAGATGTTCTTCGATGGGGCAGCTAACATGTCTGGGTGTGGAATTAGGGCAATACTAATATCCCTTAAAGGTACTCAACACCCTGTAGCTATAAGGCTTGTTTTCCTATATACTAATAATATCACTAAGAATGAAGCGTGCATCATAGGACTCAAGATGGCCCTAGATAAAGACATTCAAGAATTATAAGTGTATAGGGACTCTTTACTCATTATTGGCCAAGCTTGGGGAGAGTACAAGACTAAAGATTCTAAGCTAGTACCTCATCATCAGCATTTGACTAAATTGATTGGGAAATTCAAAGAAATCACTTTCAATCATGTACTAAGAACTTAGAACCAATTTGCTGATGCCTTGGCCACTTTAGCATCTATGATCTAAATATCTAGTGGAATTGAGATTCAGCTCCTTATTATTGAAATTGAAGACAAGCTTACCTTCTACTTGGCAATTGAAGGTACAAATGATCAAAAGCCGTGGTACAATGACGTTAAGACGTTCCTACAACAAGGCACATACCCTGAAGAGGCTAAGAAAAAAGACAAAAAGATGATTAGGAGATTGGATACTCAATTCTTAGTAAGTGAGTCCACTTTATACCGGCGCTCTTTTGATGGTACACTCTTAAGGTATGTAGACGATAAGGAGGCTGAGAAATTAATGAAAGAAGTACATAAAGGAGTATGTGGCCCTCACATGAATGGTTACATGCTAACAAATAAAATTATGGGGCTAGGGTTTTATTAGTCAACAATGGAAAATGATTGCATCAAACACATTGGGTATTGTCACTTATGCTAAGTTTATGCAAATAAGATAAACACCCCGCCTTAAGAACTACACGCCCTTTCAATACCGTAGCCTTTCTCAATGTAGGGCATAGATCTCACCAACCTAATCACTTCAAAAGCATCTAATGGGCATCACTTCATACTATTCGCCATCAACTACTTCAGCAAATGGGCTAAGGCCTCGTCTTACTTGAGCATTACTAAAGGGGTTGTAGTTAAGTTCATCAAGAGAGACGTCTTAGCTCGATATGAGACTTCAAAAACAATCATCATTGACAATGGCACCAATCTCAACAATAACCTCATGTCAGAATTATATCGATAGTTTCAAATCATTCACAGGAACTCTACTCCTTATCGACCCCAAATGAATGGGGCTAATGAAGTAGCCAACAAAAAAACTCAAAAGAATCATTGAAAAAATAGTTGTCATATATAAGGACTGGCATGGGATGTTACCATTCACACTCGTAGCCTATCGAACTTCCATCAAAACGTTGATTAGGGAAATACCATACTCTTTGGTATACGGCGCTAAAGCAGTGTTGCTAATTGATAAGTGCAAATTACTTTAGACTTTCGAAGTATGTTTAGACATAGAATTGATCATAAATGTGATTTAATTCTTTAGATTAGGTACTTAATTGAAGAAAATAATGATTTCAGGTAAATTACGAGCAAAGGGAGGAAGTATACATAAGAATAACAACTTTCAAGTTAGTTACGACCATAAAGGAGGAGAAATAATTATAGAAGCATCAATCACAAGCATAATAATAAAACGATGAAGAATCTACCTTGATTACGCCCTCAATCATGGTTGTAATTAAGGGAAGTTTTGTCAATCCCCCTATCGATCACAATCGTGATTAAATAGCAAAAGGATGCTTATGACTATGGTTATGGGCATGATGAGATTTAATAATGCGGCGAGGAGTTCACGATCTCAATAATGGTCATGATTGGTGAAGACTGATTCTTTTTAAGATTATCACGCCCTGAGTCATGGGTGTAGAAGGGGCATAACTGTTTGTTTCAACCTTTTCATGCAAACCAATACATGGGAAACGTCAAGTGATGCCATGAAAGGGAGGGTAAATTCGAGTCTTTTGATGAGGAGAATATAAAAAGCTACCACAATTGGTGGAAAGAGGATTCTGGTAGATATCAAATTTTAGGAAAGTAGACATAAAAAAAAAAAAAAAACAACACATCACCTACCTACATACATCCACATTTTGTACCTATCCTTATACCAATTTGTTTCCTATATCATTTTCCCGTATATGTACTGCATTTTTCCTAGAATCACTTAAGAGAGAGAGATGATTGGAATTAGTTGTTCGTGTATTCATCAAACTTCTTCAGTAGAATAAAAAGGTTTTTACTTTAACTATTCCATGTTCTATTTCTGTTTAATTATGTTTCCTGTTAGTTTTATCATATGTGAGTAGTTCGTTAGGGTTTGCTTCATCAATTAGTATGATCAAGTGCTTGAAAAAAAGTAATATCCTGAAGTTGTTAATTCTGATGAATGACATTTAATGAATTTAACAACGGTGTAGTATACAACATTGACTTAGGATGGATTCCAATAGAATATGTCAAGAGATAATTCTATTGAATAAATCTAGTTTATTGGAACAATTTACTCCTGATAATAGAGATATTATTAGGAAAGTTGCTACATCCTTAGGGGAATCGATATGTTACTTTGACATTAATGTAATCTTAGTTGGTTGTTAATTAGGAAGAGATTCCAATAGACACAATTAGGATTACAAGTAAGTAATTCTAAGAAGAATACTTATATGTTATAATTTCCTATAGTTAATAAGTATTAGGATGAAATGTATGTTGGTAAGATTATACTAAATAATGAAGCAAGCTTGCCTATTAAGTGTATCTTCGTAATTGTTCTTGTAATTATTGTTTTAATCAGTCTAGATTGTAGAGTAGTATAGTTTAGTTAACATTTAGAATCTTAATAAACGATCACTTGATGAAATTGACTACTAGATAATGGGAAAAATTATTAAGTACTAGTGTTTGAGTCATTTTCCCAATGGAGACAACCCTATACTCATCCGTATTATAAAACGATAGGTACACTTACTTGTCAAATTGACTTAGGGATAGAATATAGGTTTTTAAATTGTAAAACTTGGAAGCTTTGTTTAAAGTCAATCACTAGTAAAGGTTGAGATCCCATCGCTTAGGGTGCTATTAGAAACTTAGTTGGAAAAAGCCGATTGGGTAAAGAAACGCATCGAGCAGTTGAATTTGATTGATAAGAGGAGATTGACAACCCTGTGTCATAATCAGTGTTATTAACAAAGAATGGCTCAGGCCTTTAACCAAAGGGTATGACCCTAAAACTTCAAAGAAGGAGATGTGGTGTTAAGAAAGGCTCTCCCCAATGCACAATACTCTAGAGGGAAGTTTGCTCCTAATTACGGAGGCCCTTATGTCATAAAGCGAGTATTACCAAGTAGGGCTTTAATTTTGTCTCAAATGGACGGTCCAGAATTAAGAGACCCTTTAAATGCTGATGCTGTGGAAATTTTTACCTAAAACACGAAAATGCTAGTCATTCTAAATGTCATTATGGTCTAATTTTCATTGTCTAAAAGCAATCTTGGTATCCTTGGTTGTTATCAATGTTGGAATAATCACCCTTTCAATTGAAAAGTCTAACTCCCTTTACTCCATTTAATTTAACCCATACACTGAAAACACAAGAGAAGCTAAGGAGATAGATATAGGACATTGGTAATTAACAAAACCCTTAAAAATACTTTATTACGGATTGATCCCCCTCAATGGGGAGTTTTATTGTATGTTTTCTAGGGGAATGTGAAATCTAAGTAAGCAATTGCCTCACAACAGATTTTTTTAGTCGAGAATAAGGCTTTTAGGTTCATAAAAGTTCTAAAGAGACAAAAACAGTGGGTGGATTTCTGTATCGGGTTAATTTCCATGATTTCTCTAAAAGAGTCGGTGAAGTCTTAAACGTTCTATATCAAGAACATCCGAGTTGATAACAAAGGATTAAAACATGTGCCAATTTTTTTTGATAGGGCTTTTCAAAATGGTTTAACAGTTTGGGTGCTATCGATAAAGACCAGGTAAGTATTTCTACATAGTGTTAGCACACCAATTTTTTAATATTGTACTTGCATTTAGACCAGTTTTTACTCCCAACAGTCTTTTTGAACTGACCCATAAGGCATTCACTTTTTGCATTTGCTATTCAGCTAGCTTATGAAGACACAATCTTAACTCAGTATCTTTTCTAAGTTTCTACCTTCACTAAGTTTCTCTTAGCAAGCCCGTAGGGCACTTCCCTTCATCAGTTCCTTTTGGAAAGCCTATAAGGCATAACATTAACACCAATTTTAAGGTTGCTAGTCTTCGAGAGATGCTCCCACTTAGGTTAGTAAGCTTAGTGAAACACAATCAGATTTTAGATCGATCCCCGATTAGGGTTGCTAGTCTCTAAGAGATGCTCCTACCTAGGTTAATGAGCCTAGTAAGGCACAACCAAGTTTTAGATCAATCCTAAATTAGTGTTGTTAGTCCCCGAGAAATTCTTCTGCCTAGGTTAGTCAGCTTAGTGAAGTACAACCAGGTTTTAGATCGATCCTAGTTTAGGGTTACTAGTCCTCGAAAGATGCTGCCGCCTAGGTTAGTGAGCCTAATGAGGCCAAACCAAGTTTTAGATCGATCATAGTTTGGTGTTACTAGTCCTTGAGAGATGCTCTCACCATCAATCCCAATTTAGGATTGCTAGTCCCTAAGAGACACTCTTGCCTAGGTTGGTAAGTTTAGTGAGGCATAACTAAGTTTTAGATCAATCCCAGTTTAGAGTTGCTAGTCCTTAAGAGATGTTCCCATCTAAGTTAGTAAGCTTAGTGAGGCATGACCAAGTTCTCCAACTCAATTCTAAAATAAGGTTGTTTATCCCTTACAAACACCCTCACTTAGGTTAGTGAGCCTAAAGAGGTACAACTAAGTTTCATTTCTTCACCTAAATCCCCAATAAATCAATCATAGTTTAGGGTTGTTAGTCCCTGAGAGACTCTCCTACCTAGGTTAATGAGCCTAATAAGGCACAATCAGATTTTAGATCAATCCCAATTTAGAGTTGCTAGTCCTTAAGAGATACTCCCGCTTAAGTTAGTGAGTTTAATGAGGCACAACCAGGTTTTAGATCGATCCCAGTTTAAGGTTGCTAGTCTCTAAGAGACACTCCCATCTAAGTTAGTGAGCCTAGTAAGGCACGACAAAGTTCTCCAACTAAATTCTAGAATAAGTTTATCTATCCCTTATAGATACTTCCACTTAGGTTAGTGAGCCTAGAAAAGCACAACCAGGTTTCATTTCTTCACCCAAATCCCTAATAAATCGATTATAGGATAACTAATTAGTTATTTGAAAGTGATCCTAAGGACAAAAATAATGTCTATCCGTCTTAATTGCAAAGTTTTGATCAAATTTCACCATAAAGAGGGCCAATTGTAAACACCCAATTTTTGCCCTATTTATTTTTATTTTATTTCCTCAATAGGTCCTAAATTAGGAAAAACACAAAAAAATAGAAAATTAAAGAAAACCCAAAAAAAAAAAAAAGAAATTTAGAAAAATATAAGAATAAGAAAAAGCATAGAAAAATAATAAATTTGGAAAAAAAAATCAAAAATGGGAAATCAAGAAATAAATAAAAAATGTGAGAAATTTAGAAAACAAAAGATTGAAAAAAATTTAGGAAATCAAAAATTGAAAAAGATAAGGAATTTAGAAAATAACTTTTTGGTATGGTACTTTTTTTAGTTTTGAAATAGGTTTAAAAGTTGAGCTGTTGAACTTAAGCTTAGATTTAAATCTAACTCATGCTAACTTAGTCTATATATGCAATTTAATTACGCGTATGGACAATGTGCAAGCCAATGACTTAACGGATAAATACTTGGATATATGCATTGAGTTTGATTAGAGGTTAGGGGTTCAAATCTAGGTAGGAGCATATAAAGTTTTTTCATTTTTTCATTACATCAGGGACTGTAATATATCAGGATCTCATTGTGCCATGTATCTTGATACGTGGCAACATCAGGTTGGACGACCCATGCTAACATAGCATCCACGTGATACACCATGTTAGCTGCTACGTATGAATGTTGTGATCAGTTGGTACGACTAACATAGTGCCACATCAGCCCATTTTCTCTCTCTTTGCTTTTCTTTCTCCCCTCTATCCCCTAATTTCCTCTAGTTTCCCTAGTTTTTCCCATGTTTTCCTTTCTGAACAGCGCACTTTGTAGGCAAATTTGATCCCTTTTTCATTGCAATTTCATCAAATTAGAGATGAAATCATATAGCACACATGGCTTAGTGTTAATAGTGATCAAGAATGCGTCTAAATTCAATAAATTATACATTCAAATCAAGCTTCAAAAGTTGGAAAAAAAAACTTAATTTTTGGGCATTCTCAATTAATCCAAATTCGAGCTTTCCTTGTTCATTTGATGAATTCATATATAAATAGGGGGCTTACAAGCATCTATGAACATGCATAACCATTTCAAGAACACTCCTAACACCTCTTTCTCTCTCTCATAATCTCTTTCTCACTCTACCTACGGTCGTGCTCTCTCTCTCTAACCCATAGCTACGCTCGAAGGAAGTTAAGCAAATCTAACCCCCGTTGCAACTCCTTTACAATGCGAGCTCCTCAACCTAGCTCTCCCCGTCCACCACCGTTACCTAAAGCTCCTCCACATTGAAACCCTAACCACCGCAGCTACCCTCTCTTGAGCCACCACCATAACTACTCCCTGCACAAAAACAACCTTATGACTAAGCTCATTACACTCCAAAATCCCCAACCTAATTAACCACTCACATATAGCAACCCATATATGATTGAACCACCACCACCTTCCACGGTCGAACTTCCACTACTTACTAAACAACCTCCAAACATTATGGCATCAAAAATACCCCCAATTCCCCAATCTAAAACACATAAAACAATACTGTCCCCTTCAATTTAGCAACTAAATCAAGCAAAATCGACCCAGGTAGCTATTGTTCTTCTTCCCTAATCGGCATCCCAACTCGAACTCTCACGACTTAACCCAATGAACTGGGACCAACCTAGAGTCCGACACACAACCCAAATCCATATATCGACCCAAGATTGACTCAAAGTCTAACCTACGACTCAATTCATGCTCACTTCTTTGTCTTATTCTCTTTAGATTTTACCTTTTTATTTTATTATTTTTGTATTTACTTATTTATTTGTTTTTGGTGTAAATGTAAAAAAAAAAAGAAAAAGAAAGAGAAGAAAAATGAAAGAAAAAGAAAAAGAAAAAAAAAGTGAAAGGAGAAAGTAGTTTGTTTATTTTATTTTTTAGTCTAATAGATAAAATAAAATAAAGTAAAAAAATAAGAAAACAAAAAATAACCAAAAAAATAATAATTAAAAAAAAATATAAATAAGAAAATAAGTTAATGAATAAAGTTAATTGTTTTCTCTTAAACACTTAGAAAAATCAAGTTTTCAAGCAAAAAAAAAAAAAAAAAAGACCATTTACAATTTAGGGCATTTTAGAATTTTCCAAAAATAAAAAATCTAATTTAAAATCAGCCAACCTACTAAAGTTTTATAAAAAAAAAACTACGAACGTCTGATCCCGAATAATGAATACATAGGCACATATGGGGCGACAATTAAAATACAAAATTTTAATTTTCCTTTTTTTTAGTTTAGATTACTTAGGTGACCCAATCAAAAGTAAATAATAATTGAGTTTTGTTTTTTAAAATTAAAAGGTGATTTTTAAGTTTAAGGTTAAATTTGGAAAGTCAATGGTACTCATAAAACCAGTTTTCTTTAAACCCATGACCTAATCCGTGCTTACTCAATTGGTTATAACTTAACTTTTTTTCCTGACTCCGGTCGTATGGTAACTGCAAAATATTTTCAAAGTATAAAAAATCGGTTTTCTTTAAACCCTAGTCGGGGTCAATATTAAACGGGTAAGGGTTTAATATTGATCAGTTTAAAGGAAATCTAATTTTATAAAAGAACTGGGAAGATGAAAAAACTAGGCTCAACAACTCGTGACCCCAACATACATATATATAATACCTTATAAGTATTAGTGTGGTTCTTCCCCAATACCTTAGTAAACGTATCACATCTTAAATCTCCTTGGATTATTTCCAAGCAAAACTCCAATTAGGATAACATCGGGTACAAATCATCGGGGTGCCATGCCAAGGGTTGGTCTTCCCAATCCTTTAGGCTTAGCTAACCACATGCAACACACATTCATTTAAAGTCCAATAATGGTTTAGTTCGATTACATCCACTATCCTATCACACAGCCAAATAAGCAAGTATCTCGTACCCGATTGTAATGCTTGATAGGAATCTGATACAAGAACCTCATAACCTATTTAAAAGAGAACAATCACATCCACTTAATTTTGGCACAATACTAATGATGCCCTCAACACAACAACTCAACTCGTTCAAGTTGCTAACTCGGTTTACAATTGTTTCAAGGGATGATTCTTGTTTTGAAAAGGTTTAAGAAATGTTTAGATTTAGGAGAACAACTTCGAAGAACCCCTAAAATGCTACTGCAAGAATAAGGGTTGGGCATCCAAATGCTTAGAAAGAACACGACCGACCCTAGCATCCAAATGCTATTGGGGTAGCATTTAGACGCCAACTGTAAACCTTACTATTTAACAAGCACGTGATTTAACTAAGAGTACTTCTTGATCATTTTCAAGGATCAACTTAACTAAGAATTTAAGTTTATATTTAAAAACAAACTTTATTTTTCAATTCAAAGGTTCATTATCGATAAAAAACTCAAATACAAGAACAACGAACCTAAAGTCACCTAAAACCTTAAATCCTAAAATAATTAAGAACTTGTAACCCTAAGCGACTAAATGGGAATTTAATTTGAATAATTTTGTTTGACTTTAGAAAATTTCATAATTTTATGAGTAATAAATCATAACTTACAAGTTGGTTTAAGAACTAAACTCTAAAAGAATTACATGTAAGATAATCTCCTTATTTTACATGCATAAGCCCTATACATACAATTAAGTGAGCCAACTAATCACATTAAATAACTTATCAATTGAGAGTTAGAACTAATTATCAACTGATAACTTATCAAAAGCTAGTGATAAGACACTTTTCATATATTACCATAACCTATACTACATAAAGATAAGTTATCACATTATTTTATTAATTCAATTTTTAAATAAGTGACAAGACAATACCATGCCCTATTTTTCCCCTTCATGGCCAGTTAGAAATGAAAGAAGAGGGGAGCCATGCCTCATCATTTGTCCATCACTCCATTTGCCTTATATATCTACTATTTACCCCTTAATGCTTACAACATTTAATCATGTCAAAGTTGGCATTTATGTATGGCAAAAGACAACAAAGTAAAGCTTATTAAACACACTTCACACACACACAAAACCAGAGCACACTCTCTCTCTTTCCACTTATATTTTGCTTCCTTTTTACACTCTAAACACACAAACTAAAAGAGGAAACCTAACCCCACAAAATCTCCATTACTGTCACTTTCTTTTGCTTCATTTCTCATGGCACAAACATTGTTTTGTTGCCTTCTTGTCAACTTTAAAAGCCATTTTTAGAAACTTTACAATATTCCCATAACCCACCTCAAACATCAAGATCTTAGTTATCAAAAGAACTTACAACAAGAAGAATGAAAAACAAGAAGCTAAGAGGACCCTTAGTTGCATAACCACCATTTTTACGCTTTGAGGATGAGTAAGTTTATTTCTTTGTTAAAGTGAGCTAGTATACCATGTTAGAAGACCATAACTTCATGAAGATATTGGCACGAACATAAGGTGATAAAATAGTTAGACCACTTTAAGAAATAAGCTTATGAATCTCTTACATGAAAGTTGGATTATGAGCATGTTAAGTTAGTATCTTGTAGGAAACATATCTAGCACTTAGAATAGGAGTTTATGAGTTGAGGAAATCATGAAATATGTGTATGGGAATGGAGATAACATGCTAGATGTGAGGAGTTTGTGTAGTATGTAGATGTTATTTTTGGTTTCATGTAGTCACATGTGCTCAAATTTAGTTCTAGGTAAAGGAAAATCTATTACATAAAATTTTTATGAAGAAACCAATTTCTTGAAATGTGAACTATGGCATAGAGTTAATGATAAGTATGAGATCTATCATTTTTGTATAGTACATAAGCTAAATAATCATCTCATGGAAGAGAAGTCGAGTTGAAGTTGGAAAATAAGTAGCATAAGTTCATGATCTATCCCCTAAACTTAAGAAAATGATAAAACAAGTTGAAAAATCAAGTATGTAACCCTTGAGCCAACTTGACCAGATCCAAAACCACAAGAAAAGTCACATAAAAATATGATAAAACCGAGTAAATAAAGTGAAAAGACTAACCAAAGCAAGCATAACAAGTGTATAAAGCCTAAAACTCTCAAAACATGTTTAGAACTCTAAGTTGGGCCTTCACCAAATTTTTAACCACCACCTTAATCTTTCTATAAAAGATGTTTTGAGACCCTTAAGAAGCCTACATAATGCTCCCCAAGCCCAACAACGTGACTATCCTTAGTTTCAAACAAAAACAAGCCTATTTGACCACTTAAAGCCACATAAAAGTCCAGAAGCTGTTGATAGCACCAAGGCCATAAGGTAAGGATGGGAATCTGACCTTAAAGAGCTTTTTAAGCTTAGAATAAAATCTTAAGCCCAAACCCAAAAGATTTCCTAAGTTAACAAAAAGCCCTATAACAAAACTAAGCCCAAAAGAGTTCTAAAACTTAAGGATCGCTACTGTTTTGATCAATGCACAGATTCGTGTGTATCATCTCAAAAGTATAATCACACCACATTAAAATACACTTGAAAACGATGAAAATCAACTATAAGATCATCAAAATTAGATTTAAAACAAGAAAATTATACGCGATTGATGTTTTAAGTAAAACCAGGAAAAATACGAAACTAAGTTATAAAGTATAACTTAAAGAATTTTACGTTAGCCTTCTAACTTTATCTCAAACTCCTAACTTTATCATATTTGCAATGTTCAAGGGACCCGAACGTTGGAGAAGACTTACCCCCAAACTACTACAACTGATTCACTATAGCCAAGTGAGTGATTGTTGATGACTTCATGCTTAGTTTTGCTTATAGTGTAGTCGTACCTAAATTTATAAATCAAACTCAAATGCTTGTGGGATATGGGAAATGCATGTGTATTGTATTAGGATTAAATGTCATGACTTGCTAATGAGATAATAATGGGAATTATTGTGATAATAGTATGCATGGATTGTATGGAATGATATTTCTTGATCACAATCGAAATTGAACTAATTAAAGTATCCAACTAAGAAAATCAATGAGTCATGCATTCCTCATATTTGTATTATAACTATACCAACTATCACCTCACGTAGAAGATGGGAAGGGACTCAAAGGAGTGAAGTCTCCTGTTAGGATTAGGCAAATGTGTCATTTACATGATTGAGTCTTTATCCTGAGCTATCAGGCTTACTAAGCGCTAGGGATGCTAACCGTTAACGAAGGCCCGTATCTTGTGGCTTTGACTTAGGGCATGTGATGTAGATTGTAGAGGCCACCAAACCACTAGACCTGGGAATTTTGGCTTAAAATTTTAAATTTCTAAAAAAAAAAGGTATATTTTTCGTATGAGTAGTAAAGTTGTATATATTATATAATTGTTTGAACTGATTTGAGCATAATGGTGCAATTGGTATAAAAACCTAGGTACTAGGACCCAGTTAATGGTTTGTATCGGTTAATTATCTCCAACCCGGACTATAGGGGGTGCAATTCCAAGTTGCATGCAGTTATTAGGTTGCTGCATGTATCATTTGGCATTCTGATTGTGCATGCATCCTTATGTTATGCATGTAAATGATATTGTATGTATGGCACGGTAGAGAGATTTACTCACTAAGCGTAAGCTTACACTCCGATAAATTTCTTTTGATACAAGGCCATCTTTTTGTTCATTCGGGCTACGAAATGCTCGAGGTGAGTCTCATACTGAGATGGGGTATGGGTCCAAGATAAGAAGAGAGAACTTCTTTTTGTGTGTAATTAGTGGAGTGTAAATGTATTTACTTAGTTAGATTTTCTTAATTCAGTTTGTCTTATAGTTTTAAGTACATTATAATATTATTTTGTTGTGGAATTTGACAATTTCATGCCTTAACCTTAGTATTTTGTAATTAAATGTTAATTTTAGTCATCCCGCTTGATATTGTTTATCTATGGGCCTGATGGTGACATGGAGTGGAAGGAGTCTTATGTGTTGTATAGAAGGCCTACGATCAATAAGGGGGTTGATCGTATATCTTTATGCAATACACAACAATCTACCATGACAATGATATTGTTGGGTCATGGTACCAGTTGTAGTATGAAAAATTCTATAGATTGCAACAATGTATTCAACCCCCTGAACACAACCTACTCTTTGCCGACTTGTCTATCTATACTCCCAAATCAGTATCCCAATGGAACAACATCACCACACTCAAACAAACCTTAAACAAAACATCCTTTCAATAGAAATCTCATACCAACTGTGACATCAATATACACAAAGCTATGAAACCGTAAGAATAAGGTGCTAGATTGGATTGTACTTGAAGAGACTTGAATCTAACGTGTCCACCACTGCAAGAATACTAAAGGATATGTGTAGGACCACCTCTAAGTTGTTTTTCTCACTACCTTACATGGAAAAACGAAATTCTTTAAAGGATAAATACCAAACTCAAAGGAAAAACACTAACCCACATTACCTTGTTGTAAAACACCTCTAGAATGTTTTCACTACATGAGATCCGCTGTGAGACACCTGAGGAAGCTACCAAAATTCGTGTTAGGCTTTTCTTACGTGAAATGAGGGGGTTTTCGACAAGAAAATGTAAGAGAACAATATTACAAGGCATGGTGCTTACCTTACCTTTAATCCTTAAACTTGAAATTGCTTAACCTTTGTTGTTTTCACTTCGTGGTGTCAAGAACATGCAAAAACCCTTAGGAGCAACTACTGTACGTATGGGAAAGGAATGAGAAAAGGGTTTCCAAAAGCCCTAGCAACCCTTTATATAGTTAAGGTTCGCTAATCTTTTACCATACCCAAATTGCCCTTGTCAAACATTACCAATATCAATCTTACCCTTGGCTTATAATACCAATGATAATCCTTTTCTTTTTATTTTCTTATTCCATTTTTCTCTTTTATTTTTTGGGTTTTACAATTCTCCCCCACTTACAAAAACTTTTGTCTTCGAAAGTTTGCTCGAATCATTAAAATGGAATACTCATAAGACTTCCTTCTTATCTCTTCTTGTAGCTCCTAAGCATTTTATTGTTTCACTTGATTGCTTTACTATGTCTCAACATACTTTCTCACTTTATGATTCTTGAAATCTACCCTTTCATTTCTTTGTTCCTTCGTAGCTTTCCTATGACAAAATTAAATTCTCAAACCCCTTTTTAGTTTCTTAAATTTAGAAGTTTAAGGTTCTCAACAAGGTCCTCCACTTAATCTTAAACTCCATCAGTCTCCAATATTAATACTTCTATCTCCTTTAACTCTTAGTTCACTTTGATCTGAGGCACTCAAGGTTGATTCATTTTCCTAATTCGAACAAGATTTAACTAGTGCTCCTACAACATCAATTGTAGATTCATATTCAAGCAACTTTTAACTGCAAAACTTTCTTGTTTTTCCTGACTTCTCTTGCTTTATAGTCCTTCAATTTAATTTACATCTCCATATGTCCTCTTCAATTTAAACCTTAGGCATCCAATTACAATATTTAGATTTTTCTTCCTTCATAACTACTTCACATCTTGTTATAAGGTTCCCATCCTATGACTTGCCTACAACTTTCTTCCACCATACCATCCTCTAATTGAAGTTTGATTCTCTAAATTTTCTTTACCATATTGTCTTCAAATCTCCAATTACAAGCCTTAAATTTCTCCATACAACTTCCAAAATTTTTCCTCATGACCAAACATAAACTTTTCCACATATACATACTTAAGCAAACACTCTACTTATTAGTCTGCAACACTTCTATTATAATTACATTTTAGTTTTGTTGATCCATATGACTTTGTCCCTTCTCCCTACTACATTAAGTACTCGCATAAGCATATGCAAAACTGTTATTTATTTCACTTCTCATCCACTTACAATTGATTGCAAGACCATTTACCTCTATTCTAGCCTCCAAAATTTAATGCACTTCACTTCTTTATATACCTTCTTTACTCATCTCAAGCTCATTATTATGACCAAGTTATTATTATTGTCCTTATGAACTTATTTTCATAGTTGTACTAATTGTTTAAATCCGTTCATTAGACTTAGTAGTTATGTTGTTGTTATGGCATCTATTGTTAGTGTAATCGGTGTTCATTAAAAGTTGGTGTCCTCTTTGTACTGTTTAATTGAGTTCAACATTTTCTTGTTATTTTTTAACAGTTTTTTTATTCTTTACTATTATCATTAATATATTTAATTCTTAAAGAGGGGTATGACTTAATTGAATTCTTCATTTGTCAACTCATACCTATTACTCTTATTGATGTGTATTTCTGACTTTCATTGTCTTCAATTAGTATTAGAAAGTTCACATCGTTTACAATCTAGCATAAGTTCACATATGAATAGGGCTAATGAACATCAACATGATGCTAAAATGACTCAATAAAACTATACTGACACCTAAACTTGACACAGACTAACAAATTGACTAGACTTGTACCAACTCAACAAAACTAACATGACACACCATGGCTTAAGAAGGAGGAAATATTCATCAGTTCCAATACAAGCACACATATGCTAAGTTTACATAAGTCTTTTATTCAAGCCCCTTTTTAAAATTAGTTTTATGTTCTATGTTCTATGTTCTAGTTATCAATTTTGTTGTATTCATTAATTTTCAATTAACTGTGTTTTCATATTATGGTTTCATGTTGAAATTGGTTTCGATACATTACTGCTCACTTTGTATGGTCCAATGAAGCGGTTTAGTATTTAGATCTTTTATGTATCCATTAGAGTTTTGCTATTTATTATTAGTTATTTATTTATTTATTCTTTTTGTGTGGTCTTTATGGTTGTAAAGGCCATACTTGTTTGCTTCCTGGTTTAATGTTTTATCTTACTCATTTAGATTTGTAAACATCCATATATCTTTTATATCGGTATGTTTATTAATATTAAAGTAAATAAATATTTTGGTCAACCAAGAAGGTGCTTGATTGACCTAACACCTGTCTTGGTCATTTTCCAAGTCTATTCAATGTTTATCATTATTAGAGTTGTGAGTCATATATGTAATTCTTAGAATGTAAGTTGTTATTTATATATTTGAGGATATTATAAGTGGACATAAATATAGAGTTGTTGGTGGCTACTCAAATCTTTTCTCTATGACTACTATAAATTAAATTCTTTTTCACTTATTACTATTTACATTTGAAGTTATTTCATGCCTATACTCAACCTTTTAACTTTTATACTAAGCTTATTAGGGATAAGCTTATCCAAATTGCTCTTCGCCCTCCATCTTACAAACTCCTTCAACACTTGACAACCTAGAAAGACAAAAGAAAAGCAACTCAAAAAGAAGGCATAACCAAATCAAGTAGATAGATAGATATTTAAATACATATACGAAACAGTTTAATAAAATGAGTAAAATATGAAAGGAAGATATAAAAATCAAATCATGTATATAAGGTAAATTAGCTATGGTATTGGTTTACTTTAGCTCTAAACAAACCCCCTATTTTACCTACTCTTATCATCTCATTATCTTATAGATCATTTCCTAAAGATTTATTACCTAAACTCCTTTATGATTTATCGACTTAACTTATACTGCGATTCAGCACCCTATCTTGTCTATGATCTAAAACTTAGGCTCCGATATCACTTAAACTATAATGCACTAAAACCTAGAATGCTAAAGCTCGCCACATGTCCCTAGTCTTTACTGATATGTCTAGCGTAAATCTTCAACTAAAATCTCCAAACATTTATATTTTAACCTCCAAATGAGTTCATAAAATTTAATTCTCTAAACCTTTCAATAAAATTAAAAACTTCAAATATATCCATCATTCCTACAAATAAAAATTTAAAAATCTTCGAAAAAAATAATTACAAATCATATAAGGAATCCCAATTGTTCTACTTCAATCACATATTCTAACTAAGGAAGCCTTAAGTGACTTCCGTAACCTAACATACAAAAAGATATAAATAACTAACAGCTTTATAGTACAATTTGGCCAAAATCACACTTCTACTCTAACCAAATGAAACCATTCCCAGCATCATAATTAATGTTCACAATAATTTGCTGAATCACCTTATCACTTAAATCATCAGACTAAACTTCATAATTGCCATGACTCGTACCTGTATCTAAAAATTCTATGAAGGGATGAGCCGAAGCCTAGTACAAGACACATAACCACATGCATAAGAGTAAGCATTCACAATTCCACATGGGTTGCAAATTTCAACCATACACAATGCAACAGACAACAAGTTGTTATCTTTTAACTTAATCATCACACAACATAGGGGTACTCATGACTCTGGCACACATATATTTAATACCATAATAGTATTGATATGGGTTCTCCCTAACATCTTAATAATCCTTTCACATCCTAAATCTCCTTGAATCATTTTCAAACAAAACTCCAATCAGGCTACCATTGCACAAGGATCATCGGGGTGCCACCTCAGGGGTTAGCCTTTAGAATCCCTTTAGCCCATCTAAGCACATGCAATACACATTCATTTAAAGTGCAATAATTGTTTAGTTCAATTACATCCATTATCTTAACACAAAACAAGCAAGTATCCTGCACCTATAACATCAATATACACAAAGCAATGAAACCACAAGAAGAAGGTTTTAGATCAGATTGTACCTAAAGAGACTCAAATCTAGCACGTCCACCACTACAAGAATATCGAAGGATATGTGTAGGACTACCTTTAAGTCATTTTTCTAGTTACCCTAAGTGGAAAAATGAAATTCTTTAAAGGATAAATACCAAACTCGAAGGAAAAACACTAACCCACATCACCTTGATGTAAAGCGCCCTCTAAAAGGTTTTAATCACACGACATCTACTGTAGGACATCCGAGAAGCCAGCAAAATTCGTGTTGGGGCTATCTTATGTGAGAAGAAGGGTTTTTTGATAAGAAAATGTGAGAGAACAAGATTGCAAGGCATTGTACTAACCTTATCTTTGATCTCTTAACTCGAAATTACTTAATCTTTGTTGTTTTCACTTCATAGTGTCAAGAACACTTGGAAACCCTTAGGAGCGGCTGCTATACGTATGGGAAAAGGATGCGAAAAGGGTTTCTAAAAACCTTAGCAACCCTTTATATAGCTAAGGCTCACTAATATTTTCCTAAAACCAAATTACACTCTTCAAATATTATCAATACCAATCTTAGCCTTAGCTTATAATACCAATATTAATCCTTTTCTTTTTATTTTCTTATTCCGTTTTTCTTTTTTTTTTTTTTAGATTTTATAAATACCTTCACTAAATTAACTTGTGTGTCATATCAAGTTGGTTAGTGATTCTTGGTGGTTTCTTGGTGCATCATATTTTATGAGCTAATAATGGTTTTTTCTTGTTTATGCACATTCCATCCTCATTTTTTAAGCTTTCTGTATGCTTGGACCCATCCACCTAGGTGTGGCCAACGTTGTCTTTCCTTGGTGTGATATATCATCTTGGTATCAGAGCTAATGTCTAGCTAGATTTGATATTAATTCCCAATCAACCTAAAGGGGAAGATAAGAATTATGTACTCTTAAAGCCCTAAATTTAGTGCAAGCGTATCTAAATTTAAGGCTTAAGGAAAAACTTATTCGATTAATCCAAATTTTACAATAAGGTCAGAAAAGTTAAAAGAAGCAACCAGATAAAGTTAGATTTTAAAATTTATTTCATAAAAACCTAATTTTAGCCTTAAAAATAAAATTATTCAATACAGTACCTGTTGAAACTCCTCATAAAACCAAGCTCCAAAATGTAACTAGGCACTAGAGATAAATTACTTAAGCCAATGTATGAAATATATATACACTTACAAATATACCGAATATATTTAATAAATATACTTGAAAATTAGCTCGAAAACCTAAAAGTGTGTAAAATATGCAGTAAAATCGAAAAATTTAAAAAGAAAATATAGTCTAGAAACTAATAACGTGGGTAAAATATAACTCAATGAATATGAATAGTCATTACATGTATCGAGTATATAAGATATAAGTTGAGCCTGAAATTTTCCCTGTTTTCAATATTTTTCTTAACCCGACTTATATTGAACCCTATTTCTATTCAATATAGATCCTTGACTAAGGATTAAGAAAAGATTGGCTCTTTTTAATTTTGACAAAAAAAAAAAAATGGAATCGCCACCTGATTGAAGTTAGAGAAAAAGAGTTAAGTTATACCTAATTAAGTGGATTAGTTACAACTTAGCTACCAGTCTTTAATAAAACTAATTTTTTGAAAAAGAGGTTTTAAATCTAGAAATATCGAATCTAGGGGCTACCTTATTAAACCCTAGTTGGATACCACTTTTAACTTTCCAAATTTAAGTTTATCTCTTAAAAACACCAATTCTAGAATGAAAGAATAATTCTAAATTTATAAATGGATAATATTCTATTTACACACAAAAAAGAAGAAAAATAATAGAATTTATTCACAAAAGGAAAAATAAAAAAATTTTCCTATTGTAAGTGACCCCTTAAGTGCTTACATACTTATTAATGGGGATGAAACTTTTCGTAGTTCATTTTATAAAACTTTAGGCATATTAGTTGATTTTAATTTGAGAAAACAGTCAAGTTTAAGTTTCTTAACCTTTTTAATCTTGTTTCAAAAAGTTCTAAAGAAAAGGAAGGATCCTAATTTGATATGCTTATTTTTGGAAATATTTTAAGAAAGAGTCCTAATTTCAAAAGGGGTTAATTAATTTATTTTTTATTTTGGAAAAAGGATTTTCTAAGTGATGAAACATATTATATTATTTTTTCTACTTTTATTGTTCTTAATTTTTTTTGTTTATGTTTAGATCAAGGAAAGAAAATAAAATAAAAATAAATAAAAAAAACAAAGCTTCCCTATTTTCTCCTTCTTTTTCTTTTTTCGTTTTTAGTTTTAGTTTTTTTTTTTTTTACAATTACAATAGAAGATAAGATTAAACAACAAAATAACAAAAGAAAAAAAAAATACAACATAAATGGAAAAATGGAGGACCAAACCAAATGGATAGTAAGGCATGTGAATCAAGGGCAAAAGTCAAGTCGGATCTAGGTTAAATCCGGGCGCATGAAGGAGAAGGAGCAATTGACAAGGGGACAATTCCAAGCCAGATTTTTCACGAGAAAGGGAAGATTCATGAGAATCTTATTGGGAAAAGGGAGTTTAGGATAGGTGCCAGTATGAACTATTGCAACATAGCTCCCAGTTAAAATCTTAAGCTCTAATACTATGATATATGATGTGCCTAGGAGCTTTATTATCACTAGGGCTTACCAAAGGAAGTGAGAAACTAATGGATCCTTTAAAATATTGAAGAAAATAAAGTGAGTAGGTCGACGAATGGAATATAGTAGCTAACGTAAAGCTGCTTGAAGGATATGACCCACCAACGAACACAGTACGACTTGACACTTCACTTGATATGACGCATAAGTTAATATCGAGGTCTATCCGCTACTAATCTTGAGCTACTTAGCAAGATTAGATAAGAGTGTATGAAAACAGACTTTGAGAGAATAGTCTCATAAGAACAAGTATATTCAATGACTCTATTTAGTATCATCTACGGCTACAAAGACAAAGGGAATATTTACAAATAAGGAAAAATTACCAAAAAACATGCATGAAAAGAGATTCCTAGTACATACGAAAAAGGGTAAATATAACAAATGACAAAAAGAGAAAAATAGTATAGTATTAGATGAGATAAATAGGTGGCAGTGCAACATTGGCTCCGTACAAAAGATTCTCTAGGTATAGTAGCCGAGTGGAATCAAGGTGTGGCAATATCAAGGATGCAGTAAGAATTGGTAGGAGACCAAGAGAGAAGTACGAGGCTAATAGGAGGCTATGTCTCAATACTAGATAAGAAGCTCTTGGTAAACGAAGGTCTAATCATTCAACACAACTCCTTTAGCTAGAGAATAGTCGATACGAGCATAAGAGAGAGAACAAAGCAAAGTATAACCATCCAAAGCTCTTAGGGAATTCAGCCACCCTCCTTCTAGGTATAGTTTCTCATCATCAGCAGGTTGACAAGAGAGAATTCTTTAAGTGAACGACTAGAGGCCATTGAGGCGTCTACAAGTAAGTGGGCCAAAGGTTGGTAATTCATTTAGGCATGTTAGGACCCAGGTATCCATGTTCGATACAAAGTCTCTTAACAATATCGTCACTTTCAACAACAGACATGACACGGCCTCAAGTAGAATGTAACACTCCCTAGAGCTAAGTAAATCCTAAAAGTTGAGGTAAGAACATGTTATACAAAATACGTTGTAAGATAACAATCACAATACATAATATCGATATAGATCCATCTAAGCATGATCTCCCATTCTACTATGTGGTGCTAACACCCTTTAATTTATGCTATAAGATGCATCACATGTTCGATTTAATTAAAGGTCGAATATTTATTAATTCGGATTCATAGGTGACCAAACAAATATATTTAGACATTCTAATATCCTGAATTCTAATGCAACAAGCATAAATGTTTGAAATATCTTAGATTATTTTACAAGCAAAATCAACCATAGTAAACGCATACAATATCCCATATAACCCAACACACAACAAATTCAATTATCAAATATAATTAGATAGTACATTAGCTACAAGCACATAACAAAATAAAATAAGGGGTGATATACTCACTTAGCCATAATACCTAACAATCCTAATAGTCCTCGACTGCATCCAACTTAGTATCTTCATTACATGAAGAATACATTTAAATCCTATGAGTATTCTATTTGCACTAACTACCTAGGCTTTATTGATTAATAACCCCTTTTTAGTTGTTTTCGTAATTCAAACAAAGTTTCTTCATTTTAACTCTGTTTTTTGTGATCTTATATTCATTTTCATTGTTTTCAAATGTTCTTTCATTTGGTGAGGTTATTTTTGGGTTCTCAGGTCAACAAGTTCTCAGTTTGGGCCTTATAAGATTGTGGGTCCAAATGTTGAGTTAGGTTACTTTAGGATTTGAGCCTAGTTTTAGGCCTTAAGCTTGGTTTTTTATCTTGGGCCTAATTGATGAGGGTGTTTTTGTGTTTAATATTCTGGATAGTATTTGAGAGTTTACAAAATGGAGAAGAATGAGGGAAGGAGAGGCTGGTCATGAATGGAGAGAGAGAAGGGACCATTTGCATGTGGCTTTTTTTTTTTTTTTTCTTTTTGTAGTGAAGGACTTAGCCTAAATGGGGACCATGTACCCCTTTGCTTTATTACCAATTCGGAGAATATCTTATCCCCTTAAGGTACAAGATGTACTAAATGTAATTTAGGAGTTGTCTCGTAGTCCCTAATCATACTTAACTTGTAGTAAATTAAGACGTAATAGAGGTTGTTAGGGATTAGGGTTTGTTTAGGGTGATTGATGGTAATTAAGAACAATTAGCCTAGTTAAGTATAGTTAGGGTATGTTTAGAGTTTTGTTAGGTTTCTTATATTAAACTTTAGTTGATTTAATCACCTTAAACGTATGCCTAGGGTTTGTTTAGGGTTTGATATCTATTTATAGTAATTTAATTTGCATACGAGCTCAAAAGTTAAAGTTTTATTTGTTTAGTGATATTGATCACTTTTATTGATTGATTTAACCTTACTATTGGTGTTTATTTGTCATGTTAAGATATTTGACCATTTAATTAGGGCTTAACAATCTTTTAAAGACCTTGTTACTATTCCAAGGTTTTTCAAGTATTAGGGTTTCGAAAGTTTTGCTTGTTTAGTTAGGTTTTTAGGGCTTTACTTCCTTTAGGGTTTTGGTCTAACGTTTAAGGTTCGATTCTTTTACTTAGGGTTTTATTATTAAGTTTGAGTGGTTCTAAGGACTAACGAAAGACTCTTCCATCTAACTTCATTTTTAGGTTACTAAAATCTTGTAGGGTTCACATCCTCCCTCACTTGAAATAAGTTTTGTCCTCAAAACTTAAGGAAGACTTACCGGTTGTCTCAAACATTTCTGAGTATTTGCACTTTACTTCCTCTTCAACCTCTTAGGTAGCTTCCTCTTCTTTTTCATGATTCCTCCATACTAGCTTGACATATTTGATCTCTTTGGTCCTCAACTTCTAAGTCTTACTATTAAGGATGTAAACTGGGTGCTCTTCATATGTAAGGTTTTCCTTTAATTGCACCGGCTCCAATTCTACTACTTTATCTAGATTCAAAGTGTACTTTCATAACATCAACACACGGAAGACGTTATGTAGTCCTGATAAATTTGGTGGTAAGTTTAGCTAATAGGCTAGACTCCTAACTCAGTCTAATATTTCAAAAGGTCTAATGTATTGGGGGCTCGGTTTTCCTTGTGTCCTTTCCTTATGCACACTTTTTATCAGCTTCACCTTAAGGTATACATGATCACCAACTTGGAATTCTACTTCCCGTCTCTTTAAATCAGCCTAACTTTTCTAGCAATCCTAAGCTTCTTTCATTTTCTGTCTAGTGATGACCACTTTTTCCGCACCCAATTGTATTAAGTCAAGTCCAAGAGCTAAATTTTTGATGCCATCCTAAAACAAGGGAGATCTGCACTTCCGTCCATAAAAAGCTTCATAAGGCGGCATTTGAATGCTCAAATAGAAGTTGTTATTATATGGAAATTTGACAAGGGGTAAATGTACTTCCCAACTTCCCTTAAACTCTTTGGCATAGACTCTCAGCATGTCCTCCAAGGTCTATATGGTTCTTTCAAATTGTCCATCAGACTAGAGGTGACCGGCAATACTAAAGCTTAATCAAGTGCTTAGGTGCTTTTGTAAACTCCCCTAAAACTTTGATACAACTCGTAGATCTTGATCAGAAACTATGTTTATATGAACACCATAGAGTCTCACAGTTTCCTTCACATAGATCTACGCAAAATTCTGTTAAGAGAAAGTCATGTTGATGGGGAGGAAATGTGCTAATTTGGTGAGTCTGTCCACAATTACCCATATGGCATCAAGTCTAACTTAGGTCCGAGGTAATCTACTCATGAAATCTATGGTGATCTGTTCCCACTTCCATTTGAGAATTGGTAACAGTTGTAATAACCCTCCCAGCCTTTAATGTTCCACTTTAACTCTTTAGCATGTCTCACATTTCTATACATAGTTGGTTACATCTTTCTTCATGCCACTCCACCAAAAATTTTTATTGAGGTCTTGGTACATTTTCGTTGCTCCAAGGAGTATTGAATAACCTAAGTGGTAAGCTTTACTCATGATTTCTTTCTTGAGGGAGGCATCTTCTAGTATACATAATCTTCCTTTTAAGCGTACAATTCCCTTCTCATCGATACTAAAATCTAGGTGCTTTCCATTTGCCATCTCCTCCCATATTTTCATTAAAGCTGGACCAGCTTGTTGGGCATCTTATATCCTCTCCATCATTGTAGGTTTAATAACCAGGTTTGAAAATTTGACCTTTCCTTTAGCCCAAGTGAATTTAATATTAAGTCTTTCAAATTCCTTGATCAACTCTTGCTACTTAATGAGGAATGAAGTGACTTCTACATGATTCTTTTGACTCAAAGCATCTACAACAGTTTTTACCCATCCAGGGCAATAATTGATTCCAAGATTGTAATCCTTAATCAATTCAAGCCATCTTCTTTGTCTCCTATTCAACTCTTTTTGGGTGAAAAGATACTTGAGGCTTTTATAATCTATGTAAATCTCACACCTTTGACCATACAAGTAGTGCCTCTAGATCTTGAGAGCAAAAACCACTATTGCTAACTCTTGGTCGTGTATAGGATAATTCTACTCATGTGGTCTTAATTTTCACGAAGCATAGGCTATGACTTTTCTACCTTACATTAATACATAACCCAGTCTGTTCCTTGAGGCATCATTGTACACCATAAAAGGCTCATTGAAATTAGGTAGGACTAGGTTCAGTACAGAAACTAGTCTATGCTTTAACTCCTGAAAGCTTTGGTCCCTCTTTTCGGTTTATTCATATTTCACATTCTTTTATGTCAATTGAGTGAGCTATTGAGCTAAAGTAGAGAAGTCTTTGACAAATTTCCTATAGTACCCAACTAATCTAAGGAAACTATGTACTTCAGCGACTGTCTCCAACCTTTTCCATTCAACTATGTCCTTTGCCTTCTTGAAGTCAACTGCTATCTAATCACCTGATATTATGTGTCCAAGAAAAGAGATCCCCTTAAGCCAAAAATTGCACTTAGTTAGTTTAGCATATAGCTTATGTTCTCTTAAAACCTGTAACACCATCCTCAAATGTTCTTCATGTTGGTTAGGTGAGGAAGAATACACTATGATGTCATCAATGAAGATGATCACACATTTTTCCATTAATGCCTAAAACACATAATTCATTAAGTCCATGAATGCAGTCAAGGCATTAGTTAAACCGAAGGGCATCAACAAAAACTCATAATGCCTATACGTTATTCTAAATGTCATCTTAGAAACATCATCTAGCTTAATCCTTAACTGGTTGTATCGAGATCTCAAATCAATTCGAGTAAGACTTTAGCATCCTTCAGTTGGTCAAATAAGTCATCTATTCGTGTTAGGGGATACTTATTCTTAATAGTTACCTTATTAAGTCTTGGTAATCTATGCATAGTCTCATAGACCTGTCTTTCTTCTTTACAAACAACATGGGTGCTCCCGAAGGCGATACACTAGGTCAGACGAATCCTTAGTTGAGTAACTCTTGCAATTGCTTATTCAACTCTTTTAGTTCTACCTAAGCCATCTTATAAGGAGCTTTGGATATAGGCTTAATGCTTGGAAGTAAATCAATAACAAAGCTGACCTCCCTCTTAGGTGGCAATCTTAGAAGTTCGTCAGGAAAAACATCAAGGAATTCATTAATCACTTGGGTCTCTTCTAATTTGGGTTTGGCTCCATAGGTCTCAAGTGTATTTACGTCAATTTCTACCTAAACTTGGAATGCCTGATTTGAAATTAACTCAAGTGAGTATACCTCACTAGGCTTACTAATCACTTATTATCCCTTAAAACTAGCCTTTGTCCCATTCAAAGTCTCAAACTCTACTTCCTTGCTTTGGTAGTCTACCTCAGCTCTTACTATTGACATCTAACTCATATCTACGATGACTTCATACTTGTTTAGCTCCAACACTATCGTGTTAGTGCAAGATTCACTGTCTTGAATTTTCAAAAGGCAATTCTTTGCTAACTCTCGAGTTATTACTGCACTCCCAGTAAGGGTCTTAATCTCGAAGCATAACTTTGTAACTATAACTTATAGTCCTACTTGCTTGATAGCTTTGGGTATGATAAAGGAGTGGGTTTCTCCCGTATCAAACAAGGCACATACGAGTAAGTTGGAGAGAGTTGGTTGATTACAAAGCATTTTTTAATTCTCCTAAATTCTTCTTTTGTCGCTTCCCACATTTTCTTACACTTTATACCTATTATTGCTTCTAATAAAAGGAAAATATGAGTTAAGTTACATACTTGCAACAAGTCTAGTATCTATATTGTCTCCCTCCTTAAAGGCAATAGCATCCTCTCTAAGTCTACCATCTACATAGTCGCACTTGCCCTCCAAGTTATAAACTCTAGCATGTGTAGGAGTTCTAGGTCTAGTGTGCATAGGTCTTGGGCCTCTTGCCTACCTGTGAATTACTAGGCGACTAGGAAGGGCCATAAGGCAGGCTAGCTACGTAATTGGTGCGGCTTTCCTTTATAGGTAGTTTGGAGCAATATGTCCTATTTTCTTACATATGAAGCAAGTCATGGTGGCTCTCTTGGGATACTTAACTATGCGATGACTACCATCCCCACATTAGAAATACTTATGCTACAACTGGGGACACTCTCTAGGGTAATGTCCTCCTTTGCACTTCCAACATCTGACTACACTAGTCTTCAATCCAGAACTTGTCATACTTAGCCTCAATTGATGGCTATAACTCATTGTTGGAACTTACGTACGCATTGGCTAGTGTCAAAATCCAATCTTCTAACAAAAACTTACATCTTCAACCTATCATTGACCTATAAATCCTCATTAGCAAACTACAACAACCTATTAAACTCTACCTCATACTGATCTATGGTACGATTTCCTCTCTAAATGGAGAGAAAAACATCACTATACTACAGCTTCAATGCCTTAGGGAAGTAATTGGTAATGAACTTTATAGTTACCTAATTTTTGCCTCCTTTATTTTATTTTATTTTATTTCATTTCAATAGGATAAGAGGTCTTAAAGCAAGAAAAATACAAAAAAAAAAAAAGAAAATTATAAAAAATCCAAAAAATAAGAAATCTAAGAAAAATATCAAAAAATAGGAAAATAAGAAAAAGCACAAAAAAAAAAGAAATTTAGAAAAATTGAAAAGTCACAAAAAATTTGAAAAAATAAGGATTTTGAAAATAATAAAATTTTTAAATAATTTAATAGAATAGATTTCTTAATTTAAATAAATTTAAGGAAAGAACCGTTAGACTTAGGCTTAAATTTAAATCTAACCTAAGTTAACCTAGCCTAATTATACATATAGACAAGGCATAAGCCAACAGCCTAACGTATAAGCACATGAGCATAATATTGGGTTTAAGTATGAGGTTAGGGGTTCGAATGTTAGCAAAGGTGTAGAAAGCCTTTTCTTTTTTTATGGCACATTACAAAGAGCACTAACACGTATCAGGGGTTCATTGTGCCACATGTCTTGATATGTGAAACCATTGGGTTGGGTCACAGTTGACGTAGCACCACATGGTATGCCACGTCAACTGCTAATTACCATGTCAATTGCTACTTGTTACGTAAAGGTACGTAGCGCACCGTAATTAGACAACACGGCTAGCGTGGTGCCATGTTAACGCTACGTCAACCACTTTCTCTCCCTTTCCTTTCTCTTTCCCCTGATTTTCTTCCACTTTCCCCAACAAAATAGACTTAACCCTTCACTTTAACCTCATTTTTTGCATTGATCCTAAGCTTAATAACACTGATCAATGAATGATTCTCGTCTTAGACTTAGCTTACTTCCAATTGAGATCAAAAACTCGTTTACATGTAGCTGTTTAGTGGGTCAAATCAAACTCAAAAAATTAGAAAAAAATTGAAAATCTAGAAATTTATATTCAATCCGATTTTGACTTTCCTTGCTTTCTAAGTTGAATTTGTGTATAAAAAGGGGCTTTAGGGAATTCATTGGACATAAACAAGCATCAGAATTTACTAACAATCCTCTCCAAAGTCTCTTTCAAGTTCTTTCTCTCTCTAGTGACATTCTCTCTCTCTCTCTCTCTCTCTCGACTTAACCTTAAGCAAAACTGACAATTCATCTAACTTCCTCAGCCTCCTAGCTATCTAATCCAACCACAACCAACCCCCACTGTACCCCTTAACAGCATTTCCATAACCACCGACACCAAACCCTAGTCTATTGCAACCCTAAGCTCAAAACACCATCTTAACCTCCATATTGAGTCAAACCAACACCTCCACTAAGCTCGCAGCATCCCAAAGACTAAGTCCCAACCTCTGCCATATACCCAACAACTCCCAACGACACCACCCAACCACTACCTCATCTAACTGACGACGAACCACCGCAAAACAACTACTCCAAACCACGGCATCCTCCCTACCCTTCACCAACCTATTAAAAAACTAACAAATCCTCATTTCCACGCTCGCTTTGGCCACCAAATCAGCCCGAATCACTATTATTGCTACTACAGCTATTGTTGTGAATGATTTTGAAGCCCAACCCAGATTTGATTATCCCGACCATGAATTCGACCAACTCGACCTAAAATCCACTCCAGGTCTAACCCGTATGCCCAACTACATTTAAAGCCCAATTTTTCTTTGTATTTTATTATTAGTTGTTATTATTTTTAGTTATTTTACATTGTTAGCCTCGTTTTTATTTATTTATTTATTTTTAAGTATTGTATTTGCACCATAAAAGTTTAAAAAGAAAAAGGAAAAGAAGTAAGAAAAAAGAAAAAAAAAAGAAGAAAGAAAAAAAGAATAGTTTATTTTTTTTAATTTTAGTAGAAATAGATAAAACAAAAAAAAAGATAATATAAAAAATAATAAAAATAAAAATAAATAAATAGGTTAGTGAATAAACCAATAATCTTATCACTTAGAAAAACATTTTTTTGAGATAAGCAAAATAAATCAACTCATATTCAATATTAGGGTACTTTAGAACTTTTTCAAAAAATAAAAGTTCCAATTTATGACCTTTTTTAGAAATTTCCTTAAATAAACCAAATTAGGTTAAAAACATAAATCTAGTGTATTTTCAAACTAAAACAAACCTAACCCACTAGAGTTTTACAAAAATAACTATATATATTTGATCCTGAATAGCTAGTACATAGACACCTATAAAGCAACAATAAAAAATAAAAAACCCATTTTTCCTTTTTTTAGTTTAGATCACTCAAGTTGTCCAATTTGATTAACAAATAATTAAGTTCAGTTATATAAAATTGAAAGGTGATTTTAAATTAAATTTAGAAAGTTAATGGTACCCATAAGAGTTTAAAATTCCTAACCATCGAATCCAAATCTCTAGTTTTAAAACCGTTCCACAAAATTGGTTTTATCATTAGATCAATAGCTAAGTTATAACCAATCTACCTAATTGGTTATAACTTAACTTTTTTTCTTAACTTTAGTCGAGTTGCGACTCTAGAGACTTTTTAAAAAAGAATCAATTTTCTTTAAATCCTAGTCGAGGGTTAGTATCAAATGGGTAAGGTTTAATATTGATCGATTTAAAGAAAACTAATTTATATGAAATCGGGAGGAAAAAACTAGGAGCGACAGCTTAGCAACTCCATTGGGAACATGTCAAGTGGGTTAGTCATTCAATTTTCCAAAATTAAAATTATTCTTTAAAAAATCACTTTACTAACTGTAATTCATTTACTTGTTTGTTAATTCATTATTATTTGTACCATAACTAACTTTTTTGCAAGTTTTGTTTATTTAGCCATTTGAGGGGAAGGATTTATTTTTCCACAAATGTATGGTAGAAACGGTCAAACTCGAACCATATTAAGAACCTAACATAGGAGGCGATTGTGTAGGCTCTAGATGCTGTGGTGTAACTACCGCTTGGGGTTGATTAGGCTACCCTACATAAGCTTAATATGACCAATGAAAGTGTTATTTAACAAGCGAGGTCATACAAGCTTATAGACCTATAGAACTTATCCTTTTATGCATTCACGACTTCTAGAATCGATGAATAATCAAGCAAGATGGGAATAAAAATATATAATGGCTTGGAGTTTCCTTGATTCCCCTCATAATTTTAACGTATTATAAACATAAAATTACTATAAATAGGTTTTGTCATTGTAAATAACAGTCAGTCAATCTTGTAACAGATATTTTCTTTTGTAATTCAAATTAGGAAATGGCCTATTTGTCCAACTCCGTCTATTTTAAGGAAAAGTTTGTTGGCAAGCCCCTCTACCCCAAGACTATCCTGGACCAATGGTTTCGACATTTCAATCTAAGGGAACAAGTGACCATTGTTAACAAGATCAAACCTACTCTGTCACTTTCTAAAGGAAAAATAGAGATTAATTTGATTAGGGCTCTGACTAACTTTTGAAAACCTAAAGAAGTGGCTTTTCGACTTGGGCCTTACCTAATTAGCCCAATACTTAAAGAGTATACCTAATTACTTCAAGCCCCTTCCTTGAAAAATATATATACCCCAAATTTGGAAGTAGACCTAATGAATGTCTTTTCAAGATTCCTGGGTATTAGAAAAGCTAAAGTGAACAAAGCCCTCAAAAGCTGTAATGAGAACTACATCAAACCAAAAGACTTAAAAGCCTGGTTCACCATTGAGCCTAAATCGAACCAATAGGGCATCTTCTATGGCAATCTCAAAGATTGGGGACAAAACAAAATAAAAGCTTTTATCCTAGCTGCATTCGGGACTCTTCTATTCCCTAATGGAAAGTTCCTCATCCATTTCAAAGTTGCTGAGTTGGTAGGCTAGTTTCTTGTAGCCAAATCATATGTCCTGGCCCTCCTAGCAAAGCAGATTAGAAGCCTCAATATTTTGAAAGAAAAGAATGATGGTGCACTAAAAACTAGCATGGCATTACTAACTGTATGGTTTGTGAGCCATATGAAGTGTTATGGCCTTGATCTGATTTAAGGAAATTTTGCTCATAACATTGATCTAATAAATTCTTTTGTCAATAAGGTCTATCTCCCAAAAGGAAAATCGAGTTACTACTGGGTAAAAGTGTTGAGAAACTTCTAAGCCGCTAATATCTTATAGACAACAAGATAGAGCAACCTTAAAAGGGTAATCTTAGTCTATAAAAATTATCAACCAATACCCTTGATTAGGATAAAATTATGCACAAGCTATTACCCTAACAATATGATCAGACAATTTGAAAGTATCCAAGATATAGTGTGTAGGCCTCCATTAGATATCATGACCTTAGATTATGAGGACCTTCAAATTTTGCTACCATAGAAGATGTCCAAACTCAGGGCAATCAAACAGTTATGGGAAACAAGGACTATAATCCCAAACATCGATTTAGGAGAGTAGCTAAGAGAAGTGGACAAGTACCGAGTTACCAAAGAATATTTGTACAATCAGCTCCATAAGGTAGAGAAGATCTAGTATCGAGCACCAAAGGTCATCTAACCCGCACCAACTGAACCTAATCTTGAAATCAAGACCTATATGGACCAAATATAAGCCCGTATAGAAATAATCTATGAAGAGCGGTACATGTGGGAGGATCTCTTACAAGAATCAAAACAACATTCTCAAGCCTTAGAACATCAATTAAGGATGACCTAGAAGAGGCTCAAAGAACTTGAAGAAATGGAAGAGCCTAACTCAGGAAAGAGGAAGGAAGCACTAGCAAGGTCTAGTAAGTAGAAAAGGGGAACGCCTACCAAGCGCTAGAAGAACATTTAGAGATAGGAATATTCCTCTTAAGAAACAAATGTATTTTCATTTTCAAATAATGTAAAAGGGAACTCCAAAAGCTACAAAAATAATAAAAATTACCATCTTGCTAGTTATTCGTCTATTCTATTTCTCTGCATCCATATGCCATGCATTTCCTTGTTTTTCATTTGTCTCTTTTTTAAAAAATATTCATGTGCTAACTTGTTGAGAAACAATCCTAAACTAAGTTGCCAAGATAGCTCCTAAGCATCAAACCTTTCAGAGAAGTCCCATCCAAACCCACTTTCAAACCAGAATGGCTAGCCAAGGGAATGACAACACCAATATTAACAACAATAGTATCAACCCAAAAGTTATTGACCCCACTGAGTTGAGGTTCCGCTCAGGGTAAATCCTCCACTAGCTTAGCAATAGTATAGAAGCCAACCACAAGTTAGTAGGGGCCTAAGGTAGTTCCCCAAAATAACCATTCCACTCAGTCGGGTACTTGAAAAACTAAGAAAAGATAATTTGCTCCATTTTGAAGCTCCTAGTGAAAGGTATAAGCCAAGATTTTTTATCCCAATGCAAGGTGTCAATATCATCTAGGACAAGTTGGCCATTCAACAAACTTATGTTAGAAATTAAGAAATAAAATTCAAGATTTAATTGATGAAGGCATAGTCCAACTTGATGGGAATCAAGCTATAGGACCTTTGACCTGCAGCCGAGCTTGAGGACTAGAGGGGCTAGCACGACGAATCCTTATGTTCTAACCAACCCCTGCTAAGGCTGAGTATTTACTTACCGAGTCACCTTTAATGCTGTGCTGAATGACCACCCTTTATTTTGTGTTACACCAAGTTGATGACTACTCTAATGCCAAGTCGACCAATCACTCAGCAACATCCTTGCCAAGAGGCTGAAAGATAGAGAATCTAGACTAACTAGGCTATTTTTATTTAGACAAGCTCACCTGTCCGTACTTTTTGTCTGCATCCCCTAACAACCTGGCCAATGTAATATCACCACGTATACAATATCGTGTGGAGAATCTGGAGCACCAATGATTGATTTCCTTGTATATTCATTTTTACCTTCTTGTATCATGTACATTGCTTCTTTAGGAAATGACCTTATTGTCTTTTCCTTTTTAGGCAAGTTGCCCTAACTCACGGGTATAAATACCCTAGTACTTGTAGCTTTAACAAATCAAATTACCTTCAATACACCTGAGTACTTTCTTCCTTATGTAAACACTGCTTATTTACTCTTGGTATCACTCTTATCCTTCCTTTAAGTAAGGTTGAGTGGTAAGTAACCTCATTGGACCAATTCGTGCGTCATATAGAATTGTGCCATAAGTCCTCGAAAGTTCCTTTGGTATGTCATATCCTCTAGAACTGTTTGTGGGTTTTTGCTTACTGTTCCATTCGTCTTTGTCACTCTTTCCATACCTTTTCTGTATTAACCCTTTTTCGAGCTTTCTACAATCTTGGACCCATCCAGCGACCAGCCTTATATGTTATTGGTTACGGTTCACACCATCTTGGCATCAGAGTGGAGGTTTTGTGTGAACTATAGTTAGTTCTTTTAGAAGTTCTATTATACTCTGTTTTACGTATGTGGAATAGAGTTAATTACTATGTTCATTTGACTGCTGTGCTATTGGTTATTCACTTTCTAAAGTGTTTGTTTGAATTTGATTCTGTAAGGAAAAATGACAAACCCAAGTATGAATGTTAGTATTGGTGATGATAGTGGAGTTGTCTACCATGGATGACAATCTTAGGGAACTCCCAAAAGCACTGATGAGAGACTTGATGAGGTAGCTAACCTCTTGATAGATCTGACCCGAGCTATTCATGCACTATCTTGCCAACCCACTAAGGCCATGCAAAACACTCCATAAGTTACTCAACTTATTAGAGGTTAGAGCCTAACTCAACCAATTTGAGGTGGAGGAGTTGATAGACGAGTAAGGCGAAGGATAGACCTGAGAGAGCTTGATGAGGAGGAAGAAGAGTATTTTGAAGAGCAGTGTGTAGGAGTCCTTAGAGCATTCGACTATGTAAAGCTTTGGATTTTGAGTTTCAATAGATTTGGGTATGCTGACGAATATCTAGATTAGGAAGAGAAGGTAAAGTGATTACTATCAATATGAGGATTATGAGAAACTAAGGACTGTTGCTATTGAATTCCCTAAGTATGTCACCATGTAGTGGAAGAATTTTTAGGCCATGAGAAGACGAGAAGGGTATCAAGAGATTAACACGTGGCCCAAGATGAAGAGAGTGCTTAGAAATAGATTTGTGTTGGAAACGTATCTCCAAGATATTTTCACTTAGCTTCAAGGGTTGAGATAAGAAGGCCGAGCAGTTGATGAGTATGTTTAATAATTCCAAATGCTTATGATAAGATGTGAAGTGAAGGAACCACCAGCCCAACCAATATCAAGGTTTATTACTGGATTGAGAGGAGACATCCGAGACATTGTAGAGCTCCAATGATTTGACACAATGGATGAAGCTATTAGAATTGCCCAGCGAGTGGAGAGGTAAAGAAGAAGTCGTGTAACGAATAGAATGCCGACTAGCTGAAAAGGACAGGAAAGTCACTAAGTTCAGTCTATTATCAAGCCGAGTAAAAGAGTTTATGTCAGAGCCGAGTAGAAACACCAACGATGTAGTGCCAACCTGAACATATGAGAAGGAGTAAGGCTTTAGCAAGAAGATTAGCCAGATCAAGTGCTTTAAGTGTCAAGGGTTCAAACATATGGTTGCTTAGTGCCTGAATCGAAGGACGATGGTCATTAAGGGAGACATCCCGAAAGTTGAAGTAGAGAGTACGAATGAGGAACCTGAGGAGGAGGAGGAGGTTCTTGCTAAGAAAGAACTGATTAAGGAGGACATGTTTCCTAAGGACATAGACCGGTTACTCATGGTTATCCGATGTACTATGAACATGGAACCCTCGCAAGAGGAAGAGTAGAGAGAGAACTTATTTCATACCACCTACAAGGTGAATGATCGAATATGTACTCTCATTGTAGATAGTGGAAGTTGCACCAATGTAGCATCAACCGATCTTGTTTCAAAACTAAAGCTACCGATTGTTGCACATCTTAGGCCGTACAAGTTGTACTAGTTGAGTGAAAAAGGAGCATTACATGTCACTCAGTAAATACTACTACCAATCACTATAAGGAATTACTCTGACCAGATCCTTTATAACGTACTACCTATGTGCGCTTCCCATGTGTTGTTGGGTAGGTTATAGTTGTTTGATAAGAGAGTTATATATGATAACTATAGGAACACATATATGATGGAAAAAGATGACCGAAAGAAGACACTGAATTCGATGCCGTCGAGAGAAGTTCACAAGCTACAGATGAAATTCACTCATGGATCAAAGAAAGCTCTGGTGATGCACTTCTAATGCCATGCCTGCACTTCTAGTGTTAAAGAAGGATGGAACCTGGTGGATGTATGTTGACAGTCAAGCCATGAACAAAATCACGATCAAATATAAGTATCCGATCCCGAGGCTAGAAGACATGTTGGATGAACTAAGTGGAGCTAAGATTTTTAGCAAGATTGATCTTAAGTCTGGCTACCATCAAATCCGATGAGGTCAGGAGAAAAGTGGTAGACTGTGTTCAAGACTCAACATGGACTTTACGAGTGGATGGTCATGCCCTTCAGCTTATCTAATGCCCCGAGCACTTACATGACACTTTTCAGGAAGTGTGTCGTAGTGTACTTTGATATTATCTTAGTCTACAGTGCCAACATGCTATGTCACTGTGAACATCTCAAAGTAGTCTTGGATATCCTTCGTGCCGAGAGACTATTCGACAACTTAAAGAAATGTTGCTTTTGCTAAGAGGAAGTGGTATTCTTGGGATATGTAGTCAATAGAAGAGGCTTGCAAGTCGATGATGAGAAGATCAAAGCAATTGTTGAGTGGCCAACTCCTATTACTTATGCTGACGTAAGAAGTTTCCATGGACTAGCTTCATTTTATAGAAGGTTTATCAGGAACTTTAGCACCATTACCATACTACTTGCCAAGCTAACAAAGAAGAACATCAACTTTCTATGGGGAGAAAGGGAGGAGAGGAGCTTTACTGACATAAAAAAAAAGATTGACCTTTACCTCGGTGTTAATACTACTTGACTTCGACAAAATTTTTGATCTGGAATGTAACGCATTGAGTATTAGAATAGGCGATGTCTTGATGCAAAAAGTTTGACCAATTGCCTTCCATAGTAAGAAGCTCCAAGGACCACAACTGAACTATTCTATGTATGACAAGGAACTTTTGGCACTAACTAAGCAATGCAAGTGTGGTAACATTACTTACTATCGAGAGAATTTATCATATATACTGACCATAAATCACTAAGGTACCTTTGAAGTCAGACCAAGTTATCGAAGTGGTAGGCGAGATGGGTTGAATTCATCGAAGGATTCAATTTTTTGATAAGGTATGAGCAAGGAAAGAGCAACGTAGTTGTAGATGCTCTTTCGAGGAGGCATGTGCTCTTATCAAAACTTCAAACAAAGCTGTTTGGTTTTACAAGTATCAAAGAACAGTACTCCGGGGATCCACACTTTGGACCAATAATTTTACAATGCATAGAAGGGAGGATAGTAAACAAGTATTATGTAGAGGATGGCTATCCATTCTAAGGAAGGAGACTATATGTGCCTACTTGTTTCCTACGGGAATTATTAGTTAAGGAAGCCTATAGTAGTGGGCTCTTCGGACACTTTGGAGAAAGGAGGACTTATGGACTATTGAATGGCCAATTCTTTTGGCCAAAAATGCAAAGAGATGTGCACCAAGTTGTGGAAAGATGTATAGTATGCAAAAAGGCCAAGTGCTAAGCCGAACAAGGAAAAGAAATGCCCCTACTTGTTCCAACGAGGTTGTAAACTAAACTAAGTATAGACTTTGTTCTCAAACTTCTACGAATTGCTTGAGGCAAGGATTCTATAATGGTTATAATAGATTAGTTCAGTAAAATGGCACACTTTATGCCTTGCACCAAAACTAATGACACTCCGGCTATTGCTTCTCTTTTCTTATAGGAGATTGTGCGAATATATGGTGTGCTAAGGAGTTTAGTCCCCAATAAGGACCCAAAGTTCTTAAGCCATTTCTAGAGGACCTTATGGCATTAGTTAGGAACCAAATTACTCTTCAGTACCTCATGTCACCCTCAAACTAACAACCAAACAAACGTAGTTAATCATACTTGGGGTCATTACTCCGTACTACAGTAAGCAAGAACTTGGTTGATTAGGATGTCTGCCTACCAATGGTTGAATTCGCCTATAATCAAACCGTACATGATACCACTAAGCAGACTCCCTTCGAGGTGGTCTATGGATCCAATCTCAAGTTGCCCCTCGACTACGTTCCTGTACTAGCACCCAAGCAAGAGGACCTTGATGCCTCGACCTGAGCACAACCTCTTTAGCATATCTATAACAAGGTCACTCGGCTTATCAACCAAGCTACTAGAAGAATGCGAGAAAGGACCAAGGGTAAGTCAACTAAACAATTTCAGTTGGGAGACTTGGTATGGCAATACCTCAGCAAAGAATGGTTCCTAAACAAGAAGAAGAACAAATTGTCTACAAAAGCGAAAGGACCTTTCAGAATCCTCCAAAAAATCAGTGACAATGCCTACAGGTTAGAACTGCTTAAGGACTATGGGGTTTCTGAAGCCTTCAACATTGCCGACCTTAATCCATATTACCCTGACGGAGAACTAAGTGAACACCATTCAGATTTGATCCTAAATCCAAAACAACCTAGAAGGAGAGATAGGAATCAAGCTACAAGACCTCTAACCTGCAGTCGAGCCTGAGGACTAAAGGGGCTAGCACGACGAATCCTTATGTTCCAACCAACCTTTGTCGAAGCCGAGTACCTACTTGCCGAGTCACCTTTAATGCCGTGCTAAATAACTGCCCTTTATTTTATGTTATGCTAAGTTGATGACTACTCTAATGCTGAGCCAACAAATCACTCAACATCATCCTTGCCGAAAGGCTAAGAGATAGAACATCTAGACTAACTAGACCATTCCTACTCGGACAAGCCCACTCGTCCATACTTTTTGTCAGCATCCCCTAACAACCTTGCCAATGCAGTATCGCCATGTATATAGTATCGTATGGAGAATCTGTAGCACTAATGATTGATTTCCTTGTATATTCAATTTTACCCTCTTGTATCATGTACTTTGCTTCTTTAGGAAATGTCTTTATTGTCTTTTCCTTTTTAGGCAAGTTACCCCAACTTACAGGTCTAAATACCTTTGTACTCATAACTGTAATAGATCAGATTACCTTCAATACACCTGAGTACTTTCTTCTTTGCGTCAACACTACTTATTTATTCTCAACATCACACTTATCCTTTCCCTTAAGCAAGGTTGAGTGGCGAATAACCTCACTGGACCAATTCGTGCGTAATATCAAATTGTACCGTAAGTCCTCGAAAGTTCCTTTAGTACATCATATCCTTTAGAACTATTTGTAGGTTTTTGCTTACTGTTCCATTCATCTTTATCACTCGTTTCATACATTTTCCCATTAACCCTTTTTTGAGCTTTCTACAAGCTTAGACTCATCCAGCGACTAGCCCTGTCTATTCTTAGTTACGGTTCGCACCATAACTGGACCTTATAGAGGCTCCAGTTCCAAACATTGACAACAACCCCTTGCTTAACCATGGGCCTATCATCAATATGATATTTAATGACTCAAATCCCATCATCAACATGATTAGTTCTAACCAAGAGCCTAAGGTTTATAAATTCTACAAATAGGAGGAGAAGCAAATTCCATAGACCAAAAGGTATACCTTCCATGTGCCTGTAGCCCTTAAAAATTATAAAACTACCCCTATCGATGACTAAGTAGTAAATCAAGGGCAATCAAGCCCACTTGTAGGGGGTATTACCTACTCTGGTAAAATCTATGATCCAATTGAAGACCTAAAAAAGAAAGTTGTGCTAGAAAGGCCAAACAATCAACCAATTAAACATGAAGAAGTATTGTCTACCTTCACTAAAATAATCAAGTCTAGTGAGTATAAAGTAATGGATCAACTTGCTAAGACTCCAGCATAAATATCCCTGATGAGTTTACTGATGGCATCGAAACCGCATCAGGAAGCTTTGTTTAGAACATTAAGGGAAGTTAAAGTCCCTCGTGAAATACTGGCTAAAAGAATAGGTTTTATCACCAACTCTATCCTCATTATGGATTAGATCTCTTTCTCTACCGAAGAACTAAGCAAATAAGGTAACCAGCACACCAAGCCCTTATTCATAATAGTAAGGATAAACAACATCATCACAATGAGAGTCCTCATTAACAATGGGTCATCCTTAAATGTCTACCCTCTAGCTACCCTAGATCTATTAGGCATTGATACAATCGCTATCAAGCTAAGTTCGACAATAATCAGGGCTTTTGATGGATTCAGAAGAGAAATTATAAGGGAGATCTACTTACTAGTTGATATTGGCCTATAGACGTTCAACATTTGATTCTAAGTTGTAGACATCCCAAGGACCTTCAACCTATTATTAGGAAGACCTTGGATACATTCAGTAGGGGCCATACCTTCGAGTCTTCATCAAAAGGTTAAATTCATCTCTAATGGCCAGGTCATAACAATTCTGGGTGACTAAGATTACGAAATGTATAAAGAAATGACTAGACCTTATATTAGCACTAAGGAGCAAGAGGACTTTGGGCTCCAAATGTTTGAAGAGGTGTGCATAATTACTAATCGAGAGAAAAATGAGAGGCCAAATATCAAATAGGGATAGTTTGGAACCTATAGGCTAAGCTACATCCCAACTCTGATAGAAGAGTTGCTAAAAATGCAAGCTAGGGGCAAAAGAGGTGACAGGTTGTATCACGCCCCAATGAGCTTCTTACCATTGTTAGAAACTTTCATCCAAACCAATTATAGAATTTAAAACCTACCAAAGAGGACACCTCCAATAGAAATAAAACAATTGGTTCATCCAACAAGTTCTAGCATATTAATAATTTGTTCTCCATCCCTATGAATAGCAATAAGTCTTCTCTAGGGTAAAAGATAAATCACGGTTTAGTATTTTATAGAGTTTTGTAATAATTACCTTTATTCTACAATATTGTACTTAAAAGAATTTCTTCTAAATAAGAACCAGTCTCCTTTCTCTTCAATTCTTCCTTACTTACGCTCTTTCCTTTGTATATTTTTTTCTAAAATCCAATGCTTCAAATAAAGGCCATAGATACCTCACACAAATAAATGATGAAAATATTAATATCAAGTCCGGCCCTACTAGGTTAGTCATCGAGAGTGATATCAATAACCATAGTGACGTGCAAGAAAGCTAGAAAAAACATGAAATGAGTAGAATTTCCATTGACAAACCAATTGAGACGATTAATGTTGGGATTGATGAGAACACTAAAACATTGAAGAATGGAGGGAATTTGAAAGAAGAATAAAAGGCTGAAATGACCGCACTATTATGTGAATACCAAGATGTGTCTACATAGTCTTATAAAGATATGCTCAGATTAGATCCATTAATCGTGGTCCATCACTTACCTACATAAGAAGATATTAAGCCTAAGAAACAAAAGTTAAGAAGGTTCCGACTAAATGTCTTGTTAAAGATTGAGGAAGAAGTCAAAAAATTATTGGATTTCAGTTTCATTAAGGTATCTAATTATCCTGAGTAGGTAGCTAACATTGTACCAGTAATGATGAAGAATGGAAAAGTCAAAGTATGCATAGATTTTCAAGACCTTGATCAAGTAACCCCTCAAGATAATTTCCCCTTGCCCCATATTGATGGCTTAGTCGATAACACAACCAGAAACCATCTTTTCTCTTTTATGGATGGATTCTCTGAATATAATCAAATTCAAATGTCCAAAGAAGATAAAAACAAGACGGCATTTATCACAACTTTCAACATATTTTGCTACAAAGTAATGCCTTTTGGATTGAAAAATGTTGAGGCAATTTATGGGCCATGGTAGCAATCTTTCATGACATGATGCATAAAGAAGTTAAAGTATATGTTGATGATATGATTGCAAAGTCGAAGGAAGGAGAAAATCGTATAGATAATCTGAGGAAATTGTTTGATAGGTTGAGAAAATTCTAGTTGAAGCTCAACTTAGAGAAGTGTTCCTTCGGAGTGACTTCAGGGAAATTATCGGGTTTTATAATCAGCCAAAGGGGCATTGAAGTGAACCCTGATAAAGTCAAAGCAATAGTTGAGTTACCCCATCTAAGCATACTCAAAGAAATCAGAGGCTTGTTGGGCTGTCTAAACTACATAGCCCAGTTCATATTTCAACTCACAAACAAGTGTCGTCCCTTGTTTAAGTTATTGAAAAAGAACGCCAAGATCAATTGGGACAAAGAATGTGAGCAAGCCTTTACAACAATCAAAGAGCAACTCATGAACCCTCCAATTTTAGTAGCTCCAAAACATGGGAAGCCTTTATTTCTATACCTGACAATATTATTGAAATCCATGGGGTATATGCTTGGTTAGAAAGACAAGGAAGGACAAGAACAGGCTGTATATTACTTAAGCAAGAAATTTATTGAAGGGCAATAGAAATATTTGGAAATTGAAAGAACCTATTATGCTTTAGTCTGGATAATGCATCGACTCAGACAATATACACTCTATTATCAAGTTGAATTGCTAACTCAGTACGATCCTCTAAAGTACTTAGCAAACAAACCGACCCTAATTGGTAGAATCTCAAAGTGGTAAATGTTACTATCAGAGTTCAACATTACATACATGAACTAGAATTCAATCAAGGGGTAAGCTCTAGCAAATCGGTTACCAGAAAATCCCTCTAATAATATCCCTCAAGAGGTACATGTCATTTCCCTAATGAAGATATCTTAGCAGTCAAAGGAAGCTCTAATAAAGGAGAAGAGGATGAACCACTGAAATGGAAGATGTTCTTCGATGGAGTAGCTAATGTGTCCAGTACGGAATCAGGGCAATACTGATATCCCATGAAGGTACTCAATACCCTATAGCTATAAGGCTCGTTTTCTCATACACTAATAATTTTGCTGAATATGAAGCATGCATCATGGGACTTAAAATGACCCTAGATAAAGATATCCAAGAATTAGAAGTATATAAGGACTCTTCACTCATTATCAACTAAGCTTAAGGAGAATACAAGAAGAAAGGGATCCTAAACTAGTACCTTATCACCGGCACTTGACCGAATTGACAGAGAAATTCAAAGAAATCACCTTCAATCACGTACAAAGGACTCAAAATCAATTTGCTAATGCCTTGGCCACTCTAGCATCTATGATCCAAATATCCAATGATGTTAAGATTCAACCCTTTACTATTGAAATTAAAGACAAGATTGTCTTCTATCTAGCAATTGAGGAATGAATGAACAAAAGCCGTTGTAACATCATGTTAAAATGTTCCTACAATAAGGCAATATCCTAAAGAGGCTGAGAAAAAGGATGGAAGGATGATTAGGAGATTGGCCACTCAATTTTAATAAACGAGTCCACTTTATATCGATACTCTTTTGACGGTACAGTTTTAAGGTGTGTAGACGATAAGGAGGCTAAGATGTTAATGAAAGAAGTACATGAAAGAGTATGTGGCCCTCATATGAACGGTTACATGCTAGCTAAGAGATTTTTGAGGCTAAGGTATTACTAGTCAACAATGGAAAGTGATTGCATCAAACACGTCAGGGATTGTCACTTATGCCAAATTTATGTAAATAAGATAAATGCCCCGCCTCAAGAACTATATACACTCTCAACACCGTGGCCTTTCTCAATGTGGGGAATAGATATCATTGGCCAAATTACTCCAAAAGCATCCAATGGGCATCGCTTTATACCAATCACCATCAGCTACTTCAGCAAATGGGTTAAGGCTTCGTCTTACTTAAGCATTATTAAAGGGGTCATAGTTAAGGTCATTAATAGAGATATCTTGTCCCAATACAGGACCCTAAAAATGATCATCACTGACAATGGCACCAATCTCAACAATAAGCTTATGTTAAAGTTATGCTAACAATTCATGATCATTTACAGTAACTCTACTCCTTATCGACCCTAAATGAATGGAGCTGTTGAAGCAACCAATAAAGACCTCAAAAGAATCATTGAAAAAATGGTTGTTACATATAAAGACTAGCATGAGATATTGCCATTCACACTTATGGCCTATCAGACTTCCATCAAAATGTCAATTGGGGCAAGACCCTACTCTTTGGTATACGGTGCTGAAGCGGTGTTACTAGTAAAGGTTGAGATCTTATCACTCAGAGTACTAACAGAAACCTAGTTAAACGAAGCTGATTAGGTAAAGAAACACATCGAGCAGTTGAATTTGATTAAAGAAAGGAGATTGATAGCCTTATGTCATAGTCAGTGTTATCAACAAAGAATAGCTCAAGCTTTCAACAAAAGGGTACGACCCTAAAACTTCGAAGAAGGTGATATAATGCTGAGAAAGGCTCCCCCCAATGCACAAGACTCTAGAGGGATTTGCTCCCAATTATGGAGGCCTTTATGTAGTAAAGCGAATATTCCTAGGAAGGGCATTAATTTTGTCTCAAATGGATGGTCCAAAATTGAGAGACCCTATAAATGCTAACACTATAAAGTTGTACTACCCATGAGAAGTCAATGGAAATTTTTACTTAGAACACGAAAATGCCAATCATTTTGAATGTTATTGTGGTCTAATTTTTATTTTCTGCAAGCAAAGTTGGTATCCTTAGCCACTATCGACATTGGAACAATCACCTTCTCCATTAGAAGGTCCAATTCCCCTTGCTCCATTTAATCAAACCTATATACTAAAAATGCAAGAGAAGTTAAGAAGTGAGATCTAGGACATTGGTAATTAACAAAACTCTTTAAAATACTTTATTACGAATTGATCCCTTTTGACAGGGAGTTTTATTGTCTATTTTTCAAGAAAGTATGAAATCCAAATAAGCAATCACCTCACAGTAGATATTTATTAGCCGATTATAAGGGCTACGTTTCATAAAGGTTCTAGAAAGACAAAAACAGTTGGTAGCATTTCTGTAATATCTCTAAACGAGCTGGTAGAGTCCTAGAGGTTCTGTATCAAAATCAATTGGGTTGACAATAAAGGATCAAAGAATGAATTGGTTAGTTTTGATGCAACTTTCTATAAAAAAAAAAAAGGTTTGACAGTTTGGGCACAATCAACAAGACCGGGTAAGTACTTTCATACAATGTTAGTGCATTGGTTTCTAAACATTGCATTTGCATTTAGACAATGACTAGTTTTTACTCCTAATAGTCTTCTGAGCCAGCCCATAAGGCACTTACCTTATGCATTTGGTGCTTAGCCAGCTTATAAAGGCACAATCTTAACTCAATCTCTTTTTGATCTCTTTTAGTGAACCTATAAGGCGCTTCTCTTCATCAATTCCTTTAAGCAAGCCCATGAGGCACTTCTTTAAGTCCAACTTAAGGTTGCTAGTTCCTGAGAGACACTCCCACCTAAGTTAGTGAGCCTAAAGAGGTACGATCAGGTTCTTTAGATCAATCCCAGCTTAGGGTTAGTAGTCCTCAAGAGACACTCTCGCCTAGGTTAATGAGCCCAAAGAGGTACAACCAAGTTCTTCAAATCAATCCCAACTTAAGGTTGCTAATCCTCGAGAGACGTTTCCACCTAAGTAAGTGAACCTATGGAGGCACAACCAAGTTCTTTAGATCGATCCCAACTTAAGGTTACTAGTTCTCGAGAGATACTTCCGCTTGGTTAATGAGCCTAGAGAGGCACAATCAGGTTCTTCAAATTGATCCTAACATAAGGTTACTAGTCCCCGAGAGACGCTATTACCTAGGTTATTAAACCTAAAGAAGCATGACTAAGTTCTTCAGATTGATCACAACTTAGGGTTACTAGTCTTCGAAAGATACTTCTGCCTTGGTTAGTGAGCTTAGAAAGGCATGACCAAATTCTTTAAATCGATCCCAACTTAAGGTTGTTAGTCCTCAAGAGACGCTTCCACCTAAGTTAGTGAGCCTACAAGGGCACGACTAGTTTCTCTAAATCAACCTTAAGGTTGTCAGTCCTTGAGAGATACTCACACCTAAGTTAGTAAGCCTATAAAGGTACGACCAGGTTCTCTAGATGAATCCCATCTTAGGGTTGCTTATCCTTGAGATATGCTCCCGCCTAAGTTAGTGAGCTTAGAAGGGCACAACTAGGCTTCAATTCTTCTTTTCAGCTCTTAAAGCATCTCCTCCCTCTTTAACCTTTTCACTAAATCTCCAATGGACCAATCTTAAGATAACTAGCTAACTGTAGCACATCTTAGGACAAAATCTACCCTTGGGACAAAAATAGTGTCTCTTTCATCTTTATAATAAAGTTTTGTTCAAACCTCACGACAAAGAGAGGCAATTATAGACACCCAATTTTTTCCTTCTTTATTTTATTTCATTTTAATAGGATAAAGGGTCCTAAATCAGGAAAAACACAAAAAATAAAAAATTAAAGAAAATCCAAGAAAAATAAGAAATCTAGGAAAAATATAGAAAAAAAGGAAAATAGGAAAAAGCACCCAAAAAAATTTAGAAAAAAATGGAAATTTTTAGAAAAATTGAAAAGTCATAAAAAATAGAAAAATTTGAAAAAATAAGGAATTTAGAAAATAATAAAATTTTTAAGTAGTTTAATAGAATAGATTTCTTAATTTAAATAAATTTAAAGAAAGTACCGTTGGACCAAAGCTTAAATTTGAATCTAGTCTATACATATAGACAAGGCACGGGCTAATGGATAAGCACATGAGCATGCCATTGGGTTTAAGCATGAGGTCAAGGGTTCAAATCATAGCAAAGGCATAGAGACCTTTTTTTTTTTCTTTTTAGAGGGCAGATTATAAACAGTACTACTATGTATCAAGGGTTCACAACGCCACATGCCCTGACATGTAGCACCATTGGATTGGGTCACAATTGACGTAGCGCCATGTGGCATGCCACATCAACTACCTATTGCCATGTCAATTGCCACGTGTCACGTAAGGACACATGGCACACTGTAATTAAACAATGCAGCTGAAGTGGCGCCATGTCAACTACTTTCTCTCCCTTTCCTTTCTCTTTCCCCTAATTTTCCTCCACTTTCCCCAGCAAAACAAACTCAACCCCTTCACTTTGGCCTCATTCTTTGCATTGATCGTAAGCTTAATAATACTGATCAATAAGTGATTCTCGTCCTAGACTTAGCTTGCTTCCAATTAAGATAAAAAACTGGTCTAGATGCAACTGTTTAATGGGTCAAATCAAACTCCAAAAATTGGGAAAGAAAACTGAAAATCTAGAAATTTACATTAAATCAAATTTTGAATTTCCTTGCTTTCTAAGTTGAATTTATGTATGAAAAGAGGCTTTAGGAATTCATTGGACACAGACAAGCATTTGAATCCACTCATAATCCTCTTTAAACTCTCATTCGAGTTCTTTCCCTCTCTAGTAACATTCTCCCTCTCTCTCTACTTAACCTTAAGCAAAACTGACTAATCATGTAGCTTCCTCACTCTCCTAGCTCTTCAAACCAACCATAACCAACCCCTAACATGCCCTCCAATAGCATTTCCATAGCCGCTAACACTAAACCCTAGTCCATCGCAACCTTGAGGTCAAAACACCATCTTAACCTCCATATTAAGCCCAACCAACACCTCCACTAAGCTCATAACATCCCAAAGACCAAGTCTCAACATCCATCGCATACCCAGCAACTCTCGATGACACCACCCAACTCCCACTGCATCTAACCAACAACAAACCACCATAAAACAACCACTCCAAGCCACCGCAGCCTCCTTACCCCCCACAAGCCTAATAAAAAACTCATAAATCCCCTTTTCCTCACTCGCTTTGGCCATTAGATCAAGCCAAATCACCATCGTTGTTGCTGCTGTTGTAAAGGATTTTGAACCCAACCCGAATCAGACCGACCTGACTCAAAATCTACTCTAAGTCCAACCCTGCACCCAACTACATCCGTAGCCCAATTTTTCTTTTTTTTTTTTATTATTTATTTGTTGTTTTTTTTTTAGGTATTTAACATTGTTAGCCTCATTTTTTTTTATTTCTTAAGTATTATATTTGTAACAAAGAAGTCTGAAAAAAAAAATAGAAAAAGAAAAAAAAGGGAAAAGAAGAAAAAAAGAATAGTTTTTTTTTTAAGTTTAGTAAAAATAGATAAAATAAAAATAAATAAATAAGATAATATAAAAAATAATAAAAATAAAAATAACTAAATGGGTTAGTGAATAAACAAATTGTCATATCGCTTAGAAAAACATTTTTTCATATAAGTAAAATAAATCAACTCATGTTCAAAGTTAGGGCACTTTAGAATTTTTCAAAAAATAAAAGTTCCAATCTTGGACCTTTTTTTAGAAATTTCCTTAAATAAACCAAATTGAGTTAAAAACGTAAATCCGGTATATTTTTAAATTAAAACAAACCTAACCTACTAAAGGTTTACAAAAAAAACTACGTACGTCTGATCCTGAACAGTAAGTACGTAGGCACCTACAGGTCGACGATAAAAAATAAAAAAGCCATTTTTCCTTTTCTTAGTTCATATTACTCAAGTTATCCAATTCAATTGACCAATAATTGATTTCTATTTTATAAAATTGAAAGGTGATTTTTAAGGTTAAAATTAAATTTAGAAAGTGGTTTAAAATTCCTAACCATCGAATCTAGATCTCTAGTTTTAAAACTGTTTTACAAAATTGGTTTTATTGTTAGACTAGTAGTTAAGTTATAACCAAACTAGTAGTTAAGTTATAACCAATCTACCTAATTGGTTATAACTTAACTCTTTTTTCCTACTCCAGTCGAGTGGCGACTCCAAAGGCTTTTTAAAAAAGAATCGATTTTCCTCAAACCCTAATCTATGGTTAGTATTAAATGAAGAGGGTTTAATATTGATCGGTTTAAAGAAAACTAATTTGTATAAAACCAGGAAGAAAAAACCAAAAGTGACAAACTCCCTCCTAATAGCGCCCAAGTGACCAGTTCTCTTACTATCCTTCTCTTGAACTCCTGCCATATCTTAGCAAGGAGTCTCAGCACATAAGTATCGTAAGTGACTCACAGGTGATGAGGAATCTCAAATGCTTCAAAATTCTACTCAATTTGCATGAGCCAATCTTCTACCTCCTTTGAACAACTAGCTATCCCATCAAAGTACTTGATACACTTTATAAACTCTGACATTAAAGACCTCTAAGGCTTGGGATCTCGAGGTGCTGCATGAGCCAAGTGCACCCGTTCAACTAGAGGTGGTGCCGGTGGTACTTCCTCTACCGGTATAGGGGGTAGAACAGGAGCTGGTGGTGTCTTTTCCCTCTCACAAAAGGCTCTCAGCATCTCCAATACTGCAACTAATACCACATCTACACAATCTCTTAGGGGATTCTACTTTAGTGGATCTACTAAATGATATCACCTCACCAAGGGCCTACCTTGTCCTTAACTGTTCCTAAGGTCAACACAATTCAGCAAATTCACATTTATAACACAAGAGAATACTTCATAGCTTGAATAGAACAAACATTTCATTTCATTAATTCATTCAATAATGAGGTTACACCAAGTGGTAGTCACTTCAAGGGAGTGAGTCCTTACCAATACTATGTCTAAACACAACTTAACATTTCATTAAGACTTTACAACATTGCAATATAGTTCAAAATACAAAATTAAGACAAGTACATCCCCAAATTTGGTGACTTCATACAATAGCATATCGGCATCCACTACATCTATGGGCAATTGGTTAAACCGACCTCAACCTTTGCAAACTCAGCATAAGCATCAACGTCTATAAAATGCAACTCATCTAAATCGTCGAAGCTATCTCCATTAGAATCTATACTAGAGTAAGTTGATAACTTCAACTAGTTCTCCTCTTTAGGATCTTGTACTGCAAGTATGGGAGGCTCAAGAATAGGCTCTCCAATCTCTATCTCGTCTCCTTCATCCATCAACCTTATTAGATGATCAAGAAGATCACTTGATGCTACCAGGGGTACATCCTCCTATAGAACCACATCCTGGAATAAATCTCACTCAACCTCATCTATCTCCATCATGTCTGAGGTAGGGCCCTCCAATATCAGCTCCTCTAGTGTCTCAGTTTCATCATCCAACGATACTAGGAGATTATACTCCAACTCTATCTCCACCCACATGGTGTCTACAACCCACTAGATATCAATCTCGATCAAAGTTTGGTGGTTACCCTTATGGTCCTTAGTGAATACAACTTTGTGTCTAACCTACCTCCACTCACTAAAAGCTAGGGCTAAGGGTCTGTAAGAGTCGCTAACCAAAAATGCTACCTCCAAGGGTGGTCTAGCACGTCCATCAACCTATGACTCATGCTTCAAAACATGAATAAGCTCAATATCGATATAGACCGGTATGTCCAAATCCATAAGTAACTCCTAGCATTGAAATTTCCAATTATTAGTGAGTCTACCCCTCCACCAAGATAGCACAGTACTCATACTTAAGGGCTCCCCCATTAGAGCAAGATCCTCATAAAGCAAGCAAAGACAATGTTAATAGTCTAGAAGTATCTCCTCCTTACTCATTTGGAACTCGACCCATCACTCCATTAGGGTAGGCAAGTCTTCCTAAAATCACAAAGGTTTTCTTACAATTAGGATTTTATTGCGCTTTTAAGTTAAAGATGTTCATATATATATACACTATCCTAACCTAATTCAACCCCTCTCAACTCACCTGATAGGTTCTTCCTAAATGTCTAGGGGCAAATTTTATCTTCATTAACCTAAGCACTTTGATACCAATTAAATACTGTCACAACTCGGATGAGGGTCGAGTCATAGCAGTACCTCCATGTAATACAGGAAGATCTGAGATTAAACACTATGCTTGATCAGGAGCCTTCAACGTGCTACATGAAGCATTTCACAACTTCTACTTCCTCCTAGTAAATAGCATCAAGTAATAATCAAGCACATAATATAAAATCATGTCATCCATTCAAAAGTAACTCAAACTTAGATAGCAGGGACGGTATAAGGTTTCCCTTAATAAAAGTCATACAAAACTAGAATGAGTCATTTCTAGTAGTCCATGCTACTTAATATACTAAGGATACTTAATTAATAATAGAGAGTTTAAATATAAGTAGAATATTCTCTCGAGCTCCCATCTTCTTTACACTAATCAACCCCATGCTGGTACAATTAATCTCAGGCATCTCGTAGCTTGGCTCCAGCTAGAGATCCTACTATAATAACAAACTATAAGGGGGTGATGTAAACAAGTATACCTATCAGTTTATAATATAATAAATTAAGTCCAATTGTCGATCCTTTAGAGACTATGACCACTAATACTCACTAGGTCTCTATTATCTATTCAACAATTTAAATTTCAAGAAACTAGAAGTAAATCTAAATTACTACCAAAACTAAATTAAAGATTAACTAAAAAGCAATTCAAGAATTAACAAGAAAGCAATTCAATTGGAAATTAATTTAAGATTCAATGTTGTACCTAGATCTTATTTCCCTTAAATCTAACATGTGATTTTCCTAAAGATAATCTAATTTATTCTTTAATCTTTCCAAATCAAGAGAACTCTCTACTAAAATTAGTCACTTTCTCAAGCCAATCAACCCTAACCCTAGAATCACTTATTAGAATCTCTTGTCAATAGCATAACCTAAGGTTTCATTATTTAACAACGAATTCTCTACGCTTTAATTTGAAAACCAGAAGAATCTTACAAATTATTTCTAATCTTGCAACAATTCTCATCAACTATGCCTAGATCTAATCTTATAAGAAATCTCTTGATTCTCTTATAAGATATCAAATGTTAGATAATTACCCAAGGAAATAACAACCAAAATCATGAAACAAACATAGTTGAATCAAGAAAATAATAAAGAACTAAATTAATCAATACTAATCATGTCATATGAATAGATCTAGGTTCTATAAGACTTGGATATCAAATATCTACTCACTACACATTCTAAAATAAGAATCTAAAAACAAAGAGTAGAAAATTGTAGGAAAAAGCATCATGAAATTCGAATAAAATTAAATCATGAAATCTTCTCTTCTCCTCGCTTTCTTGATTATTCCTAGCTTTAAAAACTCCTTAAAAGTCGTGCCAAAAAGTTCTCTATAATAAACCTTACCAAGGTTTTATATATGAAGAATAAAAAAATAGGTTAATTGGAAAAAATACGATCAAGGACACAACCGTATCTTTTGGTGATATCCTTTACTACACTTCATGTTTGTCTTTTTTTTTTTTTTTTAAATCCAAGAAATGACATGACCAATGACATGATCGTGTCTTTTGGTCATGCCCTAGGCTGTAACAGTGGAAAATCAGCTCCCATTTTGCTTGGAAATGACACAATTGTGTCATTTAGCTGTATCGACCTTCAAACCTTTATAAGTTGCTCATTTGAGTGAAATTTGTTTCTATCTTCTCATTTTCTTACGTAGATCGTTTTAAAACCTAAAAAAAAAATTTACTTAATTAAGTATTATTATCTAAAAATAAACTCAACTATCAAGATAAATCATCAAAAATCACTAAATAAAATATGTACAATTAGAAACTCACTAGGAGATAGGCTTAATTGCTTAGTGGGTAACCTTCATAACTTACTATCAAACAAGTTATTAATCAAACATATGAATGCATGATCAAGCATATACAATGCAATAATATATATAGTTAGTTGATAACCATGTACAATACGGTTTTTGTGCTCATCATTGCTCGGGTTGGGAAGTATTTTAGCACATCAAAAGCCAAGTGTCTACATCCAATGCAAAGTCTCTTAACAATATCATTACCTTTAGCAATAGATACAGTACAACCTAAAGCAAAAGGTAGCAGTCCCCGGAGCTAAGTAGATCCTAAAAGTTGAGATAAGAACATGTCAAACAAAATACGTCATATGATAACAATCACAATACATAATATCAATACATATCCATCAAAGTATGATCTCCCATTCTATTACGTAATGTTGGCAAACTTTAATTTATGCTATAAGATGCAATGCATGTTTAGTTTAATTAAAGGTCAAATATTTATTACTGGAGATTCATGGGTGGCCAAACAAATATATTCAAACATTCCAATATCCTGAATTCTAATACAGCAAGCATAGATGTTCAAAATATCTTAGGATATTTTACAAGAAAGATCAACCATAGAAAACACATACAATATCCCATATAACCCAATATGCAACAAATTCAATTATTAGATATAATTAGAAAGTGCACTAGCTACAAGCACATAACAAAGTAAAATAAGGAGCAATATTCCCACTCAACCATAACAGCCAGCATTCCCAATAGTCCTTGATTGCATCTAACTTGATATCCTCATCACTTGAAGAATACATTTAAAGTGTATGAGTATTCTATGTGCACTAACTACTTAGGCTTTATTACTTAATAACCCTATTTTAGTTATTTTCGTAATTTGGACATAGTTTCCTCGTTCTTTGTGATCTTATAGTCGTTTTCATCATTTTTTAATGTTCTTTCATTTGGTGAGGTTATTTTTGGATTCTTAGGTCAATAAGTTCTCAATTTGGGCCTTACAAGGTCATAAGCCCAAATGATGAGTTAAGTTACTTTAGGTTTTGGGCTTAGTTTTAGGCCTTAGGCTTGGTGTTTTATATTAGGCCTTATATTTAATAATTTGGGCTTCCTTTTAAGTATTTTAATTGATTTTTTTCCTACCCAACAATTTAAATTTTTAGTGTAGACTTTGGTGATACTCTTATGGGCCTTAGTAGTCCCTTTTCTAAGTTTAAAGCTTTAAATCACTAAGGGGCCTATGGTGGGGGTCTTGGATAGGCCTTTGGACTTATTGGGCCTATTAATTAACTTATTCTAAGTCTCTCAACCTAAGGTTCAAATATGGTCACTATCCTAAACCTACTTTTCTTTTTGGGCTTAAGCCTAACATTGGCCCTAAGTTTAACCCACTTTCTTTAAGTTTACAGATTTGGTCATTAAAGTTAGGGTGATCATTTGCACAATTTTTAAGTCTCTAATCACTAACTAAGCTAATTTAGGGCCTTATCTACATATTAGCCTACTTAACTTGGTTAATTAAGTCCTAGATCGCACTTAACACTAAATAATCATGTTATTAAATTAATAAACTAAAATTTACAAATTTGGGTTCTTCAAGGAAGTGGCAGCCATCATGTCTTCTTAAGGCTACTCCTTCCATTTTCATCTGACACTTTTTTTTAGGGTGATTTCCCTTATGTAACCTATGTTTTTACTCATCTATAACTACTATCATAATATAACATTGTATAGACAAGTGAAGTGACACAAGGGAAGTGGCAGCATGCAAAAGAAATGGGGGTTTTATCACATCACTTAGTGGTTTAGTCCTATAACCAACATTGTACTACACTTTCCTACTAAGCTTTAACTAAGGTGTATTTTTCTTTCACTAACCATGTTTGTTATGTTTGTTCTTCATGAAACAACCTAAAACATCAAAGACATGGCTATAAAGTAAATATCATTCATCAAAATGCAACCTCCTATCATTATCCTATAAGAAAAACAAAAGAAAATTTAGCCTAAACACTTACCGGAGCAAGGATTATGGATGGCCTCCTTGTAAGTGTGTGCCGTAGACTTTGTGTGTATATGAGGTTATGTATATGTGTTGAAGATTTAGAAGAGTATGTGTGTGTGGTGATGAGCTTGGTGTTTGGTGGTTTGAGGTGGGGGGCCAATGGTAGGGTGGTCGACAGTGATGCTTGTAGTAGCTGGTTAGAAGGGAGTTGAGGGTGTTTTGGTATTTGATATTTTAGAGAGTGTTTAAGAGTTTAGAAAATGGAGAAGAATGAGGGAATGAGGGAGGGAGTAGTCGGTCATGAATGGAGAGAGAGAAGGGACCATATATGTGTATGTGTGTATGTGTGTTTTTTTTCTTTTTCTTATGATGTAGTGAAGGACTCAGCCTAAATGGGGACCATGTATCCCTTTGCTTTATTACCAATTTAAGGAAAATCTTGTCCCCTTAAGGTACAAGATGTAGTAATGTAATTAAGGGGTTGTCTTATAGTCCTTAATCATACCTAACTTATAGCAAATTACAATGTAATAGAAGTTGGTTAAGGATCAAGGTTTGTTTAAGGTAATTGATGGTAATTAAGCACAATTAGCCTAAGGTGTGTTTAGGGTTTTGTTAGGTTTTTGATATTACCCTTTAGTTTATTTAAGCACCTTACATGTGTGCATAGGGTTTATTTAAGATTTGATATCCATTTATAGTAATTTGATTCGTATATGAGTTCGAAAGTTAGGGTTTTAGTTGTTTAGTGACATCGACCACTTTTATTGATCAATTTAACCTTACTATTATTGTTTATTTGTCTTGTTAAGATATTTGATCATTTAATTAGGGCTTAACAATCTTTTTAGGATTTTGTTACCATTTTAGGGTTTTTCAAGTATTAGGGTTCTAAGGGTTTTGCTCGTTTAGTTAAGGTTTTATGACTTTACTTCCTTTAGGGTTTTGGTCTAATGTTTAGAGTTCAATTCTTTCACTTAGGGTTTTATTACTAAGTATGGGTGGTTCTAGGGACTATTCAAAGACTCTTCCATCTGACTTTGTTTTTAGGTTACTAAAATCTCGTAAGGTTTACATATGTAGTCTTGTGTTCTTGAATGTGGTGAGCTTATTGGTGTTGATAGATTTAAGTAAGGAAACATATATGTTGGCACACAAAGGTCATGGTCCCCAATTATTAAGGTTTGGATCTAGGTGGTTGGCTCCTTGCATTGGAATGCATGGTAAGGGTCAAGCTTAGTTTCTATAAGAAGCTCCTGCTGTTGGCAACTCTCATATATTAGAAGTTTGGCTCGAAAGGCAGCAAGCTTGAGAAATTTTCAAAGAGAGAGTAAGGTGGCACAGTAGAGAGAAAAGGTGATGGATATGTTTTTGTGTATATGTTTTAATGAAAGCTTCCCAATGGGAATGAGTCTTAGATACTCTATTTATACTATTTTGAGCTTTATTTTGCTTGGAAAGTTCATTAATGCCTTAGGTCAAAAAGATTTCTTTCTTGATTTTTCAAGCTCGATTTAGACAGACGCCAAAGATGAACGTAGATGGATTTTGGATTGGATCCAAAGTAAGCCATGTTTAGAGCATGATTACAGAATAGGATCATGTGTTTTTGTGTGGAATGTGAGTGGAAAATTGAAAAGAAGCGAGGGGGTAAAGGTTGGGGGTGGGAGGGCGAGTGGTTTTAGAGGAGGGAAATCTAGGAATGCTTATTTTTCTCCAATTTCAAGCTTAGATCTGGTTAAACAAATGAATGAATTGAGATGTGTTTTTCCTCTTAATCTATAAAATCCCATGTCAACAACATAAAAATAGAAAGAATTTGGATTGATCTTTACAAAAAAAATGGATGAAAAAAGGCTTGAAATTGGGTAGCACAGTAAGACAAAAATATTGTTCTTCAATGGATGCTTCTCAATTTGTTAGGGAGATGATGACATGGTGCCCACGTGGTCTACTACTTAGTCACCGCCTTACTCAACACATGACCCTATATTGATGCAGCACTTAGCAAGGGCCATGGGTACCAAAAAGAAAATGCACTTTGTGCATGAGGTCAAGAGTTGAACCTAAGATCTCTTACTCATACAAATCCCAAGATCGAGTTCATTACCAGTTGGGCTATTGGGCGGTGTCTTGACTTCTTTTGCAAACAAATTGCATTAAAGTTATTTTACAACCTAGAATCAAATTAGAAAATTAAACTAAACCTAATGACCCAACACAACTTTAAATCCTTATTTTTCTTAAAAACTACTTATCTAAAAATAAAATGTCTACTTTTCCTAAGAACTCTATTTTCTTCAAAAATTCTATTTTTTCAATTTTTTTTTCTTTTTTTAACACTATTTCATTTTTTTATTTTTCCAAATTTTCTATTTTTTTGTATATTTGTAAATTAGGACCTTTTTCCTTATTCTAAAAAAAAAGCTATAAAATTACAAAAGGCAAAAATGGGGTGTCTACAATATATACATGCATATTAACAAAACTATTAAATATTAATATAATATACTTAAAATATCAAAATTCCACTAAAATATTAACCTAAACTTATCTAAAACTCAAGGAAAAATTTAAATGTGATTAAGAATTATTATGGCAACTTCGAATCAACTCTACAACTGATATAAAAAGAAAAATGAAAAGAATTTGGCACCTCTTCCTTAGAAAATTTTGAAAGAAAAAGCAAAATAATTAGGAAAAAAAATCCTTAACCCTTAAGCAAATTTTAGCCAACCCTATTTAGCATAAATAGGACCCTAGGAATTCATTTTGTACATTTTGGAATCCTAGAATAGACAAGAAAAATTTTGGAAAAAAGAAAGGAAATTTAGAAAATAAAATAGGACAAGAAAAACAAAGTAAGGACTGACCTAATCGTATTCTCAACCCAAATGGTAACCTACTATGGAACCTCACCTGACCTAGATGGAGCACTACTTACCCTTACTGGCCGATAACCCTTTGCCGCCATCGGATCATAAGAGCTCTGACGAACACTAAGTCTAATTTTTTGCCATTGACTTCATCTATTTTCTAAAAATAGTAAATCAATTGAGAAATTTATGGAAAATTTTATTCTTAGGTTATTTTTAGGATGCTTTCATGCCATAATTTTATTTTTTGTGAAATGATGATTATTTCATATACTTCCTTAAGAAAGTGCACTGTTTACCCAAATTTTCAATTTAAAAATAAATATATTAAACAATGTTGTTTTAGGCTCAAAAGTTTTTGTAAGATTCCTATTACATTTAATTTAATGTTATGTAGCCCAATTTTGATTCCATACATGTTTAATATTTATTGTATTGTTTACCCTAAAAACTGTTAAAAATGGAATTTTCTAGAATAAATTTATTTTAATAAAAATAATTGATGGAAATGATATCTGATAACTTCTAGAAACTTATAGTAATGTCAAGATAGCATGGAAATTATTTTGTATGAAAATGATATTATTTGATCAATTAATCATAATTTAAGGGCAAAAATGTAATTTTACATATTTAGGTGATAACCTTAACTTTGCAAAACAAGTTTCTAGTGATATTCCATACATTTTTTTTAGTTTATAGAAATTTTTTAAGATTTATTTGATAATTTTAGCTATGTATTATGAATTTTCCTAGTTAAATAACTTAATTTACAAACTAAAATATGTTTTTAATAATATTAGGGTAAAATATGTTAATTATTTGATTAGATCATAAGTATATTTACTCTGATCAAACATGATTACATATTGTTTTTGTTATATTTTGTAACATTATATGGTCTGAATTAAGATACACACGTGTGATGGATAGAAAATACATGTTTTATCATGTTGTACTTGAAAATTCTATAAAAATATACTTTTTTTAGATGATATGATATTAATGAGATATTTCAAAAGATAATTTCTTTGATATTCTATTTTTGTGATAGGAGTTGAATTACTTGCAATGTTATTCTGTACAGTTTCATATTATTGGTTTGTTTGATCTTGTTTAGCCACCCTTCAATGAAACCAATAAACATCTAACCATTAACTTAAGCAAACATGTATAGTGTCATGGTCTGCAGCATTCTTTAACACACAAATAGATTGTCCAACGCTTACTATCCTGCCTTTATAGTAGTAAGCAAGCCTAACTCGCTTACAATGCTAGCCAACAAGGCCTAAACCTATAAGCAACACAACCAAGGGAGAAAGCCAATAGATTATAAGGGATACAGGCACGAATGGAAAAAAGGAATTGCACACTTTTATTAATTCCGACAGTAATATAAGGCTACAATGTGTATGCACGAGGGTACAGTATATATAACAGGTGCCGCCGGTCGTGATCAACCAATGTGATGAGTAAGAGTTTCAATCCAGAAGAGTACTCACACCCTCGTAAAGAGCTTTACGGACATTATTGGGCCTAGCAGGAGAAGACATTAAAACTAGTGAAATGGCACCACTTTTTAGAAGTAGAAATTTCTAATAATAGTAAGGCCTTATCTATACAAAAATAAAGTCCCCCTTTATGTTACAATATGTATAAAAGAATGGCCCCTTGTTAGTATAAGTATCTTACAAAAAAGGGACCCTGACATCCTCCCCCACTTAATTCTATTAACGTCCTCGACAATATGCACTGGAGCTTGGATCTAGGGGTGGAGGTCTTCTGGCTAGCAAGGCTGACTTTCTCTCAGATAAGAGCTTCAGATCTTCTTCAGTCTCCCAGCTAGTATCTTCTTCTCCTCAATCTCTCCACTTGACCAAATATTCTTTATGATCTTCTCTAATGGAAGGATCTTTGACTTTTTGCTCTACAAGGATGTCTTCCACGGCTTGACTTAGGTTGATCTTGATCTTGATGTGTGACCGCTTGGACACATTGCGAGATGGGTCTTCCATGTCTGGATAATATGGCTTCAAGACATTGATATGAAAAACTGGATAGACCTTCAATCACACAGGAAGCTCGACCTTGTAAGCTACTCTTCCAATCTTCGATATGATAGGAACTGGACCAATGTACTTTTAAATCAATCTTCTATCCTTGTTCCTCAATAATTTGACCTATTCTAGAAGAAGCTTTATGACGACCTAATCTCTAACATTGAACTCTCTAGGTTAGCGGTTTTGATCTACCTATTTCTTCATTCTCTTGGAAGCCTTTTCAAGGTACGCTTTTGCTACTTCTGAACTCTGCTTCCAATCCCTGCTGAACTAATAAGCTCTTAGGCATCTCTCAGTGTATAATGCTGCCACTATATGGGGTAATAGTGGTTGCTAACCTGTAATAATCTCTCTAGGGTTCTTGTTGGAGGAAGAGCTCCGCTAGATGTTGAAACAGAACTAGGTGATATCCAGCAAGTCAACCCAATTCTTTTGGTTGGCATTGACAAAGTGCCGAAGGTATTCCTCTAGCAAACCATTAAATCTCTCTGTTTGTCCATCACTCTGCGGATGGTAACTGGAGATCATGCTTAGTTCGGAGCTTAGGAGTTGGAACAACTCTGTCCAAAACTTCCCTGTAAACCTGGCGTCCTTATCACTCATAATATTTGGGGCTCACCCCAGAATTTTACCACATGCTTGAAGAAAAGTTGGGCTGTCTCTTCTGCGCTTGAACTCTTCGTGGTAGGAATGAAGGTAGCATACTTAGAAAACCTATCAACAACAACAAAAATGGATGAGTGCTCCCCCACTTTTGGTAGGAAAGTGATAAAGTCTATGGAGACGCTCTCCCATGGGTGAGAGGGTACAGGAAGTGGCTTCAAGAGGCCTGCCACCTTCTGCCTCTCAACTTTATCCTACTGGCAAGTTAAGCAAGTCTTCGTATAAGTCATCACATCTTCCTTCATATTTGACCAGTAATAGCCCTGCTTCAATAAGCTCCATGTCCTTTGCTAGCCTGGATGTCCAGCCCACAAAGTATCATAGCACTCTCTCATGAGTGCCCTTCTCAAGTTGCCTACCTTCAGGACATACAATCGGTGCCCCTTTATGTAAATGAGGTTGCCTTCTACCTAAAATTTGCGCGTCCTCCCTTCTTCAATCAACTGCTTGAGATTTTTGGCCAACAAGTCTTGACCTATGTGTTGCTTGATCTGCTCTTGAATTGAAGTTGAGATTTGACTCGCCGACTGACATGCAATCTATGCTAAGGATGCTAAATCTGCTCGCCTACTTAAAGCATCTGCCACTTGATTAGTTCGTCCACTGTAGTACTCAATCTCCATATTAAACTCTACAAGAAACTCTTTCCATCTTGCTTGTTTGGCTGAAAGCTTCGGTTGAGTCAATATATGGCTGGCAGTAGTATTGTCTGTATTCACTAGAAACTTAGATCCTAGTAAATAGTGTTTCTAGGTCCTTATACAGTGAACAATTGCAAGTAACTCCTTCTCTTAGGCTAAGTACCTGCGCTCTATTTGATTCAACTTCCTACTCTCATATTCCACTAGATGACCCTCTTGCAACAACACTCCACCCAATGCAATGTCTGAGGCATCCATGTAGACTTCAAAAGGCTTAGAAATGTTAGGAAGTACGAGTACTGGCTCTTTTGTCACTGTACGCTTCAACTCCTCGAAGGCACTCTGACATATCCCATCCTATGACCATGCTTGGTCATTCTTCAATAGATCTATGAGGGGTGTAACTCAACAGGAATATCCCTTAATGAATCTTCTATAGTAATTTGCAAGTCTAAGGAAGGATCGCAACTCCGTTACACTTTTAGGCACTGGCCATTACCTGATTGCTTCCACCTTTGCCATATCCATTCGAATCTACCCTTCTTCAACAACATGACTTAGGAAGTTAATGCACTTCTAGGCAAAGGCACATTTCTTACGCTTCACGTACAAATGATTCTCCTGTAGCTTCTTGAAAACCATTCGTAAGTGCTTCACATGGTCTTGTGATGTCCTGCTATATAAAACAATGTCGTCTCGATAGACGACTACAAATTTGTCGAGATATTTATGAAATACATTATTCATTAAGGTACAAAACGTTGTAGGAGCATTAGTGAGACTGAAAGGCATCACCAAGAACTCATAAGCACCATACCGAGTTACACATGTCGTTTTGGGCTCATCCCCCTTAGCAATGAGAACCTGATGATAGCCTAAGCGAAGATCCAGTTTTGTAAAATACTTAGCCCTGCTCAATTGATCAAACAAATCAACAATTAGAGGAATTGGGTAATGATTCTTCATCGTCAACTTGTTTAGAGCCCAATAGTCAATACATAATCTCAAACTCACATCCTGCTTCTTTTGAAATAAAACAAGAGCGCTGTATGGTGCTTTTGAGGGTCAAATGAAGCCTACCTCTAACAACTCATCCAATTGCTTCTTTAATTCAGCAAGTTTGAGAAGCGACATTCTATAAGGAGCTTTAACAGGTGGTTTGGTGCCAAAAATCAACTTAATCTCATGGTCTACCGACCTTTTGGGAGGTAATTCCTTTGGGAGCTTGTTAGGCATCACATAATCATACTCCTTTAGGACCCTCTCCATTACCTTTGGTATCTCCATCTTTCTTGCTTCCTCTTTCTCTGTAAGGAAAGCCAGGAAAGTTGGCTCTTAATGTTTGAGCCCTCTCTTAAATTAAAGCGCTGATAACATCATAGCCCCAATATTCTTCCCTTCCTTGCCATTGTTGTTTGCTATGTTCCTCTGAACTGTCACACAACAAGGCTTTTCACCCATGAATAACAAGCAATTTACTGTAGGCATGGGAGCAACTTTGGCTTGTCTCAAGAAATCTATTCCAAGGACTTTGCTGAAGTCATCCAATGGAACAACTGTGAAGTTGAGATTTCTACTCCAATCTCTAACCCTCACTTTCACTCCTCTTGCAACTCCTCGGACAAGGCGGGCCTTGGAGTTAACAACTTTAATCTGGCTAGTGTCCTTAGCAAGCACTAACCCTAACTTTTCTGCCTCAGGTACATCAGTGAAGTTGTGTATAGCACCAGAGTCTACCATTACACTAGCACTCTTGCCATTGATGTTCAACTGGACATACATCAACTCATTATTGTTCTTAGGCTTACGTCGCATTGAGGAACTCTTTCCAATAGTCGATAACATGTGCAATGCACCCATTCGAGGTTAATCCTCTCCATCACTCCCCGACTCATCATCTTGGCAGACACTCTCTACTTTTTGTGCCATAGCATTAAGTGTTGCCCTATGTGGATACTCAGCTACTTTATGTAGGCCATTATACAAGAAACACGAGAATAAGGGCTTCCTACCTCCATTGGTTGCCCCACTCTTTCTGGACTGGTGAGAGTTATAGGATTTCCTTTTACTCCCTCCAGTATTACTACTGCTGCTACTTAAACTTGGGGCTCCCCCACTCTTGGGTTTGCTTGACTTGACCGACTTTCTACCCTCGTGTCCTATCGACACATTCTTCCCTTTATTATTATGAGTGTAGTCAGTCAAGCACTTAGCTGCTGCCTGTGCTGTAGCTAAGTTAGTAACTCGTTGCCTCTGCAACTCATTCCTAGCATAAGGCTTCAATCCTTCTAGGAAATAGAATAGCTTGCCATCTTTAGCCATATTCTTGATGTCTAACATTAATGTTGAGAACTCATGGACATACTTTCTAATGTCATCACCCTGTCAAAGTTCCCTCAACTTCTTTTGGGCATTGTACTCAACATTCTCAGGGAAAAACTAAGTTCGCAACTCAGCCTTCAACTCGACTCATTTATCTACATGAGCGTTGCCATTTTGGATATCCTCATATTTGGTGTGCCACCACAGTTTGGCATCACCAATTAAGTACATTATAGCTATGGTGACATTTGATCTCTCATCATTTGTCCCTACAGTAGCGAAGTACTGCTCCATATCAAATAAAAAGTTCTCCAACAACTTGGCATCTCTCAAGCCAGTGAATGCCTTGGGCTCAGGCATCTTTAGATGTCTTGCATGAGCAAGAACATGAAAGGGGGTAGGGATAGGAGCATTTCCCACAGCCTGAGTCAAAATAGCTACTTGATCCCATAACTCTTCAACAGTCTCGATTGAGGCACGAGTAATAACTTGTCTTCTAACATCTTCTACTTGAGTATCCAAGTATTGTCTCACCTCATCGATCGTTACGTGCATTTCTCCCTTGAGGGTTTGCACTGTAACACCAAAATTCTCGGCCATCTCGGTCATCTTAGCATTCATCTCCTAATGATTGGTCTCAACTTCAGCCACTCTTACTGACCTACTTTCATTTTCGAGCCGAAACCTCTTATGCCTAATAATCATCTTAAAGTGCTAACCTAAGGGGTGCTCAACCAATAGCTCAACTCACCTTCCCAACAACTTAGTCGACTTATCTCTAAGCTGTCCAAAGCATATCTAAGTTGAACTCACCTTAGAAGAGCCTATAACTCAACTCGACAATAGCTAAGTTGACTATACTCTTCTTGCCTATTTCCACTAAAAGCTCACCTCAAGCTGCCAGCCACATGTCTAAGCACCTACGTGATGGAATTTGCTATACAAATCCAATGTTTTCTTGATTTTTCATTTATACCCTTCAACATTCCTTATATCTTACTTATTTTGGACATTACCCTTTTTATCATTTCCATGTTTAGTAGGTTACCTTAGATTTTTAGGTATAAATACTCTTGTAATATGTAGCTATAAGAATTATTTTTTGCATCTTACTTGAATATACTAAGCTTCTATACTTGTGAGCATTCTCTTGTTTGATTGCTTACTTAGCTTACTCTTATCCTATCCCTTGAGTAAGGCTAGGTGGTGAGTACTCTCACTAAATCAACTTATGCATCATATCGAGTTGGTTAGTGAATCCTTGATGGTTCCTTAGTGCATCATATCCTAGGAACTGATTGTGGGTTTTGCTTGTTTCCATACATTCCATCCTCATTTTTCAAGCTTTCTATGAGTTCGGACCCATCTACCTAAATATGGCTAACCTTGTCTTTCCTTGGTGTGACGTTTCACACCAAGTTTAGTAGATCTTTCTTTGAATCATAAAACATTTCAAAAATGCATTTCACAAATTTTTTAAAAAACTTAGCAAAGCTACAGAAAATCCTAGTTAGTAACTATTGAATCACAAATATGCAACAGGTATATCCAATTAATTTGACCAAATATTAAATAAGGTAATCACATGGATGTTAACATACAAAACAACCAGTCAATTAAACAGATAATCAAGGCCAAACAACAGAACATCAAGTAATTACCAAATACAAGAAAGTGACTATTCATCAAAAATCCCTTACTTAGTCTACCCGCTTACTTGTTTTGGCTTTTGGTTTTCTTGAATTAGAAATTAAGTCACCTAAAATATAATTATAAAATATATGTAAGCAATTGGAAAAGGATTATTTCAAGAACTTAAGAGTCTACTTAATTACCTAAATCCGCCATAAATCCTTAGTTTTGATTAAATCTTTAATTGTATATAACTTTTTCGTTTTAGATTCATTTTCACATTCTTATAGATGATTTTATATGATTTTTAGTATACTTTCGCATGGTGGGGTCCATTTTGGAAGTCGAGACCTATAACAATAAGATTAGGTAGTAGTCAAACTGAAATTCTTTATATATCCTTCTTAACTTAGTTGATTTTCTAGTTTTAATTAGGGTTTAAGTGTAAAAAGCCTAACTTAATCAATTATTATTATTAATTGATCTTTTATATTATTATTGGGCATAAGATATACATGTTTTATTAGTCCTTAAGCTATGGGCCTTCTTATGTTTTACTTAGTTGCTTGGAGTTTTAACTTAAAGAGAATTAGATCTTATCTTAGGCCAAAGGCCAATTTTAAACTAATGAGCTTAAATTATTAATTATTGGGCATTTATTTCTTCGATCTAAGGCTACTAAATTTATTGGGCTAATAAAACTTTTAGGTCCACCCCGCTCTTATTATGTTAAGGCTTAGACTACTCCTTTTAACTAGTTATGAGTTTTCTTTATCTTTAGGCCTAACACTTGCTTTCTATAATTCTTGTTGGGCCTCATAGGCGTCCTATTTTGGATCTTAAATTATTGGGCATAGCTACTGTCCATAAGTTTTCAAGTGGGCTTAGGGCTTGATTTGGGCCTTTTAACATGTTTTAAGCTTAATTTTTATTAGAAGGCCTTCAACTTATTTTTAGACTATTCCAATAGGCCTCATAACTTATTAAGTCCATTAATTAAACCATTTTAATGCAAGTTTCAAATATGGATTTATTGTTTAATAGGCTTCAAATTAATTTTTCTAAGCTCAAAGTCCTATTTAGACCTAATTATACACTCTAAGCTTTGTTTAGCCACTTATCTTACATAACTAAACCCTAAATCCTAATTAACCTTAATTAATCATGTAATTAACCATCTTAATCATAAGTTATAGCATGTTCAACCATCATCAAGGGGTACCTTAAGATGGTTTTCTTAGGGATTTCAACATTCCATACTCATAACTTATTATACATGCATCAACAACTACTAGTCTACTAAAACACATTTTTTGCTAAATTTCACTAAAATAAAATAAGAAATTAAATATATGATGATATTTATGTATAGATTTGGCCAAGACATGGGGAATGTGGGATTCATGGTGTTTTCTCAACATTTCATCAAGTTATACACTTCTCATTACTCTTAAATATCATTTGTGTATACGGTATGTTCTTCTATATGTAAATGCTCTTAAAATGCTTTGTAAACCCTACATGATAAATGCACATAAAGGTGATATTTCTGTGTTTCTAAATTTCCTAAAACCATAAATAACTAAACTATAAACTGTTACAAAAATAAGGATTAAGTTTAGCTTACTTACTTTAGTTTGGAGTGTAAGGTGACTTCTCCTCAAAAAATTGAAGACAAAATGGACTCTGTAGAGTTATGGGAGATGTCGACCAGGTAAAGTAAGGTATGGTGGAGCTATGGGCACTAGCTATTTGAAATTTGGTGGTATGTGGTATAGTTGTTAGCCCAGGTGATCGAGTGGTATGGGGATTCTGAAAGGAGTTCCGCTAGCTCCTTTTTCTTTGTTTTAAGTAAGCAATTTGAGAGAGTATTTCTAAGGTTTGTTTTAGAGAAGAAAATGAATGGAATGTAGATGGAGTGGGTACTAAGTTTTGATTATGAGTTTGGGTGTAATGGGGAGCAAACCTTTTCTATTTTTGGTTACATGGTATAAGCAAAAGTGGAGACCAATTACTTTTTTCATAATTTTTGCTAATTGAGGCAATGGTTTGTCTACCAAAAGTAGAGTGGTCTCTTGTTTCCCCAATTAATTATCTTATCCTTTATGGTTAATTATGCTTATCATTAGCTAATCATGATGCATAAATGCATGTAAATAATTAGAATGCAATTTAAGCTTATGATCTTAATTACTACTATATATGACCATAATTAGACATAGTTTAGGATGTTTCATATTTAATTAAGTTAATCAAGTATGTTGAATCATTTTATCTAATTAATTTATGACTTTAAGGATTGGAATTAATTATCGCTAATTGATTATAATTTAGGAGATAAATTTGGGTTTTTTTAGTGATTTAGCAAATTATTAATAATTAATGAATTGTTTAACTATATAATTAGATTTTATAATTAAAATAGGATCTTTGACACTAAATTAGAGTTCATGAGTTGATTTAGGACTTCTCACATATTAAGGTTTTAGGATTTTGAAGGTACACTTACGATTTTAGTTTTATTCTTGAGGAAATAAATCATTAGGGGTAAATTAATGATTTCATTAATTTATTACCTTAATTAACTTAATTTAATTGACTATTATTATTTGAAGATATCTCGAACTTTTCATTATCAAGTTTATGCAACTTTAGGAAAGGATCATGCTCAATTTAGGGTTTTAATTTGTGATTAAATGTACTTAGGCTTAGAGTTTTTGTATGTAATCAAGGTTTTTTGAATTTTATCTCTAAGGTTTTCAAATTCATTTTAAGGTTCCAATTTAAATTTTTTCAATTTTAATTTCTTCTATCTTACCAAGCTTAGTGAACATCTATTGATTTTCAAGTTCGACTCTAACTACAAAACGTAGAGTGTGTAAGTTTTATAAGCTGCAATGGTGCTAGAGTTCTACCAATTAGGATGGTTAGATAAATAGGTTAGAAGAAGCAAACTCTCTAATCAAATTTTGCAATTTTAAGATAAGGGATATGTGAGAGATGAATTTTAGAAGTGATTACTCAAAAATTCCTAAAATTAGCTTTGATGTTTGCATGTGGTCATTAGCAACCCTCCTATGGTGGTTTAGCCATAAAAGTTATTAGCAAGCCTTCTTTGGTGATGAACCTCTAATCTATAACCCATTGCACTTTCAACTAAATAATTGGTAGTACTTAAATTAGTCTAGTCACTACAATATGAGAGGGAAGTGTATTTATTCTTTTCAATATTTTTTTCCTTGTTAAATGTACCCCTTTCTAATATTTATAATCCATGCATCCTTTACTAGTTAGTCTAATTAGGAGAAGTTATCTAGATGATTAACTATTACATCTCAATTTAGCAATCAGTTTTTCTTTTTTCCTTTTTTTTTTTTTAAGTGAGCTAAACTAAGGACGAAAAATCTGATGTCCTTGCAAACCTTGTAAATTTTTACTTTAAAACCTATAAGACTCGATCTCCAACCTACTATCCGAGACTTAAACCAATGGACCATTTGATGTAGGAAGTATAACAAAGGCAAGTAATAAAGAAAACCTATTAAGAGAAGTTTACGAAATAGATTAAATCAAATGACCATACCCAAACTATTTGATATCAATATGAATTACGGGTTCAGAATGATTTAAGGCTTTTGAACAATTTTGTTCGAATTTAATCAAATTCCAATATAAGTTCATAAAAATTGGACACTCAAAGTAAAGTAATTATAACATTTAATCTCAATAAAATATATTTTTACTAAGTACAATTAGTAATTATCGAAAACTTGAAATTGGAGCTCCAAATGATTACGAAACTTTAGAGATAAATCACTTAGGCACTAAAATTATAAAGTGACATAAAAATAACATATAAAAATGGTATGTGTACCTCAGGTGTGATCATTATATATAATTATATACCTAGAAATGTTTTAAAAACTAGAAAATCAATATAATTAACTAAAAACTAACAAGAAAAGTGATAAAAAAAATTAGGAAAAATTATTAACCACTAGAATCAAGATGGATTTGGGTGTGGACAAGTACAAGAAAACTATTGATGAATTAATAAACTTCAAATGACACCTAACATGTGTGATTTTGGGATACTTAAGCTCTTAGGAGAGAGAAAATGACCATTTAACACTATGCAAGCTTAGGAAATCCACCAAAACCTCTCTAAGTGTTCTTAAGGATATGAGGGATTTTGGAAAAATATGAAGAAGCAGTAAAAGCAAGTAGAAAAATTACAAAGCAATACTATACAAATTAAGCGATTCTACAATACCCAAGTGCGAAGGCAACCTAAGAGTGAACCACCACCACCCCCTAACAATGGAGGTAACGCATAGTGGTGCCAATAAGGTGGTGGTCAACATGGATGGCTAGAGGTTAATTTTCTAGTGAGTTTAGTTTTATCCTCACTTTTAGTTAAATTGATAAAAATATCAAATTAATTCCAAAAATTATAGAAAAATTTATTTGTACATATATTTATATACACTTATATGGAAAAAATATCAAATTGAAGAATTTTTAAGTGAATATAGTACTTCCTTAAGAAATCAAGTAAAACTAATCAATTTTTGAAACTAATTTGAATAACCTTATCGATGTAGTTTCTAAGCTGACCTTTTCTTGAAGAATGCTTATATTACATGTGAACATTGTATGAAGAAGGTTGGGACAAAAATAATTTCCATAATTTTTAGGGATTTTTAGCCTATAAATTGGATAAAAAATGCCATTTTCTTGAGGATTTGGTATATGGAATTTAATTGAACACTTGGCATCAGGTTCTGAGGTATGCTTAAATCATATCCTACTATGAAAATCAACCTGGAGTTGTGTGCTTTGAGTTAGAGATGAAATTTGGACAAATTGGTGGTTATAGGATTAATACATTAATAAGTAAGTATGTGAATTTGAAGAATTTGGTAATATGGTGTTACTTGGTATAATAACCCTGATTTATGAACATAATATAACATATCTATAATCTAGAATATGTAGAATATGTTGTTTGATGAGTTATTTCGAGTAAACTTGTAAAATGACCATCTTCAAATAGTTATTAAAAGGTTGTTCTACTAGAAAAGTGAGTTTTTGGTTTAGATACTTAATCGAAAAGTTATGTAATATGAGATACTTAGCCAATATAGTATCTACAAGTTAATCAGAGAGTTCTTAAGTTAGTAAGATTGTTTTCAGATACTTCTTCATAGAGTTCCTAATTAACGAAACTGTTTCCAAACACTTTCGTGTAAAGTTTTGAAATAAAAATTATGTTAACGCTATTGATCAGATACTTATTCAAAAGGTTCACAAATCAAAAACTTGGTATTAGGCACCCTTTTAGAACCTTGTTTAGAGACTTTAGCAGCAAGTTAGAACTCAATGTAAAGTTTACACCCCTCGTTAGAGGTAAGTTATAACTACACTTAAATTATTAAAATGAACTTATTTAACTCTATATTTAGTAAAACTAAAATGATTCTATTGATTATTTAAGAAACAATTAAAGCAAACAAGATCAATCGTTAGGACCATCGAGTGTCACATGTCTATGTGAATTAGTGTAAGATTGGGAATATACTGCTAACCAAGTAAGTGGATATTTATGTATGCTTGAGAAGACTTATGTCTACTCCTAACTTTGTGTGTCTTATGATGTTTTGGCTTGGTTAAACATTAATTATAAGTTGATGTGCTATTCGATGAACCATATGAAGCTATTTGTTATGTTCGTTGATGATTGAATAGTGATATGATATTAAACTTGGTTGTTATGTTGATGTTAATGAATGCATATGACATTTGCTAAGATCTGTATTATCTTGGAAAAGAATTTAGAGACTAACTCTATCTCCTAAGGTATTCACCTATGTGAATCGGATACTAAGATCTTAAAACTAATGAAACTACAACACAAAGGTTGGGTAACAAGTGATGAATAAGTCTACTTGGATTTGCTAAGTTTGGTGTGCAATCTAATGCATTCATTGCATGGCACGAAAAAGAACTGTAGGCTAAGTTTTCTAAAAACCAAGATGTTGCTAGGTCAGTTTCCATATGAAAAGCTAAGTTTTATCAAGTGAAGTACTTGATTTGTAAAAGCTGGGTTTTTGAGCATATAAAGACTACATTGTATCAACTAAGCTAGCTATATGCTAGATTTTCCAACCACTCTATGTAGTTATTGCTAGGTTGAAATGTTTGTTAGGTTCCTAGATATGTTATCTAGATGCCCAATTTGAGTCAACCAAACCGGATAAGTTACTAGGTTAGGCTAAAATATTAGTATCGATGCATGTCACGTGCATAAACATGGCATACACTTGTTACATTTGCATTGCTTGGCTAGAAAGCAATAAGACAATGTAATTGGACCAACTACTTGAATGATATACCTATTTTGTTGTGGTTGTTACTATACATTTGTCCACTATCACTCAACTCATAGTAGCTAAGAGGATAGGTTTCTTTTATCCTCAAGTTACAGATGAATAGACAAAGGAAGATATTAAAGTGATAAGGAGACTTTAAAAAGAAACTTTAGCTAAAGATGGGCTCTTGAGAGAAAGCATTGACTACACAATTTGGCTCGAGTACATGAAGAGAGCTATTTAGGAAAGCAATGGGTAGTCCAAAAACATGAATTTGAAAAAGAGATTCTATGTTGTACAAAAGTGTATGACTGTCATACTCTGAGTACGGATTACTAATATGGAAGCTTTTGCTGTTGTTAGTCATGTTGAATGAGGAATTATTTGAAAGTAGTTACATATAGAACAATTAAGCAGGTTGAATACAAGTTCTACCTTATCCTTAACTCAATTATGGTAGTAATGAACTGTCTTCAAGTACCAAGAGATTGAGAAAAAGTTTTAAGCAAACACCTAGAGGGTGGGGCATTATCAAAGCATGGTTTGAAAATGGGCCATAGAGTATCACATCTTACTTAAGGAATTGAATTGGAAGAGTCATGAATTGAAAAGTTAAGACATTTATGTGGATCTAAAGAATCAAAGCAAGGTTGGAAATGAGATCTAGGATATGTTAAGGAGCATGGATCAAGGTTATTTCAGATGAAGAGATAGAAAGCATGAGGAGTAACATAGAATGATGTAAGTTTTAAGCAAAATTCTTAAGGAAGTTATTGAGAAATTGATGGACTTAAGTTGATATTGAGTAGGAAACCTTAGTAGATCCAAAGAAAATTGAGGTATTGAAAGAATTGAGTAGAAAAATCACAGACATATAACGATTAAGAATAGAAAAGAAATGGATCGAGTCAGGTTATAAGCTAAGAAACCTCTTTAAAGATAAGAAGGTAATAATAGGAATGCACATGTGAGGTTATCTAGAGTAGCTAGAATAACTTAAGGAGATGAAAGAATAAAATTTCTATATGGTAAGAATAGGTCAAGGAACGAGTACAAGAATGATATGATTCCAATAATCATGTCATAAGAAGAAAATAAATGGATAAAGCATAGGACATGGTTAAACAAGAACTAAATAATACACTTCATGTACGCTCTTGGTACATATGAGTAAGCTTGGAATGGACTGGTAAATCAATGATTCTTGTGTCACATTTGTTCAATCCTCTGACTATCATTACTCTAGTGTCTCTTATGTCGAGTTCTTGTCTTTACTATTGATCCAGTCATGTCATATCGATCATAAGTTTAGTAAATGGTCAGTTCTTTTGCATACCTTGTTGGTTCAAGAGTTGTGTCAATCTAGTTTGGTTCAAATAAAATCCAAGTGCAATGAGTTGTTACAAGTCTCATTTAAGTCTAAGTCAACTAAGAGTTTAGATTTTCCGTACTCACACTTGATACCATATGTATGCCAACTATATGAAGTACTTAAGTCCTTAGCTATGATATATTTATGATACATGGAGAACTATGCATGAGGAGAGATACTAACTAGAAGTTACATTTGAAAAAAAAAAAACATATATTGTTAAGACTAAACCTAAGTGAACATAAGAAATGAGAAATGTATTAGATGATAGAATCTTAGCCAGAAAATACTTAAAGGTGGCACCCTGCTTAAACTAGTGGTCAGAGGATGTGTTAGAATGTGTTTTAGTACAATACTTTGAACTTGGTAAGACTTAGAACCTACTTTAGAAAGTATAATAGCCTAAAAAACAAAAGAGTGTATGAACTTAGAACCTAGGTTAGAAATTACAAGAAGTATGATTAAGTTGAAATGATATCAAACTTCAAAAGCTTGTCAACTTTAAAATAATTTATATAGTAATAAATGGATCTAATGAGCTTCATAACTAGTGTTATTACTAAAAACATTAAGTGTATTATAAAGATTGATGACATAGAAAATATGTTAGAAGCTATCTTGTTAGGAATTTTAAAAATAACTTACCAAGAAGACATATTTGGGCTCATAAAGTTATAAGATGGGAAAAGTGAAGTTTAGTTTGAAAAGAAGTTATCAAGTGATATGGGAACAAAATAGCAAAGTCAAAACCTAACTCGGAAAGTAGGTCAGGATGTTAGATAGTTAAAACCCTATATTGGATAAGTATTCAAAAGTTGATTCAAAGGAATTAATATAACGAAATTATGAGCTAAATAATCTAAATAGTAGAGGACGAAAACTCATATGAGTGGGCCCCATGTAGCTAGGTATATGTACTTTAAACTCAAAAGTGTTGAATCTAAACATGGCACTAATAAGAAATAATGGTGCTAGACTTATGTGTAAGGTTGTATAGAATGAGAAGGGAGGATATAATTAGTTTATAAAAAGTCAAATGAAATAGAGATGAAAGCAAAAACTATTAACCTTGGTAGGAATGCAAAATATTATAGAAGCCAAAGTAAGAGATGTATAGAGCCAAATGTATTAAGGTTATAAAGGTTACAAGAAGGTAAGATTAGTTTACCTATGATAAGACATTAAGGTGTAGAAAATAATACAAATGCAAAGTAGACAGACTTTTAGCAATTATGTTACATTATGAATGTGTAGAAAACTGAAGTCAAAGATAAACTATAGTTCTTAAAGTACAAGTATGAGGCTTAGAAATTTGGACAAAAGGTTTTGATAGCATGTGAAGTATTAGAGACCTTATAGCGTGAGTCAAATTAATGTTGCTACTTAAACCCCTATAGCATAGAAGGGAATCACAAAAGTATAGTCTTAGATGTAAGGGCTTAAATAGCATAAAGAATGAAGAATATTGAAGTTATGACTTTAACAAAAGTTGATAATTGTGATGTGATGTGGAAATCAAAGTTGTGTAGTAGAAGCATGGTATTAGGTTTGCTCGCAAAAGTCTTAAAGTATGGAAGTTTCAAGGATGAAACTTTTTGCTAGGGGGTAGAATGTGAGACTTAGTCTTTAACCTACTACCCGAAACTTAGAGCAATAGACCATTTGACATAAGAAGTATAGCAAATGCAAGCAATAAAGAAAAGCTATTAAGAGAAGTTTATGAAATAGGTTAAGTCTAATGACTATCCTCGAACTATTTGATATCAATACGAATTAGGGCATTCAGAACAATTTAGGGCCTTTAGACAATTTTGTCTGAATTGAGCCAAATTCTAATATAAGTTCATAAAAGTTAAATAAATAACCTTAGTAATATCAATTTCTTAAAGTAAAGTAATTATAATATTTAATCTCAATAAAACATATTTTTATCAAGTACAATTAGTAATTATCGAAAACTTGAAATTAGAGTTCCAAATAATTACGAAACTTTAGAGATAAATCATTTAGGCACTTAAATTATAAAGTGACATAAAAATAACATATAAAAATGGTACGTACCCCGTGCAAGTAATTACAGGGGATAAACGACATATAGACGATGTAGATCTATACTTTCCATAGTTTCGAACTCCTACGATGTGTTGCTTGCATTCACAATGTATGCATCAATTTCATGTGTTGCTTATGTACTAATAGTGTTTGATAACTTGCTTGAACAGTAATGGTAAGGAACGAACTCACTAAACTAAGATTTACTCATTCCCTTATAGCTTTTTTTGTAAGTTCGTTTAAGCTAAGATTAGGATAAATTTTGAGTACTAAGTGCAAATTGAAGATATGTAAGATAATGTAGAGTTAATTGAGAAGTTTATAGTTGATACATAAACATCTTATGTAGAAAATATTTATATGTTAGGATTTTGTATAATTTAATATTTCTTGTAATTTATAAAGTTGATTTACCTTGTCATATTATTTGATAGGGGATACCAACTCTCTGTAGTTCTAATGGACTATGAAATATTGGATATCCGTAGTTGTTTATATTTTACAATAAGCTAATAAATTAAAAATTGGAAACCCTAGTGATTAATTAATTAGAGTCTTACAATCATTGACTTACAAGACGGTTTTCTTATCATGGATGCACACGTGATATGAAAATTTTTTTAAATAATCCTACTAAGCTCCCCTTAAGGTCGTCACAATCCCCATCTTGTCTTGGCCACTAGTTTTCTACCACATTGAATTGCGTTTATTATCCTCCTTTTTATCCTTCTATTAAAATATGTTAAATATATCAAGTCGGTGCCACTAATCTTTGTTACAACACTTTTGGTTACCTTTTTCCACACCAAATTAAAAGATAAGAAAGTTTACGCATGTTATGCAAAGTTATGAAAGTTGGAATGACCATAGTTGAATTATTAATAAAAAAAAAAAAACAACAAAAACAAATTACATAATCTTACCTTTTTCCATTTTTTTTTTTCAATTTACAACTCATGTATTCCTATTAAGGAAAAAATCTCACATATTGTGTTTTAAAAGAAATTAATCTTGATTCAAATTTTTAAGTAAAATAACAATCATTGATAAAGTGGTAAGCCTATAATCCTCTTAGTCAAAATATTTACACTAGTAAGTGTTTTTAGGCATTCATATTTAATAGTTAAAACCATTATAACTTAATAGTATAAACATCAATCTTTAAGCTAAATAGATAAAATTTGGTTCGTTTTTCCGATAGTTGTAATATATCAAATAATTTAAAGCTATATATGATGAGATTTTGAACGGTTTCCAAAATATATTACAATACGTGGGTTGGAATCATCATCAATAAAATGGAATGACAATTTTAACAATTAGCAATTCCAATTTAGTTTTGGCTTTAATTTTAGAATTATAATTTCAATCGAGTTCTTGTTTCATCTAAACATATAAGAATTATTGAATAAAATTATTATTTTATTTTTTTAAATGTGCCATCTTTGTCTTCATGAATTGTATAGATTATATCTTTGTTGATTTGATATGAGATGTTGTAATTTGATAATTATTTGATACTGATCATAGATTATAGGACATTTTATCGAAGCACATAACAATTGGCCAAAAAAATATATTGAAGCACATATAGAATATTATTTATGAAATACTTTTAGAAGTCAAATAAAAAAAAAGAACAATTTAGTAATTCAACCCTCTTTAACTTCATCTTATTTAATGATCCTAAAAGTAGATCTAATATCCAACTTAGATGAAAATTGAATACTACCTAGGGGATGATGTCCCATTACTATGTCACTCCCTATAAGAATGCATCACATGGCAATTGAGAAAGAGCTAAAGCAAATTGCTGTTATCTATTAACATCTCTATTACCTATAAGACTTAACGACACCCATGTGCAATATTATACCATTGAGACTAAATATAATTCACTAAGTGAGATAATAACATGATTGTTTCATTCTGAAACTACTAGACCTCATAGCAAAAAATGCTATTAAAATAAGAACATTATTTCCATTCAAATATTGAAAAAATAGCAAATAACAATAATAGCTAAGTCTTTGAATAATATATTTTTCTTAATAAGAAATATCGTAATGCATCAAAAAAAAGAACCAAAATGTAAAATTTCAATCTAGCTTGTAAGTTGATTTCTAGAGATCATGTCTTATAGTCCCAAATCTTGGTTGCTATATTAAACTTGTATATGCAAATAAATTTTTAAAATAAGTTAAAGAATGATAGATAATTCATTTATTTGCAAAGGAGAAATGATTTATATTATATCACTTATGATATTTTACGTATTATTTGAGCTAGTTCTACTCATTTTTATCATGAAATAACTAAAATTTGAATTCTCCTAACATATAAAAAGTAGTGAAATTTTCTCACTCTAAAAAGAAAATTTCCATTATTATTATAGTGACAAGAACTTACATTTAATGAGTAGAATGTTAAAGGTATTTGACTGAGATTAATTACATCCATTGAGTTATTTAAGGAAGTAGCAATATCCTACAATGTCATAATTTTGAAGGGAAGAGCACAAAAGAAATAAAATATATAAATGAATATTAATATATATAAATATTTATACCGTCTGCTTATGGAAAAATAACTTATTGAAATGTGATGGATGATATGTTAATTTCAATTGTTGAAGGAATTTGAAATAAAAACATTTAATCTTTTATTTGAAGATAAAACATAAGAAATTTACAATGGACTATTACATTACTACATGTGTGTTTGATTCTGGTGCAATTTCATCTTGAGTATTCGTAATTGACTCAAGAGTAGTAACTGTAGATTTCTGCAATTAGGATAAATTAATATTATAACAACACTAGAAAGACATGCAATTACATGATATGGTACAAGAAAAAATAACAAAAAATGTTTACTTTTTGTAACAATGTACATTTTAATCTCTTCCATTTAGTCGTTATTTCTAAGGCACTTGTTTTTTTTCTCATGGATATACTACCTTTAACTCTTAGATTAATTTTTATTCTTTTACTTTACTTCCTAAATTAATTTCCCTATGGCATACTCCTCCTTTAGGTTTTTCTTCAAGGGATAAGCCTTTCATACTTACCTCAATTTTCCTCATGATATTCTCATAACCATCAATTACTATATTAAGATATTCATTTGTTAAGGAAGCTTTAGCTCCTAAATGAGTAAATAATCTACTTAATATATTTTAACATTCCCTAATGTTTGGCTTTGAACCATGTGATTAACATAAATTATATGCAAGCATAGACCTAACCTTTACATCTTGTGGCAATCTGTTTAGAATGTACCATTTAGACACTCGCTTGATATCATAGAACAATAAAATTTTTAAAGTATGTATACATAGAATTCCTAAAATCTCATATTTGTTACAACTACAATTAACTTGAACATTATGCGAGCTAAAATGAAAAATATGGTGATGGGATCATCTTGGTGGAGTAACTTTATATTTAATTACTGATTTAATCTCCTCAATGATACATACCTCACATTCCTACGTCTACCATAGCTCATCATGAAATATCTTAAATATTGTTGGAGTATAGACTTCTATAGCTTGCTTCAATATTTCTATTCTATTTAGCATGAAATGGTTACTTTGACTAGCTTTAAAGTCTACACTCAACTCTTCATAATATCTATCATCCATTAATCTTTCAAAATGTTGAAAAAAACATAAAAGATCAAAATCATAGCCAATATACTTCTTGATCAAATTATTCATGCTTTCACTTTTTTGAGTAGTACTCATGCTAGCATAAAATGTCACTCGACCATAAACTAGTGTCTATTTATATCGTATCTTAAACTATTTCTACAACCATGTATTTTCACAAAAATCATATTTCTGAAGCATATATACCATACTTTAATGAAATCTTCTTCAACATCATACTCGTATATACATGTGCTAAAGTCTCTAGCAATGTACTAAATTTTTCAAACACGTGACTGAAATACTTTACTGCATTTTGGTAAATATGCCATACACATAAACAATGTCTAGTTTATGGTCAACCTTCTTCTAATGCTTTTACCATTGCAAGGGTTTCATCAATGATGATTGTTTTTTTGTTTTTTTACTAGAAATTACTTTAGCAAAATCTTCAAATAACCACTTGAATAAATCAATAGTCTCATTGAATAATAAGGTTGCACAAAAAATAATGCTTTGTTTATGGTGGTTTATACCAATAAACTGTAGAAGTGGTCTACCATCCTTACATTTTTTGTATGTCATGTCAAAACAAATAACATCACTGAAATAATCAAAACTGGTTTTCATTCTACCATCAAGCTAAAAACTATTTGTAATATGATCATCAACATCAACGTGTATGGTATAAGAAAAGCTTAAGTCTTCAAAGTTCCTATTTTACATATATTCTAAAACTCCACCTATATCTCTAATTCTCATATTTTTTGCCCTTTAAGCCTATAAATAACTGTTATAATCTTCAAGAATAAATCCAAGATTCCTACTCCCTCTTACCCTTCTTGACATTATTTCGATATTTACTTTTAATGCAATTCCATAACTTTTAGTCAAGTCAGCTTTAACTTGTTGTAAGGAATTCAAACTCCTATGTGATCTTAGAAATATTCTTTTTTACGAAAAAGTTAGAGGATGTTTATGACTAGAGATAAAATTTACCACTTAGAACTTACTATTGTATTGCCTTTGTATATTTATTTATGCTAATCAGTCAAATCTTGTCACTGGTCAATGATGTTTGACTTCAATTTTTTTTTTTTTTATCATTTTCTCTCATTCATTGGCATAAGCAAAAAAAAAAAAAAAATGATGTATCCATTTACCTTTGGAATCTTTATGTGCTTTATGTCTACAAATACTAAACTCGACTTCTTTGGATTATCAATTATAAAAATCATACGCTTCTTCCCTGATCTTAAACACTTTCCTTACCTTATGTCTTCGAATAGTAAACCTGACCTCTTTGGAATATCGATTATAAAAATCATATGCTTCTTTCTCAATATCAAACGCTTTCCTTACTCTTGATATATCCTTTTCTATGATAATAGTATGAATATCTAATTTTCCATCATCATTATTAGTGTTGAGATTTGCACTCCAATCATCAATGTTCTCTTCAAATTCTTCAACAAAGTAAAGTTTTCTACATGTTAAATTTTCATATGGAGAGATATCATTTTAGGCTTCCATGGACCTAAAGATTATATATATAAACCTTACTAAATTAAAAAGAAAGAATTTAATAACTTAACTCAATTCTTAATCTTCTTCATAACATAGAACAAATAAATTTTGTTTTGAACTAAAAGATGTTGATTAAAATTTGGAATAGTTAGTAAAATATGTAAGAGACGACAATAATGGAAATAAATAAAAATAAAATAAAAAATTTTAAATAATCTAAATTACAAATGTTATTTTATATAGTTTTTTCCTTTTCTTTTCCTATCATAATTCCATGCATTTCTATTTGTACACCTCATAATTTTTATTCACTAATAATATGCATTTTACCATCACTCAACATTTAAAATTCATCATGTGATTTTTATTTTTTCCCTTGTCATGATTCCTTAACATAATTGTTCTTGTTGATAGGGAGAAAGAAAAGGCAAGCTTCTTTAATCTTTTCTTTGGAACTAAAATATATACTTTAATCCATAAAAACATCTATTTGCAAGAAATGATATAGCTTCATAATTGAATCCAAGTTTATTAAACAAGTATACAAAATATTATCATTTATTATCATATAATTAAAAACAAATAGTAAAAAGAAAAGAATGGAAGAAGATGGCTCCATTGTAGGTATTCAACAAATCATTCATTCTTTATAATGTAATTATATCAAGAAAAGGCATTATCAAATAATTCAAATATTAAATAAAAATATAACTTGCTAATATAATACATTACTAACCTTTTATGGTGTATAAAGTGTAACTTTTAAAACTTTATGACTTAATAGAAATTCTTGAACTCTGTAAATTTTGTAACAAAAAAAGTGGGTGAAAGTGCTGGGAAAAAGTGAAAAAACAAAAACCCTTATGTGAGATACGAGTCAAAGTTGCAAGCTTTATTGCTACTCGAGGCACCTAAAGAAAAATATATATTAATAAAGATACACAAGGCTTAATAGCACTGAGTTGATATATTTAACAGTGTGGCATATTTTAACTGAAGGATAAAAAGGGGATAATAAATGCAATACAATGTGGCAAAAACTAGTGCTCAAGACATGATGGGGAAAACCTAATGGGGATAGCGAATTTTTGTATAATAGAAATTTCCTACTCTAATATGTGAGTCCAAGCAATTAATGGTGAACTTTTGTATTTCAAGAGCTTATTTTACTTATATTTAATAAAATCTATTATTCACCATGGGTATCTAGTGAGTTAATATACTCATTAAGTCTATTCTTATTCAAAACTAATATATCTCTTTTATCTCACTATATCTCGAAACTTGAATTTCAATTTTCTAATGGATAACATACTATATTGATAAACTTATATTTATAGTTAAAATAAAACTTTTATAAATTTCATTTTGAAAAATGAACTTTTATAGGGTTAATTTTTTCAACTTTTATGATCTCATTAAAACAACATTTTATCAAAAACCCCAAATCTAGTGACTCAAACTCTCAAGGTACCATAATAACTATATGAAAAATATATATATATTTTTCAATTAATTGGATGTGTATAATATTAAAACAACATTTGTATTATATCAATACAATAATCTATCGTACAAAATATTGATTTTTGACATAATACCACATTGTTAATATATAGTAAAGTAATACGCATAATAACAATATAACAAAACATATATTTTTAGATTATATAAATTAAAATAATATGTATATAATATCATATATTATAACTAATGTCTCAAAATGTTAGTTTGCAACATAACACCACATATAATTTTTTAACATTAATTTGCTGTAAGTATTACAATACATGTTAATATATAAAACCACTTTCACAAAGCATTACTCTCATATCATTTTTAATTATTATACAATAAACTATAATAATTTATATAAGATTAACTAAGTTGTTCAATATAGATATAATAGTGTAAAAAATCTACATGAAAAGTAAATTAGAGTGCATCATAATTAAAATAATATTGATAGAATAGGGTGTACTACAAAAATTTTAAGTTGATGTATGATTTTACAAAGACACAAGACATGTATGAAATCATGTCACTAATATTAATTTATTGGAACACATAGCAAATGAAAATAGATACCAAACTTTTTGTCCTTTTCTCACTTTTTTTTTTTTCACTTCCCTCCAACCAAACACTTTTTACTTTTTGGTTTCCCCCATCTTTTTTCTTTTCTTTAACCTTTTTTTAGCTCTATGTTTTTTTTTTTTTTAGTTACCTTCATATAATCCTCTCTCTCTTTTCCTCATTTTTCATTGTTTTCCCTTTATTGAATCCTTATTTTGATTTGTCTATCATCTTTCTCTCTATCTACCATCTAAGATATCATTAACATCTCAACATGTCACCAACACCCTATAATCATCAAGTTAGTGTTCCTCTCTTTCATCTTCTCCTAAAATTCTATGTTCTTTGAATGTTTTATGTTTATTTTATCTACATTGTTTTTCTTCTTTTTAATTATGCTTCTCTAATTGGCTTTTATACATAAAAGTAAGATATCCCATTTCATTGAAATCAAGGTTACATATTTGGTATCTTTTAGTTTATTTTAGTATATAAATACATTTAGAATGCATTATTGTAGTCGTACATTTATCCACCCATTTAATTACCAGTTATGTAAAATGTTTTCTATCATCATCGATTGTATCTATGACTTAGTTTAATAATTGTTTTATATTTCATTATATTTCAATTGTAACATCCTAGAACCTAAGGATCGTCACAACCCATCACATCTACCTAGTATCTAATGACATGTTAAAACTCTATATGCCTTACTACAATCTTCAAGTTCACCTATAATAGTTTCCAACATGATAAAAAGAACAATTCTCTAAGTACAAACAACTTATAACTTGTAGGTGCATCATCCCAATCACATTTATAATTATCAACAAGATTCTAGCTCCTATAGCTACTAAACCTCCAAATGTAAACAATTCAAATGACTTACTGGAGTGTCAACCCAACCACATTTATAACTATCAATAAGATCTAGCCTCTATAGCTACTAAACTTGTTAACAATAGCTACTAAACCTATTAACAAGTCTAAAAAACTTCATTTCTTACAATTCCCCTGATTATCAACTACATTATCACAATAAAGTGCTAATCACCTCCATAAACCTTCTCAATACAATTAAGCTCATATCCAAAAGTTATAACATCAATAAACAAAATTACTAGTACTTCTCTCTTAACCTATAAGTAACAATCCCAACTCCACATAAACAATGAACTCCATCTTAACATCTTATCACCCACAGTTGTAATAAAAATAGAAGAATAAGATGAAACCTAGTACATAATACATAAGCACATATGGATGCCACATGAGTCAATCAAATGTGTTTAATATAGGAAATAATAGACAACAAATTAATTATATTGAATTCAAGTCCATATACAACAAAAGAGTACTAATGACCCCATCACCATGATCTCTTATACTTTACTACATACATGCTATGGTATTGGTCAGCTAACCTCACCATCTAAGAAATCATGAACTATGATCCATTTAGATCTAGCTACATCCTCTCAAAATATGAGTCTGCTAGGTATTTATCACATGAAGATCAACATTTGCCTCCTAAAATTAAGGCAAGTCCAAAGCATAATCGGCAAATCAAGTTTAGGGTTAGATATGTGCTAGTCCAATTATTCATCTAGCCTAGCAAACACATCCCATAAATGCATCATGTACGTAGAAAGCAAAGCCAAACCAATTCACAAGTGTAAATTGAAGTGTGATAGCTAAGAAACCAGATCAAGAACTTGACAATTAGAATAACAGCTTATCTTAATCCATCATTCAATCCAATTTAATACAACCTTTAAGTTTAAAACTTCAAACTTTCCTTCAAGCTAACTCTTACTTAAGCACTCTTGGAATTCAATCCTATCAAGGCTTTTAAGGGCTAAAAAAAATTGAAAAGAATAGATCTTTGAGTAGGATTATATGTATAAGACATTGGGTAAAGGTTTGGACTTAAAAGAATCAAGGGAAAATAAGGTTAAAGGCTTTACAGTGCATAGCATCCAATGTTATTTTGTTAACATCCGGATGCTAAGCTTCTAGTCATGAAAAATGATTAAACATCATTGTCCTCAAAAGGTGTGCTCACATCCAACCTTCTTCCCTAAGCCAAAACTACATCTAGATGGTACTCTAAATAGCATCTAAACATCGCACTATAGAACCCTTGGCCATTTTTAGTCCAACTTAAAACCCTCCACCTTAAACCTTATCCTTTTACTTTATAGGTTCACCTAAACATTATACAACTCTAATATTTAGAAAACACCTCTCAAAACTCCATTTCTCAAACTAACTCAATCCCTAAATCTACCAACAAACTTCATGAAAACTAACTTTAATCTAAGGAACAAGAGAAAAAGTGCAGAGTACTTACTTCAAATACAAGAACATAAGCTAAGAATCCAAAAGGAAGCTAAACAAAAATGACTAAGCTATAAACCAAATCATTCCAAATTCATATTACTAGAAAAAAGTCTAAGAAACTCTATTGAAATGGAGGTTTTTATTTTTTTATTTTTTTTCCTACACTAAGATAAGCTTGAAAAAGAATTTAGATATCCAACTTACCTTGTAGCTTGGCTTAAAACAAATTTTTCTTAACCAAATGAGCCCTTAAATGCTTAGGTCAGTAAAGCTTTGAGAGAGGCAAAGAGAAATGGAAGAGAAGAGTGAGTGAGTAGAGAGTAAGAGATAATGCTAGGGTTTAAGAAAGGATAAGGCAATTGGGTTTTAAGTAGGGTTTAAACCCACTTGAGTGAATTATAAATATGCTATTGTCCTTAAAATGATTTTCCTTTAGGATTTTTCATGGATGTTTCATCAATTTTCCAATTTATGCATGTTTCTTCAAGCTAACTTAACTTTCATATTCATTCATCTTTTATTTTTATGCAATATGAGTCAACACTAACATTAATGTTCGAATTTTATCTTTCGATCCATTCAATTCTAATTTTTATATTGCGTTTCTCTTCTTCAATTTAACTCGATAAATATATTACCAAATATTGAAACCCTAAGAGCAACATATACTGACTTCACACGGTCTATATGCGCAATAAAAATAATGATTTTCAGTTTTATATGACTTTACAGTCTCCATTATATAAAAATTGGGGAAAAAAAATGTGATAACCTAAATATCTATTCTCTAATTGTTACAATAAGTGGCTAACGCTCGCATGAAATGATACGATGGGATCTTGGAAAGACTCTGGAATTCAGGGTTTATGCTTTGTTTTTTAGTGAAAATATTATGGCGTTGATTATTGGCAAATGTAGAATGTTTTATTTTTAGTTGTCCTTTACGTAGTAAATAGAAGATTATCTATAATTTTAAAGGCCAATTACTAGTTTTGTGACTTATATGATTTTTAAAATATATATAATATTCTTAAAAGATTAATTTAGGAAGTGACAACTTCCATAACCCATAACACCACTACCACTATGCCACTTTTTTTATCTTTTTTTTTTTTAACCACAACTTCTTTACTACCATAATTTTTAAGACTTAAATTCCAATATTATTAATAATTCTAATAGCTCTTAATACTTCTCTAAATTCAGTATAGCCTCATTAATTATCAATCTTGCTTACATATAATATTGAGTTCAAACATTCCATTTGATTCCATACCATACAATATATGGTACAATAAGGGTGAATTAGCAACAGGGTAATAGCAGTTTTTCCCTATGAGGCAAACACAGAAAACAATTATTCTATATTCATTATTTGGCTAGTTTCAATAATTTTTACTTAACACATGCATTACGTGTATATGTCTCTATAGTATATTTTTATAAACATGGACTGTAGTTTCATTAATGATACTAAATAACATGAGGGAAATATAAACTTTTACGGTAAATTTTGATACAATAGAATTTTTATAAGTTATATGTTACCATGAATGAAAAATTTCCTTCTCTTTTTAGTATGCACGCATCCGTTAGTTATATTAAAATATGAAAAACTTATGTATTTACCACAAAAATCAACAAATATTTCACAAATATTAATTATATCAAATTAATTATACAAATACTGTGGCAAAAGATTTTAATAAATATGACATAGGATTGTACAAAACAAAAACCCAACAATGATTCTATTTACAGCTCATTTACTTCATCTTATAGAATTGACTCATAATGAAATCACCATTTCTTAGGAATGGAATTGACTTGTAATTATTATAACATTGTTTACTTGGGAAAAAAAAAAACACATTAGGAATAGACATGTAATAGGTTTAAAATGACTAAATTATCCTTTCTATTAGTACAAGAAAAAAAAAAAAAAAAAACACATCAGGTCCTCCAAATTTCTTTAGCATCATCTTCTCCAAAAAAGAAAGAAAAATATTTCCCAAAAAACTCAAGTTTTCCCTAGAGAAACAATACACAACACAAGAAAGAGAAATATCATCATCTTATTTCTCAATTCTATCCCAATCATTTCCTCATAAAACTTAATTTTTTCCTAGAAAAATAATGCACAAGAAAAGAAACAAAAACACCATCATCATCTTCCTTAACTTTTCCCCATAAAACTCCAAGCCCTCTAACTTTTCTCCCTCATCATCGTGTTCTCAAACCCAAGACCATATTGTACCTATCAAATATTAGATTCTCTTGTTTCTTTTTCTTAGTACAAGAAAAGGTGGAAAATCAATAGAAAAGTTAAAGATCTACCATGAGTTTGGATTAACTAAATTTTCAACATGATTAATGGGTTTTGTCCTACTACTTGTTAAGAAGAAAGTTTTGATTTTGTCTTTTAAAAAAAAAAAAAGAAACTTCATTATTTAACACTACATAGCCAAATTAGAGAGAGAGTATGTGAGACAGCAGATGAGAGAGATAGAGAGAGAGAGAGAGCATGCAGAGTTAGTGAAGCTACGATAGTTGGCGATAATGGGTGTAATGGTGAGTTATAGTGGTTGGCAAGTCTGGTTGCATGTCGCTTAACATGGTGGGTAGCTAGAGGAGGTGGTGGGTGATAATGGTGGTGAGTAATGATGGTGGTGAGTGTTGCGTGGGTGGTGGTGCATCAAAGAGAGATGTAGTATGTTTCATCGACATAGAAGATAAAGAGTGGATCAAACTTCAAAGCTAGAGGATATTTTGTGTTATTTTGAAAAGATATCGGGGATAGTTTTGGAATGATAAAAGAAAAAACCACTAAATTAGGATTCAAAGTTTGGGAGTGGGAATAAGCTTTCCTATGGAATCTCTATTCAATACTGATAAATGAAGTAAACATAATAATAAAATTTTATAAGGAACAAGGAGGGAATTATTCCCCTCAAGTGAATATGCTGTAAGTTTTAAAAAGAACACCTTAACCACTGCACTAATATGCTATTTATGTTAAATATCCAACACAAATAATAAATAAGGTAACAAAATTACATCAAGAAATTTTTATAAATAAGCCTAAGATTTATATTTAACGGACCCATGACTTAAGTCTAACTCTAAAGGTCTAATTCAAATACAATATCCACTCATCAACTGTAAATACAGGAGAAGCCCCGAGTAGCCACCTAAGGGATCCCTCTTCCATTCCATTCTCTCACCCTCGTTAATACTCTCGTAACAAGAGAGGCTGACCCTCTCTAGCCGTTTTTTATTTTTTGTTTTCTGTTATGTAAGTACTCACTTATCGAAACGAAATTTCCCCATCAAAAATTCACGCCGTCTACCGAAAAAACGCAATCTGTCGCCACAATTTTCGATGACTTTTGGGAATTTTCCGGTGGGATGTTTCTTCATCCTACGGTCAATGCCAAATCTGGTTTTTGTTGTAGTTTTCTTCTCTTTATTTTCTTCTCCAAATCTGGGCCGCTCGTACCACAAAAGGAAGAATTATCTTAGATAATTGCCATCAACTCACTAGTTAGCACCTGTCTGTGACGTCTACCAAGATAAGTTGTGGAATTGTCTTTGGTTTTCGGTAGAGATAGTCGTAAATAAAGGAGCAGCCAGGGGATAACCGACTTTTGAAACTGACGCGATAATGTTATTTTGAGTTACATGGTCTTACTTCCTGTCAGTTACAAGCACAACGGAGCAGTAGCACAACGGAGCAGTTGTGCCTGCTTCAATATTGACGATAGGTTCGAACGATAATAAAAAAATAAATAAAAAATAAAAAAAGGAAAGAAGAAAGGTGTTCGGTTGTTCCAGTTTACTAAGGAATGGGAATAGTGTTAAGTCCGAGTGTTTTGGAATTGGTTACTTGACATATACCAGAATACTGCAGTGGTTAAAAACAGATTGTGAACTGCGTCCGCAGTTGGCGATCAAGATCTGTTCGCTAAGGGTAGTGTTGATGCATTGATGAGTATGATGGAAGGCTCAAGTGCTCCAACTAATGCGTCATGGGTAGGAATGCTGAGTGCAAGGTCGAAAATTTGGTGCCAAAAGCAGGCTCCTTCGATGTTGAAACTATAGGATCAAAAGGTGGAATGAATTTAGAAGACTTGATAGAGAAACTTAAAAGGAGTGAAGATTGTGATAATGGAATGGATGTTTCTCATTCGTTTTCTGTTGGTATTCCATTTCTGCCGAAGTGGTCGATTCAAAAGAAAACGCTCTCGCTAATTCTTTGGTTTCATACCAATAGCTGGCTAAGTTGATTTTGATCAGATGTGTGATGGAATTCCCTTCATGCTCTGTATTAACAGCAACCCGCAAGTCTCTCCTCAGATTTCTGAGCTCCATTTGGACGGAGCTTTTGTGCAATTGAGCACAAAACAGGTCCCACATGGTCTCGACGAGCGATTCCAAGCTGTTGGCCGAGCCTAAGTTAAATACGAAGGAGAGTACCAGCGGCTTCTTCCTGAACGGGCACCAGCAGATGGCAACCTAGACTGAGCACTCCAGTATTTGCCAAACTTGTTTGCAAGGTAATTCCGAGCATCAGCATTGAAAAGCCGAGGATCAGACCAGCTAAGATCCTTTCGATGGAATTCCTCGTGGACAGCCGAGTACTTCATTGCAATCTGACTCTGATATACAAGAGTAGCTTCCAGTGTTCCACACCTTGCAAATTAAATTTATACATAGCCCGACCTAAGGCACATTCACCCGAGCATGCACAAGCTACGTGTCGACTTAGAATAAGGACACCACAATTAAAACACTCCGAACTCTTTTGAGGCCGAGTTCCTTCATGGCCAATCTTTTCGAGCTGGTCTGAGCTCCTAATAGCTGAACTCTACATGAAGACAAGCCTTGGCATCTCAAGGAAACCTTCAAGCTCTAATAGCAGCTCCTGTGAACCGCAGTAATGGCAGTACCGAAATGCGTACAAACTCTAATAGATAACAACTAAGCTGCTTTATATTGATCTCGGACACCCGATATGTATCTGCAAACGGGACTCGGATCGCGCTGATCTCCCCTATACGTCGTGACAGCAGCAGGCCAATTAGTAGGCTAGGCCATAACACGGATCCGTGCGACCAATCAAGCGAGATAAGATGACAACCACTCAACCAGGCATGCAGAGCAGAAATTTGGATCCACCGTAGAAGAAAATGTTCAAGCACTCCTCGAAGATTAATTCAAACGGTAACCTTTTCAAGCTTAATTCAATGCCCAGCAACTTTGCTGCACAACGGCTAAGAACTGACCTTCGCATGGGCTGTAAGCTTAACCTCTAGAAACGGCCACTCCGACTGTTCACTTCCACGAGTAGATGAACTCTGAGTAATCTTGAGATAACAGACAATGTCCGAGCTATTTCATTTCCAGACCTGAGCTTCGCAAGCCATTGTGGTGACAACGTTATAACTCAGCGCCGAGTCAATTTAATAGCAATACCGACCATCAAGTATGGCGACCTACAATATAAAAGCTAATGCGGAGCTAAATTTTATTTCGGGGAGCTGTAATGCCATGCCGAGCTTTATGGAGTATGATCTGACCAGGTTTTGTACATTAGCAACCACAATACTAAGCTTAGGGACGTTCACCTCCATGTCCATGCACTAAGCACTACGTCCGTGCATCATTCCCGACCTGAGTAGCTCTAAATCCAAGCTTCAAATTGGGTCAGAAGGCTGAAATCCGGGCAAGTCGAGTAACTTCATTAGGGCATACAGACAATTAATCCAAGCATTAAGAGAAGTTTCGACTATTCTTTTCCATACACCGAATTATTCTTATTAAGCAAAGTGGTCGAGATAGCTGAATCCCAAGCTGCAATTCCCAACCTTCGCTGCCGAGCTATAGCTTTAATAAAGTAGCAGACATGAGGAGCAGTAACTGAAAGCCAACGTGAATAGCTACAAGGTTCGGCTTCACCAAGGCCTGTGATATTTTCAGCTGACTCCCTTTTCAAGATAGCTCCACTTATCTCGCGAATCAGAGGTTTGCTCAGGACCCCACCTCGAAGACCACTTATTTTCAATCAATTGAAGGACAGGTGGGGTGGCCAAGTGTCGTTAATAACTGTATATAGATCAGGATCGCTTGAGGTATTCAACGTAAGCGAGCTCCAAACAGGTGTAGATATGCGCCAACAGTAGTTGGTAATAAAGATAGAGCATCTTACTCAAGACTTGTTACACATATTATGCTGCAACATTCTCTCCAAGTAAAATCCTTCCGAGCACCACGGTACATCACCACAAGTGCTAATTAAACTTCACACACCAATTAGAGTTTTGCCATCAACAATTACTCAGCAAAAATGCTGAGTACACATCATGGAGCTACTAAGCTTCGAACCTTACCCATGTATCAATCCTTATTAATAAAAGATGAGTAAAACTTTTCTATTGTTATTTATGATTTATTCAATTATTTATTTTTAAGATATGTGCTTTATGTTATGCCTCGTGCCAATCGATTGTTAGCATTCACACTTGATTAATAAAATATGTGTTAAATTATATCTATATATTGCTCCATGATCTGAATTTTGACAAGCATGATGAAGAAATGTATCAACTATTCGGCACTTATAATGATTTATAAAAATCTTAGTAGGCTATTTTTATCTCCTTTGGAGACGAATAAAAGAACTCAAAAACAAGCTAAGGCTATAGAAACACCCTCTGCCTTAAGCTCATGCAAACATAATATGCTAATAGGCTACTTCCTAATTGCTCCAAATCTTGAGTATTACAAGTGACAAGTAAATCACAAAGTGCTAATCCCTACGTCCCATATTTGACGGACCATGGGAAAAGGATCCTTAGATTCCTAAGTTCTAAAAAAGGATGATGAGACATAAAGCTCTAAACTCTTTTTAGGTGACAAGCACAAATGCTATAAGTCCTAAGAAAGGATGACAAGCTGTTTGACAATAGGCATAATGCTCTAAGTCTAATAAATAGATCATGAGTCACCTAAAAGCTCCAAGCCATCAATTGGCAATGAGCATAATGCTATAAGTCTAATAAATAAACAACGAGTAACCTGAAAACCTAAGCCACTAAATGGCAGTAGAATAGGTTTGTAATACCCTAAAGTTTTAAACCAATATAATAACCTTAAAATCCAAACTCATAAATTTAGAGCATCGGGCAATATTATTCATTTTAGTTCAAACTTCATGTAAGGCTAGAAAGGTTAAAAGAAATACCCTCATAAAGTCAATTTCCTAAAATAAGTTATATAAATGAATTAGTTTAAGGAAAATATCAATTTATCGATAAAGCAAATCATTATCAAAAACGTAAAATTCGAACTTTGAGATATAGCGAGACATTATAAATAAATTATTTAACTTATAAAATAATAAATGAAATTAAATTATATATAATATACATGTATTTGCATAGAATATACTTTATATGTATTAAATAATAATAATAATAATAATAATAATAAGGTAAATGAATTTAAAATAATTGAAAATTAATTAAAAAATAATTTGATGAGTCACCAAATGAAGTGGCGACATAAGAAACAATGGAAAACATAACTCATCATCAAAGAAATAAGGAATCGCCACCTTAAGCTTAGAAATCCTAGGAAAATAACTTGTAAGTCACATGTCAAATTTTTATTCTAATCAAACCAATCCTAAATCTACAAATAGGTCTTCTACACATCAAATAAAACATTTTGGAATCTGGAAACATAAGAAAATTGCATCAAAAAAATTAGGAAAAATTTAAGGAAAAAAAAGAGAAAAACAAAGCAAAAAATAAGGGTATAACCCAGTCTGACCGATTCAATAGGTTATAGGTGTGCTTTAAGAGTAGCCATTAGGGGTCAAAGAAAGAACTACCAGGGGAGGTGTTCTGATAAGCATTGGTGGTTGGGGGGTGGTCAAAAGCGGTTAACGATAACCCATTCAAGAGAACCAATTTTTCACTTGCAACTTTCATAATTTTCTAAAAATAACAAATGACCTTATTTAATTATGAAATTTTGTTTCTTGGGATTATTTTAAGTATAGTTTAATATATTAATTTTATTTTAATTAAATATTAAGTAGAAACATAGGATCCTTAAGAAATTGCTTTGTTCAGGTGAATTTTAAATCAATTTTTAGAAATATTAAATGATGTTGTTTCAAGCTGAATTTTTGTATATAATATGCTTAATACATGTATTTAATTATGGAAAAAATAATTTTTTTAAATAAATATGTTTACTATTTACTATATTTATTTTGAATAAAACCAGTAGTTGTGCTAAATTATTGAAATAAATTGTTTTTGATAAAATCAATGAAGGAGCCCTACATATTTTAACTTTTGGAAGTTTATAAAGATATTTGAAATACTTGGGTTTCATCTCACACATAAATTTGTTTATTTTTCCTAATTTTTTGTAATTTTGAGCTAAAACGGTTATTTTGGTAAAAATAGATAATACACTAATTTAGTGCAATTGATAGTCAATAATTAAAGTACATATTTTTGTGAGTCTATAGGATTTTTCTTAGAATTAATCGGGCTCATATACTATTTATTATGTATTTTCCTAATATAAGCCTATATATTAGCCTAATATGTGGAATAATGAATCATACTATAAAGATATTTATTACAATAATGTGAGATTGGTAATTATGTCATGTAATTGGTGCTGGACATGGTTAGAAAGTGTAAATTTTTAGAACTTTTAGTTTAAAATTAAAGCCTACAAGAGTTGATCACAAAGTTTCAATACCATATGATCGAATCAAAATAGAAAAAGGGTAATTTTGAACTTATAGCTCTATCGATCATTCTTATTTCTTAAGATATCTTAATAGTACTTAAAATAACAATTGTAAGGATTAAAGTTTACTAAAATCGGATAAGAATTGAGTAAGATACAATCAAGTGAAGTTTAAAAATGCAATAGTAAAAGCTTATAAGAGCTTAGTTTTGACTCGTAGTTGACTTGAAGACTATGTGTATTTTCCTAAGTGTCATAAGTAGGGAAGGACCATGTCGTGAAGCATAGGAGGTAAGTAGATATTTCAATTTTTCTATAAGTAGACCTGTATCTACTCAACGTGGAGTTAGTTATATCATAATCTACAATTATGTGATTGATTAATTGAATATGTGACTCTATTGAATATGCATTAATTCAGNTATATCTACTCTACATGTATTTGCATAGAATATTATGTATAAAATATTAATAATAATAATAATAATAATAATAATAAGGTAAATGAATTTAAAATAATTGAAAATTAATTAAAAAATAATTTGATGAGTCACCAAATGAAGTGGCGACATAAGAAACAATGGAAAACATAACTCATCATCAAAGAAATAAGGAATCGCCACCTTAAGCTTAGAAATCCTAGGAAAATAACTTGTAAGTCACATGTCAAATTTTTATTCTAATCAAACCAATCCTAAATCTACAAATAGGTCTTCTACACATCAAATAAAACATTTTGGAATCTGGAAACATAAGAAAATTGCATCAAAAAAATTAGGAAAAATTTAAGGAAAAAAAAGAGAAAAACAAAGCAAAAAATAAGGGTATAACCCAGTCTGACCGATTCAATAGGTTATAGGTGTGCTTTAAGAGTAGCCATTAGGGGTCAAAGAAAGAACTACCAGGGGAGGTGTTCTGATAAGCATTGGTGGTTGGGGGGTGGTCAAAAGCGGTTAACGATAACCCATTCAAGAGAACCAATTTTTCACTTGCAACTTTCATAATTTTCTAAAAATAACAAATGACCTTATTTAATTATGAAATTTTGTTTCTTGGGATTATTTTAAGTATAGTTTAATATATTAATTTTATTTTAATTAAATATTAAGTAGAAACATAGGATCCTTAAGAAATTGCTTTGTTCAGGTGAATTTTAAATCAATTTTTAGAAATATTAAATGATGTTGTTTCAAGCTGAATTTTTGTATATAATATGCTTAATACATGTATTTAATTATGGAAAAAATAATTTTTTTAAATAAATATGTTTACTATTTACTATATTTATTTTGAATAAAACCAGTAGTTGTGCTAAATTATTGAAATAAATTGTTTTTGATAAAATCAATGAAGGAGCCCTACATATTTTAACTTTTGGAAGTTTATAAAGATATTTGAAATACTTGGGTTTCATCTCACACATAAATTTGTTTATTTTTCCTAATTTTTTGTAATTTTGAGCTAAAACGGTTATTTTGGTAAAAATAGATAATACACTAATTTAGTGCAATTGATAGTCAATAATTAAAGTACATATTTTTGTGAGTCTATAGGATTTTTCTTAGAATTAATCGGGCTCATATACTATTTATTATGTATTTTCCTAATATAAGCCTATATATTAGCCTAATATGTGGAATAATGAATCATACTATAAAGATATTTATTACAATAATGTGAGATTGGTAATTATGTCATGTAATTGGTGCTGGACATGGTTAGAAAGTGTAAATTTTTAGAACTTTTAGTTTAAAATTAAAGCCTACAAGAGTTGATCACAAAGTTTCAATACCATATGATCGAATCAAAATAGAAAAAGGGTAATTTTGAACTTATAGCTCTATCGATCATTCTTATTTCTTAAGATATCTTAATAGTACTTAAAATAACAATTGTAAGGATTAAAGTTTACTAAAATCGGATAAGAATTGAGTAAGATACAATCAAGTGAAGTTTAAAAATGCAATAGTAAAAGCTTATAAGAGCTTAGTTTTGACTCGTAGTTGACTTGAAGACTATGTGTATTTTCCTAAGTGTCATAAGTAGGGAAGGACCATGTCGTGAAGCATAGGAGGTAAGTAGATATTTCAATTTTTCTATAAGTAGACCTGTATCTACTCAACGTGGAGTTAGTTATATCATAATCTACAATTATGTGATTGATTAATTGAATATGTGACTCTATTGAATATGCATTAATTCAGTAAAGTGTCTCCTTGTGTATAACCGATTTGCTAACACGTTTTATCATCTAGAAAACTAAAAAAGGTGTTCACCTAAGTAAATCCTATACGAAGGAATGAATTGAAAAGTTGAGATGTACAACTAAAATTATGATAAGTGAGATGTTTATGTTGTGGAATCTAAAATTTGTGCCTAACAATGGATTATTGTATTAATTGTCACATTCATGGTATGGCATGTAAGGACCTATGAGTCAAGTTTCTAAAAACTCAAATATTGCTAAGCTAGGTTTTAAGCATATAGAATTGTATCGCACAATCTATTCAAGCCACAAAGTGTGGTTTTAGCTAAGCTAGCTAAATGTTAGGCAATAACAACTCCTTGTTGCCATAGGTTCCTATACATTGTATCCAAATGCCCTAATATGTCAACTAATTAGATGAGTGAATTAAAAGAACTAGGTTGGGCTAAGATATCGATATTAATGCATATCACATGCATGAGCATAGTACGTATCCCCTGCACAAATATCTTATCTTGATAACGCTAAACTATGAAATGGAATGTTTTATGATACTGATATTTGTGAATATACAATATGCTAGTTCTATGTTTTGTTTTTATCCACTCTCACTTAACTCACAAAGAGCTAAGATAATACTTGTGTATCTTCAAGGCATGAAGAGAACTGAGTAGGCATCACCAATAGCTAGGGAAAGACTTTTGAGAGCACATAAGATGAAGTCAACTATTTTGAAGAAATCTTGCTGTATTTTGATCTTACTCTCAAAAAGAGTCTATAATAAAAATTAAAAAAAAAAAAAACAAGCACTATGTTTTAGGTGTAGTTATGTTTGAAGGATATATTATTTTGTATAAACAGGTGTAAAGTTGAACTCCGTTGTAATACTTTTTTATTATAAATAGAACTTTTGTTGAAAATAAACAAGTATTCCAATATGATGAGGCATTCCATGTTAAGTTGGTATGTAACAGGGTTGAATACTCTAATATAACACTTTGTACGAACAATGAGAAAATAAGCCTAATATCTTATAACACTAACGAACTCAGGATCAAGGTGCTCCTGCCTCCTTAGACATTCACCTCTTAAGGTACTTCAACCTCTTTAGGCCCTTACATTTTCAGGCATACAAACAACTTCAAGTACTCTAACCTTTCCCAACTTTTGCTTCTTTAAGCACTTGCCTCATCTTAATCTCTTTAGGCCCTTTATCATAGACTTTCCTAAAACTCCTACATATTCGACCTCTCTGGATACTTTCTTTGCCGTTTCGACAAGTATTGATAGGAGTTTTTATAAATAAGCCTAAGGTTTATATTTAACCAATCCACGACTTAAGCTCAACTCTAAAGGTCCAATCCAAGTATAATATTCACTCATCCAAGATTATCAAACTTGTAATTCTACCTAGAATCGTTAAAGGGTCTATAAAGTTGAAACACAAAATCGAAACATAGAAACATAGAAACATAAATCTCTACAACTTATATAAAATAGCTTTAAAAAATTATAAACATACTTATAGTAATAATTCAAAACTTGAAATATATAATGAAAATTTAAAAAAATAAAGAAATTAAGTTTTTTTCATAAAAATTCTTAATATATAATCTAACATGTACAAAAAAAGAATAAATAGAGATAAAACTAAGCTTTTTCCCATTTTTCTTAAAAAATTGTAACTTAAAGAAAATCAAACATTTCAACTTATTTTAAGTTATTAAGGATATAAAATATAATATATAGTTTTCCTTGTAAATTTTGTTATTAGAGTTAGAACTTAGATAAAGGATATAAAGATAAAATAAGAGATTGAGAGAGAAAGAAAAAGGAAAAAAAATTGAAATACGATATGATAGATATTGTAATGCCTTAATAGTTGTTAGCTTATAAAAAAGCTAGTTATATTTTTTTCTTTAATTTTTTAGTCCATTCAACTTAGATATGTAAAGTAGATAAACTTGGTATGTGTAAACTCAGTTAAAAACGTAAGTTTCTATAAAAAAAAATGATTTTATACCTGAATTAACTCAAAAGAGCCACCTAAAATTATAAACCCATAGAATTGTATGGGTAAAATCGCGATTTTGACAACTATGCACTCATCTATTATAAATATGGAAGAAGACCCTAGGTAAGTGGATATCTCTTTCATTCTCTCGCTCTCATTGTTACTTTACAATTTTACTCTCACAATAAAAGATCAACTTAGGTATTGAAGCAACCGTGTCAAAATACCCTCTGGTGCCCTCTGTAGCCGTTTTCTGTTCTACAGGTACCCACGTATTGGAACAAATTGTCACTATGAACAACGTCTATTAAATACAATTTAGTAATGGTACCTAACTCATTAAATCACGTATTGTAAATGCAATATTTTTATAAATTATGATGTAAGATGCCATTTAGCATTAGTAATTAAGTAATTAATTTTATCTCATTTGTATTTATGTAATTTTTCTTAAGAAGAATGATAGACATGTATTGAACTTATTAAAATATAGAGTATGGCTGCATACCCATATTTTAACAACTTACAAATTGCAATTCATCAAACCCAAATTAATAGGACCACAACCACCAAGCATCTCGAATGCTCCAAATCCTTAACCACTAATAGCACCCAACTTTAAATTCTCAATGCCACATGATGAAGTAAATATTTCATACAACAATTAAATAGATGCTTAGGTTTCCATGCAATAACTCTTTAATATTTCCATTCCCTTACTACAAAACCCAATTAAAAAGATACCTAAGATAGATCAAACAAATGTTTTTTTTTTTTTTTTTTTTTTTTGCTAGCAAACAAGGAAGTTATATTAAAGATCAACCATATTCAGAATAGAAAAATATTACATAGGAAATATTGTTTGTACTTGGTTACTATAGCTGAATCTAGCTTAACCAAATATGATCCAAATATATAATTTTACCTATTTCAACTTATGAACTAAAAGTCACTGTTACATCTTTATGGTATAAATACCAATCTCCTAAAAAAAATGGGTCAAGTTTGACTTCTCCCTCCATTAAAGTTATAATATGATAGTTGGTAGAAAAATAATGTAGGACAAAAAAGAAAAAAACCTCAATATTATAAAGGGAATGTAACATACCATAGAAGATCACATCATTTCGTTACACCAATTCCAATTTATCAATCCCTATTTTTGAAATCACTGGGCATGATTGCATAGAGTCTAGTGTTCCAACATACAAGACTTATGCAATAGTAGTTGTGACAATGATGGAGGAGGTAGAGAAATTTTTTGAAGAGGATTAGGAAAGGTTTTAGGATTTTTCAAATTAGAGTTAGAGGATACAAAAGTGGCATCAAATAAGATTTTGTGAAGTTTAGAGATTTGGAGGCTTTTTTAGGATTAGGGCTAAAACTAGTATGATAGACCTATAACTCCTTTTAATTTGTTTTATTATTTTAGTTGTTGTAAATATCCATATCTATATCTAATCTATAATACTAAAATGAGAGTTTCATTTTCAATGGCTGGTAAACTAGTTACCAAAATAAAGTTGCCCATTACCCAATTATTTCAAGAGTTATGGTTTTGTGTAATGCATCAAAATATAAGCATTTGAATTTTTTTCTTTTTTCAACTTTTTTAGTAAAGAGTTGGACATGACAATAGCATTGGTCATAGTTTTATTTTAATTAGTGTTATTGACCTAAAAGTAATATCATGTAAGTATAGTCAACGGAGTTACTTCGACTCTAAGATTGGAACCTAAAGGTTTTTTTGGTTGTTGACATAGATACTCAAAATATGTTAATAAAAAATCATCTAAAATTCAAATACATCCCTAAATATGATCCATAAAAACAAATTTTTGCTTTTTAGGGCACACAGAGTTCATATAGAGGTAGAAACAATCCAACTTTAAGATAAGAATGGCCGAAAATAAGTCATATTTGATTACGTATTATGTAGTAAATTTTACAGTAATGTTACATTTTGTACATGAACTTTATCCAATTTTATCCATTTTTGCAAATAATTACCTGAACTCTATCCATTTTTTGAGTTACCTATTTAGATTTTACTTATTTTTACAATTAATTACCTAAAATAAATATTATAAATGACCTCAAAAAGTTTGTATGTATTAAAACAATACTATTAAACTTTAGATAATTAAATGAAAAAATTGGTAAAATACAGTTACCAAATATCGTATTTACCCAAAATATTATCATAAAATCAAGAGGTGGATAAAATAGTAAATATGTATAGAAAAAGACTACTAAAATTATCTTCAATATTTGAGGCCACTAGAAACTAACATTGAATATTGGAGTAAGATTTTAGAATAATAATCACCACTCCCAAAGTTCAAGGTTACTATCAAATGACATTATGTATTAAAATTGACTTCACAATGACATTCTTCTCTTTCAAAAATATTTTAAGCTTTCTTTTTTTTCTTTCATTTGATTATTACATATACTACTGCAATATTTATTAGACATTTTACTAGTACTCAATCACAACTTAATAGAATTTACAATGCAATTATTAAATATGATGAGAGACGATATGCCACCTCCTCCCTCTAGTTTGATTTTTGTGTTTTCTTGCCCTCTTCTCTCTAGGGTTTTTGTTCTTCCTTCTTCCACCATGGTTCTCCATCTGCCTCACCAACCTAACTGTAACCCTACCTTTTAAGTGTCTACTTAAAAGTTTTTCTTAACTTTTGGTAATTGAAAATGATTTGTTACTACCATCCATGAGTTAAGGATAAGATAGAATCCATATTTTACCTGTATTTCAACTTCATAAACACTAGGTTCCAAAATCTCTTCTTATACAATGTAATAAACCATAGCGAAAATTTTTTACAAGAGTAAGCTAAACCTAGAGTATCACAACTGTACAATCTTTTTACAATACATAACTCCATCAAAAAGTCTATGCAATACATCTACAATCTCTATGTCAAAGTCATGACACCATGGCTTGGAAATCTTTACAAAGAGATTCTCTCTAGGAATCTAAATCTAAGTCTGCAACTATTCACCTTGTAAGGAAAATTACAATCGCTTAGCTCTCTTAGGTCTTCTTACTTTCATTGTGTGAGAACTTGATAGGAATCAATCTACAATAATCTTCAGGCCGAGGTCGACCTATAAAAAACCATTGTAGACCTACCAAAAGCTGAAGCCGACTTGTCCTAACCCAAGACCGACCTGCTTTTGTCGAGGTTGGACTGATAATCGAAGGACAAAAGGAAGAAAAGGGATCATTCGACATCAGGTTTGTCGTCTGCCAAGACGGCAAGAGACCAAAAGGTCGAGGCCTCAAGGCTAAAGAACAGCTTGGCACAGCACAGGAAAGCTAGTCTCAAGCAATCCACTAGTGCAACAATTATGGGCTGAGCTCCCAAGGCCGACCTTACTGAGAACTCAGCCAAGCACAATAAGACTTCCAAACATCCCACCCTAACTCGGACACCCAACTATCAACCAACCCTTGCTCGGGTTTGATCCTATAGATAGCTTAAATGATAACATGTTGACCACTCTATTAAATGTGCAGTTTTGTATACTTTGTAAATATTTTCCTTACTTCAATTGTGGACCATTCTTTAAGGTTTAAGGGCCTTGTACATTATTCACAATTTTGCCACTAGGGTTTTAGAATTTACTATAAATAACAACTTTTGTAATTAGCCAAAGATAGAAAAAAGAATACACAAACAGTGATTACACTTGAGCATTCCTTTGAGTAAGGATATTCTTAAGCTCTTAGAGCTTGTCTCTTCTAGATTATTGAGTGCTAAATAACTCTTTAATCTTTCTTACATTCTTATTAATCTTGTTCTTAAGATTGCGGTGAGCCCCTTCATTTGAGCGAGTTAGTAAGTTGCATCTAACATTTCATTTGAAAATTGTGCAACATTCAATATTTGTGAGTTATATCGAACCCTATTTCAAGCTCAACCCCTAATTATGTTTGTGTCTCAATATGTGATATCCATACACATTCACCATCAAAACCCCCTTCCACTTCCTATTCCTCATCCTACTCGAATGTCAAATACCCTTTCGTGGTTCATATCCGCTACATATTCATGGATTTGCATTAGATCTTGTTTAACTTCTTTCTTAACCTAAAGATAAGACAACTTATTCCATCAGCTTATCCAAATATCCACTAATTTATCCTATTTTCTTCTAATTTCTCTAAAATTTACTTTAGCTCTTTAATCTAACACTCTAAATTTTCTAGAGTTGCAAACTAATCAAACTTATATTTAGAGAAGGTCCCTTGAAATTATAGGATGCCTCTTGTTAGTGGGAAATTTTTAAGAGTGACAATTATCACTTTATCATCCTTTTTCAAGCTTAATATGTATCTTTTACTTACATCTACTCATGCACCACACTCTTATATGCATGCTACACCTCTTTCTGATTAATAATAATACTCCAGCTAACTTTTGTGATTTTTATACATTTTATCTAATTTAATTCTTGATTTAACCTTATTTATGTGATATACAATACTATTTTTTTCCCATTTCATTTATATACATATACATGTGATACTTGCTTTAGCTATTATTCTCAGTTAATTCCAAATTATCACTTTTATACATTAAGTAATTTTATTCTTAAAGTCTTGCTAAAACTTAATCTTACATTTTAAGTTTACAATAAAAATATTTGCTACTGGATAAAATTATGTTTTTATTAAATTTAATATATTTTCTACTCTATTTTACAAGATTATCTTTATTAAGGTGCTTCTTTTAATTTTTGTGACCTTACATTAATATATTATTCAATTTGGAGAACTTGTCTGAAAATCCTAAATCTACCTATTCTAACTAATTACAATCCCATTATGTGATAGTACTTGTAACTTGTACTTCTTGCAATTACATTACTTCCCTACTTCTTAAGTTATATTTTTTAAGTTTCATATTTATTAGGGATGTGTTGCCACTTTAGGTCCTCGATATTTGGTCAAAGATTAGGGTCTCACATTCAACTTTCCTTATAAAAAGTTTCATCATCAAAATTTTCACACTCTAAAACAATAGAATTTCACTCTTATTATTGTGCTTCCGCTATGCAACTTTGATTCGCACATCACATCACATCATCATCTACTTTTGTTAAGGTTATAACTGAAACAGACATATGCTTAATCACATTCATAGACTTCCTCATATTAGCTGTCTTAACCATTTCTTTACATCGCACATGGCCTTACTTTTAAGTCCATGATCTCTTTATCATACCCCTTGGTGCTTTGCAAGTCGATACATCATCCTTCAAAAATGGGATATGGATATGTCATTTGCTAGTAAAGCTCCAAGCACCTTACCTATATGGTTAAGCTTTTAAATGTTCCTATGGAGTTTTTCCATTGAAGGGCATTGGTTATGTAGCAAGTAAACTTGGTAAATCATTGATTGTTGACTTTATTATTACTAAGCAGGAAAGACTGATTTTTGCTTGAGTATGTGTTGAGATATAAGCCAATAATAACTTTGTAAACCCAATCTAGGTTTGTTATATAGATGGTAAAAAGGTTCCTTGAAGTTGAATACCAGTGGAAGCCTTTAGTTACCCCCACTGTAATATTTTTATCATGAATTGAATGCTTGTTCTTTGAAGGAAGATGGATCTTTACAAGTTGATCCTCAAATCACAAATGTGAAGATGATTGAGGTTGGTCCTCCTTCTTTTGAGAATTCAAACATGGTGTCTATGATTTTAGGTGAAGTAAAATCCTCTAAGAATACCTCTATTATGGCGAGCAATGGGCACCAGCTTAAAGGTGAAGCTACGAGTTTTGATAAATCTCTAAAGTTAGATTCCTCTCTTAACATGATGCTAGCTGATTTCATTAATGATAAAGTTGTCTTTTCTTCCTGACTTGGAGAATCACAAATTACCTTCTCAATCTACTCATTCCAAGAAGAAGAAAAAGAAGGACAAAAATCGTAATAGAAACTAGAGAGTTAGCTTGTGGTGTTCACTAGTAATTCTCTTTGTTCTAGTGACTTCTAGGTTCTGTTTTTTAATTTTCCTAGTTGGCATCATTTGCTTTTTAGAGTTTTTTGTTTAGCTTTCTTTGTATCACTTTTGAGGATGTTTTGATTGTATATGAGGATGTTCCCCTTTTCATCTACTGTCTTTTCATATTAACGGGAAAAAAAAATATCTGACAATTATTAAATATGATACGTGCATAAACTTTTATTATATCATGGCACAAATTAATATTGATGTAATAAATCGTTATATATACTGTTAAACTGTTCAAGATGTGGGCCATGTGCGTAGCAACATAGCTAGCACTAGCGATTGGTAATTTAGGACATAATCGTCATTGGTCGATTTCAAAATCGAGGAATCAAACTTATCGAGAGAGGCTAAAGTTATGGTAACCTATTGATATGGATATTAGAGCGTTAGCGGATGGATCATGGTACTTACAGTAGATTGAAATAGTAATGACTAAGTAGACACTGCACATTCTATAAGGGCAAACAATTCCTGCTCCTGCCGAAGCCGAATACTCTCTGTCTGTCTAAATCTTCTACAGTGGATCTCCTCAGGGACTGCCATGAACTTTCCCTAATAACCTAATAGTTGGAGATTCAGATCGAGCATTAACACCAACATATTGCTGCACGACGAGGAGCGATGTGTTCATGGCAAAGTCAGACGAGAAGATTGAGCTCGTGATGTTCGATCAGATCCGATATTCCACACATGAGTGGTGATATCCAATGGTATGCTCGTCCGAGGATACATAACTCGAATGATTTCTCCACTATGACTTTCCTTATGATTTTCAAAGTTTCGTCTCCGCTATCTGCAACCTCTTCTGAGTAATTGATAGACTGGTTGGACATTGTTTTGAATCTGAATTCATCAATGAATGTGTCATCTAACACCTTTTGCCTCTCATTGTCCCCCGAAATTTTCACGACTCCTGCCTCCTCACCCGAGTAATCCAGTGGCGTCGCGTCCATGGGGTTTTCACCCGGGTTTATTCGCACCACTGTCAAATGAACTTCAGGTCTTGAAGCCATCCTGATTGCATATGACAAAGCTTCTCGATCATCACGGCCACCAATGAAGAACGTCACAAAGAATCGGATCGTTTCGTTGAATGTTCCGAAACCACGACTCACCAATATCCCCACCGAACACGGAGGATACTCCAAAACCTTTTGATTCACATCCCTAATAGACCAATTAGCTTCCTCCGGTTCCTCCTCACTTACATTTTGCATATGGAACGGAAGGATTATGATAGTAGCGCATTTATCCTCCGCAATGCTGCAAATATCGATGTGCATGGTCCTGTATGGTGACAAAGCAGTGAGGGGCTCCACACTGATGGCACTGTCGCATTCATCCTCAAAGTCCTCGAAAGCTTCAACGATTTGGTCCGATTCTGCCTTTGTATTCGCCCTGCTGGGACCGAGCGCTGAGTTGGTTCTATAAGCATCGTGAACAATCAGTAGAGACGCAGAAGTACTTGGGGTTAATTCAATCAAGTGGACAGCGAAAACCCGATTTGGGACCCGTCTGGTGGCAGGATGAGAAACTCGGAGTAGGTTTATCATCCCGCGCACATGCTTGATCGAATAAGTACAAACAAGGAGCTTGAGATGCATTTCTTTTCTTGCGCTTTCAACAGATCTCCATTTGTGAAACAAGAGGCTTTTTCGGGGCTTATATACGCTCTTGATTATTGGTGGAACTGAAAATGTCATCAGCAGCATAGTCACAACCATTATGGTGAATGAGACTAAGTCCATGAACTGCATAAGCGTGCAAATGAAATACTTAGAAAAATGCAATCCACACAGAACTACAGCTTCGATCTTTTCAGAAGAGAAACCACAGATGTGTCGCAACAATCGGATGCATAAACACAAAATTTACCTTCTTATCACGTGAGATGTTGAGGACCACGATTGCCAGCAAGCCTTTGGTGTTCATGAGGACTCCCAGTGAGACTGCCTCTTCTGGTTCCAACTTGTAGTATATAGAGACAAGAAAAGTGCTCAAAAACTTGGCTACCCAGGATACGAAGAAAAATATTATCAAATGGTAGAAAGATTTGCCTTCGGGAATTATCAAACGTATATTGGTTCTCAATCCATTAGTCAAGCAGTACACCGGTATAATCATCCACGACATGATTTTTTCGATCCTTTCTTTAACCATCGTCGCGAGTGGTCCACCTGGTAAGATAAATCCAAACATAAAAGCACCAACTATTGAGCCTAATCCCATAGCATCCGTTATGAATCCACACAACGAGGCTCCACAAAGCACAAATTTTACGTGGGTTTCGCCATATTCCCCTTTTTCTTCTATTTTGTGCATTATCCAGCAAAGAACTGGGCGCACTGCAAACAAGCATACCACCGCAAAGGTGCCGGTTTGGGCGAGGAGAATAAAGATTCGACCATGAGCCATCACGTGCACGATTATGATGAAAAACCAAGTGCTTATATCACTTAAGAAGGCCGAGGCTAAAGCAGTTCTTCCTATTTCCGTCCTTAGAAGCTTGAGCTTTGCGAGGATCCGGGTGAGATCAGGTAAGTTTGTCGCTGCAAGAATAATGCCCCAGACGAACGCGCTCTTAGTCTGCATGGTGCTATCTTCTTTAGTCTTGTTTGGTCGTGCTATGAGGTTATACGAACCAAACCCGATCACAATGGGAATAACGATTCCAGCTATGGAGATGATTATGGACTTTCTCTTGATGCTTAGGATTGGCAACAGATTCATCTCTAGACCTACCAGGAACACATAGTACACCAACCCCAAGCTTGCTAAGGTCTCTAACATGGCACCGCTTGTGAAGGGAAGGAAAATTTCCAGATATTTTGGATTCCTATCGAATACTGATGGACCTAGTATAATACCAGCCTACAAATACATTAACAGGTAAAAAGCATCATCAGTAAACAGAACGCATCTTTATTAAATATAAAACTTTCCATGTCGATGTATAGGTCTGAAATTTCAGGTCACTTGGTCATGGAATTAAACTGAACCTAAAATCATGGGAACTTACAATGATGGAGGATACTAAAAAGGGCTGATTCAATGGTCTGAGAATGAAGGAGATTGATCCTGTTAGGACAATCATGAGAGCAAATTGCCTATACAGAAAAGGAAGGTCCACGCTCAATGGGTCCTGGCTCCAGAAACCATCACCATGGACGGTTCTGTTGGTATTGAAGCAAACGCGGAGTTCCCTATTGTCCGGGCTTATCCAAATCCGGTAATCAAGTTTCTCCGTTGACATCTTGATTATGACTCTGTAATTTGATCGATTTTCTTCAAAACTAGGAAGGACTTGGTTGAATGCTAAAGCTGTATGAAAGGAAAAGTAGAAGAAGAATTATGCATAATGGAGTAGGGAGTTGGAAACTTCTTTTTTTTTTTTTTTATCTTTCCCCTGAAAACGGAAATAACAACATTGTACGGATGTCTCTGCTATAGAGACAAGGTTGTTAATATGGTTAACACAACTTAGGATGAAATTTAATGGCTCTTTCCAATTCCTGGCCCTCTGAGTTACATGTGATTAATTAGCTAATTAAACTACTAAATGAAAACCAAACAACAATGTAGCAGTAGATTACAGACGGTAATGTCTGTATAAACTGTAGCCTATTATGGCGGGGTGGGTTTAAAAGAATTCTAGGTGGTTCAAAACAAACCTAAAAAAAATAAAAAATAAAAAGTTAAAGATACAAATATATGTTGAAAACAGAAATTTACTATAAAAACCACGCCTCTGGAAATTCGTCTTCTTACCTAAAATAAACAACATGATACGTAGAAAAGTAAAAACTGTTAAGTCAAAGAAAAATTTACTAAATTACCGAAACTAATATTCAATTTTGGGGAGCTAAGAGGTAAAATTTTAATTTGTAGTTAAAAATCTTATTGGGAAAGTATTAAATTTTTAGAGTTATGACACCAATAGCATGCATTTTAATATTATAGATTTTAAGTATTTATTTTATTTGAACGCACACAAACACGGACATGTATACATACGTTTAGATGTTTGCATACTCTTTTACATAATGATGTCATCTCTAGCTCTTTATTAATATCATTACTAATATTCCAGATTATGTCATGTATATGTCAATCTAATGTTTATATTTAGTAGTAAATTAGTATGACATATGTAAGATTATTTTTACCATAATATATATAGATTTGATTGTAAATATTATAAGTTGATTAGTAATAAGACTAATACAAGTTACACAAAGAGCTAGTAGTAAGATGTAAGGGTGAATGGGTAATCCTATTGTACAGTGTACTCACTCAAACAGTGCTCTACCAAATAGGTTCCGAATGGATAAAGAGAGTCCAGGATAGGTTCCGAATAGCAATTTTCTGAAATTTGCTCCTATAGATAGTGTACGAATATGATATCAAGGTACTTGTATCCACCTTAGAATCTGTACTCTAGAGTATATAGGGTGCAGATTTTATGGTAGCATAAAGAGGGCTTGATTTGCATGTCTTAGAATAGTTTTCACGAGGGATTAGATTCTCATAATGAAGTTCTTACGTACTAGATGCATCATAACTATGTGTTTGTATTAGTTTATGGATTGGAATCTTGGTTTTGTAAAGCATGATTTATATAGATAAAGTGCCATGTAAATCTTGTAAGCAGGTATTAAAGATTCTTGAAGTTGGTTAAGTGAGTTTGATATAGTGGTAATAGACAAAATAAGGTAAGGTTATAAAGTTGTAGAACACCATATTGTGCCTTAGATATGTTTTATAGTAAGATAGATGAGATCACAGTATTTGTAACCCTTTAAGATAGGTTTCATTGTCCTAAAACTCTTTAACATAGGTTTGTCATGTTGGAATTCAAATATCATGGAAATAGGTTATTGTATTTCAACCTTCTTGTAAAGTTAGAAGTAGAGCTAAAAGGTTCAAAAATAAAAGTAGTTATTTTCATAATTCCAAGTGAGTTAAAAGCAAATAGAAGCACTAGAATTAAGGGCAGAAAGTTCATCTCTATGTTGTCTCACTAAAAATGGGAGCAGAAAGTTCACCTCTACAAATTTGATAACTTAGAAACTATTAGTCCAGTATAAGATATCAAGAGGGGAGTAAATTGATATCTTTAAAAAATTAAAAAAAATCTTTTTCCAAGTTAGATTGAAATCGCCCCTCTTAATAACTTAATTTGGTAAACAGTGATACTTTAATAATTCAACACATAGATAACAAGCAAGTAAACAACTTGCAAAAGAGATAAAGAGGACAAAATCATACTCAAGATTTAAAGAGCTTCGACCTTATGTCTATTGCTCTCTTCCAACTCCACTGTTAGGGACCTAATCTTTCTCACCAATGTTATTCCACTTGATCTACTATTTCAAAATCAAATCAAGAGAAGTCCACAAATTTCTGCCACACTTAACTTTCATAACTTTTTGCTCTACCTATCTAACCTCTCTATAGTCTAAGGTAATTACAAATCTACAGAGTACAAATCAAACTTCTCTTACATAACACTCAAACAATTAATAATGATTACAAACATAAATGAGAAGAACAATAATATTCTCAAACAATTTGAAACAAGAACAGAATGAAGATAGTTGAAAAAATAGCTTTAGTTCAACTCTTTGGAGAAGTCTCTAAGAAGTGCTCGATGTTTTTCAAAATAGTAAGCAATGATTACGATGAGAGTATACTCTTTTGATCACTTCATAATTTTTGAATCATCTTCTCTTTTATACTTAAATTCTCTAACAACTTAATTCTTGAAGACATTAATTGATTTATGTTTATCCAATATCCAACGTTTAAGATGTTTTCATATATTTTAGAAAATCTTCTAAATTTAAAAATTGATTCTAATCTTATCTCGGTTACACATACTTGATGGATATACTTTGATCAACAACTCCAAATAAACTTGAAATTTAAATTTGATATCCCTAAGTTTTCGAGATTAGCTTAACCCTGATATAGTATTTCAATATTTTCTTATAACTCAAAAATTATTTCCCGTGAAAATCCCTATAAATCCAAATACCAACTTTAGTTGAAATGGGATTAAGTGTATTCCCCAATTATACCCTATCTAGTAGAGCTAGTCCTTGTATACTTTGAATCTGATAATTTGACATCCTTCTAGTTTAACCTTTTGAATAAACTTTTGATGATGTTTCGGCTTATAAAGTTTCTAAGGAACTTCCTAAAGTACTGTATTGACTTATCTTATATAAACTTCTAAAGAACTGCTTGTATACTTTCCAAATTTATTCTTTTTCAAATAATTTAGACCTTCTATGAAAATCTCTAAATGAAATCTTAATTTGAAATTAACATTCTAATGAACTATCTAAATACCTATACACTTGTTCTTACATTAGTATTCCACTCTTTTTATTATCACCAAAATTCATAAGAGAAACTTAACATTCTCTCCCTTTTTGATGATAACAAAACACTTGTAAATCCAAAAACATGTATACAAAGAAAACAAATTCAACATTCATTACATTGGCATATTAAAACTTATATGCTATGTTAGCTATGTTTAATTGATGTTGTTAATTTACATGTTTTTAACCTTTTTCCCCCTTTTTGTTATCATTAGAGATCATTTAAATACTCCCCCTTAATATTTATAAACAAACAGCATATGAAAAAACTGAAAGATATCTTCATTGATATGAAGAAAGTACATAAGCATAGTCTCTAAGTAGACTTGATACAAAAGGAACAGAAAATTGACCTTAATATGACAAAGACAAGAAAACATAATAATAGAGCAGAATTTTGAGAGACAACACATTAAACATTGAATTTATTTTTGAATCCGCTTTGTCTTCTTCTTAGCACAAAGCTTCATCCTACTAGAGTAAGTGATGGCTAGCTTGCCAAGAGAAGGTTTCAGATTAGTAAATTGCTACACACTTGAGGTTAATTCACTTTCCTTGATTGGAGTTGGACTGGAATGAGTTAGATCTGTCGCACTGCTATTCTTGATGGATCCTACAGAAATAGTTTCTGTATTTCCCTCAGGAGTAGTTTATCCTCCAAGGTTAAGGACAAGAGTTAAAGTAAGATTGGCAAGAGGATCCTTACGTTCAAATGTGTGAGGGGAAATGATAGGAGTGTTTTGTGGTTCTTGATTAGGTAGTTGATCAATTTGATTAATGTAGACACCTCATTTTTGTCAATTTTTTTTTTTTTTTTTTTTTTGCTAATTGAGCCAGGTTAATGAATAAAAAGAAAAATGAAAAATAAATAATAAAAATAAATAAATAAATAATAAAAAATGAAAAAACTAAAAAATAAAATAAAGAAAATCAAGTTAGGTCATAGGAAGTTAAGTCAAAAGTCAAGTCGTGTCAAGTTAGATTAAGTTGAGTTGTTAAATCAATTATTAAGATAGGCTAAATCAATTAGTTTTGGGTTAAACCAATTTAAGGGCTCAAAGTCGGGATTTATTAAATTATTGGGCTAAATTGGATCAGGCTAAACCTTAAAAGAAAAGCCCGAACTAGCTACGATTTCTAGAAGTTAAGGTAAATCTAGGTTAAATTGCATACAAATATTTCGTATCTTTGATACAAAAGGTTCAATTTTAGAACCTATAAATAGCAAGTTAGTCAGTAATTCAAGAAGAGTTTTTTTTCCACACAACACCCAAAACACCACACATGCACCCACAAACCCTAACATACCACAACCACGCCATACACACCACCACACCACCCTACCCTCATGCACCACCATGCGCCCCCACACACCACCACATGAGCACTATGCACCACAACCACGTCACACTGCATCACCGCCTAGATCCACACTGCATTACTGCCCAATCGTCGCCCACTGTCGCCCCAAGCCATAGCCCGAGTCACCACCCAAACGCCCTCACCTGTATCGCCCATCGCTGTTGCCAACATCGCCTAGACTATCACCTAGTCCATCGCCACTAATGTCCCAGACCATCGCCTAGTCGCTCACCTATACCGATCGAGTCACTGCCCGTGCCATCGCCCTCACTCGCCCGTATGTCGCCTAATCTCTCGACCGTGTATTACCCAAGTCACCACTCGTGCCATCGCCCTTGCTTACTCGTATGTCACCTGAGCTCTCGCCTGTGCTATTGCCCTCTCTCGCCCGAAATCTCGCCAGCTCTTGCCCATCTACTTGCCCACATACGCTTAAGTCATCACCTAAGTCACCGCCCATGCTCGCCCACGTCACTTAGATCACTGCCTAATACCGACAGTCCAATGCTAGGTAATTTTTTTTTTTATTATTTGATTTTGTTTATTTTTATTAATTTTCTTTATTAGTTATTTATTTTTATTATTAATTAATTTTTTGTGTTTAAGTACAATTTTTTTTTATTTTGCAATTTTTGTTAAATTAGGTTTTTTTTTTTGAAAAATCATGTTTTATTTAAGAAAAAATATATTTTTAACACTTAGTAGTTTTGGAAAAAATAAAAAATCTAAATTGAGTTTTTTAAAAAAAGAAAGGATAGTTAATTAGGGTTTTTGTTTAATTTAGGAAAATTATATTTTTTAGGTTTTTTCTTAAAATAATAAATTGATAAAAAAATATAAATTTGGTTCGGTTTTCAAAATAAAAAATGACTCATTCACTAAAAATTTTATAAAAAAAAAAAACTTACGGTCAATTTGATTTCGATAAGCAGATACATAGGCACCTTCAGGGCAACTGTTAAAAAATAAAAATTTTTCCCCTTTTTAGAAACTCATAATAAAAAATTTATTTTTATCTACTTTTGCCTATTTAGGTATATTTAAATATTTTTAGAAAATTTACACAAAAATAAAACCCATCAATTTCTTTTAATTTTCACATAGTGATTTAGTCTTAATAAGTTAGCCCCCGAACCTGATTTTTTCTGGTTTAATTTTGTAAAAATTAATTTTTTTTAGAATATCCGTAGACTAGTGGTCAAATTAGAGTTTTTCCACCCAAAAACCCTAATTTTATTTTTACTAGTTGAAGCGGATGGCAACTCCATTTTAATAAAAAAAAAAACAAAAAAACAAAACAACATTTTATTTTCCTTAGTTTAATGTCGAGTAATTTATATTAAACGGGCAGGGTTTAATATATGTTAAATTAAGGAAACCAAAATAAGACTCGACAAAACTGGCGATTCCATTAGGGACCACTTGTTAGCTAACCATGTAAAAATTAAAAATTTAATTTATGGGTTTTTTATATTATTTTTTTCTTTTATTGTATTATAGTATTACTATTTTTTTTTTTAATGATGCAAGCCTAAGAACAAAGCTTGGCCCAATGGGCCTTTTGGGGGGTTAGGAAGAATTTTTTTTTAATCATTTGTATGTTTAGATGTAGTCGAACCTAGGCTATCTTAGGAACCTAAGATAGGTCGCTATTATGTAACCATTAAGTCATTGAGGTCATTACCTCTACCAAACGGTGATAAGCGAGCTCACTCAAGCTTCAATGTAACCTACCAAGCTTTGATGTAGCCTACCAGGCTTCTCTTCAATAAGCCTTAAAACTGTAGAGCCTAAAACCCATAAACCCTACCCTCTTACATCATTCTTTTTGAAAAAGGGCTAGTTATTTCTTGTAAATTATAGGAAAAGTTCAATTTAATCTGCATTTAGTTCATCATCCATTTTCAATTAAATAAATTTTTAACCCTTATATATAAGTATTCACGAGCTTCATTTTTATTAAATCATATTTTGAATATACTTATATATAGGGCCGCTCTTTGACTATGGATTTGTCATAATTCCTATAATTTATTAATTACCGACTCCTATTACATTGCATGCACGTGTAACATATTGCATTTTCATATATTTGATTACATTTGTTTTTCTATGAATATCTTATTTCTAGTGCTATATGTGTTTCATTTTTATTGTCCCTTAATCAATGAAAGGCTGTGCAATTTCTAAGGAAATCTTTGCAAAAGATGCAAAATTATTAATATCAGATCCAACTTCATTCTAAATCTAGAGTCCTCATTGTAAATAGTCGTCACATTTTATTTCATTTATATCTTTTTATAATATAGATATGGACAGTCAGGGTAGTATCAGTCTAAAGCCCGTTAACCCAAAGCCCATCTATGAAGTCCAATTGGATAAGTACTTCTTCCCCGAAGCCATCCTAAAAAATTGGTTGAACCTACTTCCGCTCACCAAGCAAAATCACATATGCAAGAAGATCGGGCCAATCATATCCCTCATTCAAGTCTAGCTCCATTGGCCTCTAATCTAGGCTCTTATCCATTATTAAAATCCAAAAGCTGTAGCTTTCAACTTCGGCCCCCATGTATTGATACCCACCATAGAAGAATACTCATAGCTACTTAGTGCCCTGCCCCTTAAGGCAGCATAGCTATCCCTGATCTCAGAGTCCAGCCTGAGAAAATCTTCATGATGCTATTAGGGGTCAAGAAGTAAGCCTTGGCCCCATTCTTATCTTCAAAGGGCCAAAAATGTCTCAGTATCCTAAGATTAATGGAGTGGTTTTCAAGCCCAAATGCTTACTAGAAATATCGCCAAATCTTCTATGGAGGATATGAATCGTGGGCCAAAAGGAGGGTCAACGCCTTTATTGTAGCAATGTTTAAAATAGTGTTGTTTCCCTTCAGCTACGATTAGGTCCACTATAGGGTTGTCGAGCTAGTGACTCAATTCCTAGCTGGTAAATCTTATATACCAACATTATTGGAAGAACAGTTCAAGACGCTTACTTACCTAAAGAAGCAGGGGCACGGTTATTTCATGGCTAACCCTACAATCCTTACCTTATGGTTTCTTAGTCACATATAAGGGTATGGAGGGAATCTTCTTAGTTAGTCCTTGATAAAGAATATGGACCTAATTGACGAATTTGCTCGCCACCTCAGGGTATTAGATGAAGCTCAGTTTAAAGGATGGGTATCAGTTATCAACAAAATGCAACTAGCAGACTTTATGTGGACAACTAGATGGAGCCATTGCACTCAAGCCATCTTGGGGTGCACCGATTATGCAAGAGTTCCCCTTATTAGTATTATGAGCTGTACCAAATATTTTACGGCTTATATCATCAAACATTTGGGGCTATTGCAAGAGATAGCCTATAGAGACTCCTTAGACGTCGTCATAATGAATTATTAAGATCCCTGTCTATCCATAGCTACTCTAATCCAACGATTAGCATAACTTATGAAGCTGTGGGAATGAAGTGAAGTCAAGAAGATAGTCAATGTAGGAACTTTGAGGGGCAAAATCGAAGAATACCAAGCCACTAAGCAGTTCATTTATGATCAATTGGAGAAGACTAAAAAGATACGGTCTGAAGCTTCAGATGTATTTAGACATAAGCTAGATCCAACACATCTTTCACCCGTTGAGCAGGCCTACTGAAACACCATACAGGCCAAAGTTGAAGCTTAATTCTAATAAAGTAAGAGGATCGTTGAACAATTAAGGTTGGAAAATGAGAGACTGCTAGAGGAAAATCAATTCTTAAGGAACAAGATTTGAGAAAGGGATGTTATGGTATGAAGACTTATGAGGAAAGTTGATGAAGCTCATCCTAACCAGATCCGTCGGCTCTTGTAGATATAAGATTTAAGTTTTTTTTTTAAGATTAGTTACGAGCTTTTCTTTTCCTTTCACTTAGTCCATTGTATGAGTTGAATCTTATGATTAATAAATTTGCAGCTTCAGTAAAAAAAATTTTCATTAATTGCGCAGTCTCTTACTCATTATTATTATTTGTTTGTTTGTTTATTTGACTTTTAAAAAAGAAAAAAAAAAACACAAAATGAGGCAAACAACAAAACAAAAAAGGTTACAAAAAACAAAAAAAAAAAAAACAAAAAATCTTTAATCCACCGAAAAGTCTAAAACTTAGGTTTTTGCATACAATTTTGAAGATAACATCCAAGCGAGCAGACTTAACTAAAAGCTCGATATTCACTCATTCTAAGGCAAGGATGTCAACTCAGGGTATTGGAAATTTCAGTCAAATCGAGCCTAACCTAAGATTAGCAATTCTAGAAGAAAACATAAACAAAATGGCCAAACAAATTCAGGCTCTCACTCAATCTATTGGGATCCTTAACAATAGATAAGGATCTCAAACTAAACCAAGCCAAAATGCAGAAATGACCCCTCCCCTTGAGTTGGAAGATGAAGAATGAGCCCCTAATGCTGAGGTATGGAGGAAAGAGATCGAAGAGAAACACCATGAAATGGAAAGGAAGGTCATGCAAAAGTTAACAAAGAAGATGAAAACCCTAGAAATGGTAAATGGTTTTGAACAAATGGGAATGATCAATTTACCGACCTATAAAAACAATGACTTCCCAAAAAGATTTAAGATGCCAAAATTTGAGAAATATGATGGGACTGGCTGCCTGAAACTCCACACTAGGTTGTACATCAGGAAAATGAGGAAATACATGAACTATGATAAGGTGATGGTCTAGACTTTTTAAGACAGCTTGACTAGGCCTGCTTTAACCTAGTATGCCCAGTTGGACTTGAATGAAATTGATACTTGGGATAAGTTAGCATGGGCTTTCTACAGCCAGTATAAATTCAACATTGAAGTCACTTCGTTCATGTGGGATTTGAACAATCTACGAAAGAAGACCAATGAAAATTTTTAAAAATATGCCCAAAGATAGAGGGGCATGGCAACTAGGGTAACTCCATCCTTAACTGAAAAGGATCTAACCTTCACTTTCATTAATATTCTTGGAAGCCCGTATTACCAACACTTGGTTGGGTACCCTGCTTCCAATTTTGTAGAAAATGTAGCCTTACGAAGCTGAATTGAGGAAGCCATTACTACTAGGAGGCTCCCTAATCCTGAAACAATTGAAAAGACAACACCTCCTCTAAGATTTTCCAACAAAGCTAAGGAAACCACCATCAACGTTGTCAATACCGGTAACCTTATCAAACCTACAACCCTAGTAGCTATGATGGAGGATCTAATCCCCCACCAAGTCCAAATCAGAACAACTACCCACAGAGAAGACAGTTTACACATATTCCTATTTCTCTAAGTCAGGTTCCCACACGATTAAGGAAGGAGAATCTCTTGACATTTGAAATACCAAGAGAAGGGCAAAGATTGAGGGATTATAACTTGGAGCTTCGATGTGATTATCATCTGGGGCAAGTAGGGCATTCTACAAACCAATGATGGAGACTTAGACATAAAATCCAGGATCTTATTAATGCCAAATTAGTTCAATTAGATTTCATCCAGACTCCCACTCCTAACATGGCTAACAACCCTCTGCCAAATCATAGACATTCGATCAATATGATCATTGCTGAAGCTTCTAAACCAAAAATCAACCTAAACAGTCTCCCCATCACTATCAAGGAGATAGCGTAGAATCTAAGGAGGGCTGGGTACCTGCAAGATATGAATCTCTAGGATAAGACTCGAACCAAACTGATGATATATCAACTACTTAAGGAAGGAAAGATAAAGATATCATGGCTATAACAATTCCAAAACCATGAAAGAGAAGCACTTAGAGGGAGCTTAGAAAGAGATATGAAGCCAAAGATCCGACCGTTGACACCTTAGGAGAACCAATAGGGAAGTTTGAGTATTTGGTGGATTACACCAATTCTCCTGCCATATACGCTAACACCCTACCCACTGGATGAGGTCCAGAATTTAGGGTAGAGGACAAACTCATTGTAGAAGCTAAGAAGGCAGTTGGGATGGTTGGAATGATTAGAGATGGGCCCAAGCCGTTGATTTTTGAATGTGATGGAAAGACTAAGAAAGTTGAGGAATCGAGAAAGCCCAAGAAGATCGCTTTTAATGTCCCGATAACCCTAGAGAATTATAAAGCAACACCTTTGGATTACCAAGTGATGAATCAAACGATTAGGGCCTCATTACCCATAGTTAGTGGGCTTACCCGCTTAGGACAAATTTATGATTAGCATGAGGAAGCCAAGAGGAAATCTAATATAGAAGAGGCTTCTCAAAAAATTTTTAAAGATACGAAAGAAAAAGATTAGAATGTTACCAAGAAGATAGTGAAGGCCAGTGAATACAAGATAATTGATCAGCTAGCCAAGGTACCTGCTTAGATTTCTTTAATGGGCTTACTATTGTCATTAGATACTCATCGAGAGGCATTGATTAAAATTCTGAAGGAGGTTAAGGTACCTGAAGGGATTTTTACAGAAAAACTAGGGTTAATGGTAAGCTCAACATTTGGAGTGGATCAGATCTCATTTTTGCTAGACGAGCTAGGTAAAGAAGAAGACTGGCACACAAAGCCCCTCTTCATAGTAGTTAAGTATGCAAGGAAAGTAGTTGTTCAAGTTTTGATAGATAATGGGTCATCATTAAACGTGTGTCCATTGGCGACAATAAATTTACTTGGTGTGGAGGCGATTGAAATAAAGCCCATCTTGATTTCAGTAAGGGCTTTTGATGGATCAAAACGAGAGATAATTGGAGAAATCGGGTTGTAAGTCGAAATTGGCCCATAGGCGTTTACTATCCTATTCTAAGTTCTTAACATCTCGCGAACTTTCAATCTTCTGCTAAGAAGACCGGGGATGCATTCAACAAGGGCAATTCCATCCAACCTATGTCAGAAAGTGAAGTTCATAGCCAATGGATAGTTGGTTACCATTCTTGGGGAACATGACTATGAGATTTACAAAGAAACGACTATTCCTTATGTTGGGAATGAAGAATTAGAAGAGCCAGGGTTACAAATTTTTAACAAAGTCGATATGATCGAAGAAGCAAGACAAAGGGTACAAGGTCATTTGAAACAACCTAAGCAACAGATTGGAATGTTCAGACTTGGATATGAGTCCACTGAAGAGGAGATTTAAAAAATGAAGGCTAAAACTAGGAGCAAAAGAGGGGATTAGTTGTACCATGCTCACATAGATTTTACAGAGATTCATCTGACATTCCCAACACTAGCTAATGTTCAAGAACATGAAGTAGCTGGTTTATCTAAGGTCCTGACTCAGCAATGCAACATCGATTCAAATGGGAGAGAAGATGTCCATGTACTAGTTTCTTTGTGCAACTGGTTTTCTATTCCCATCAATAGATCTCTCTAGAAACATAAAATTAGATTAATTAGGAATATTCGATTTCAATAATTAGTCTGATTAGTTAGGTCTTTTCTATCAGACAATTTGAGTTAATTCATTCAATAAAATTCATTGCTTTCCTTCTATCAATTCTTCCTTGTTATTTATTTGTCGTCCTTTTCTTTTTCCTTTACTCCTTAGGTCAGATAAAAATGATGAGCATAATGGATATCTCGCGCATGTAAATGATGAAAGTACCAATATCACCTTCAACCCTGCTGAGTCAGGCGTCGAAGATGATATTGAGACTTCAAATGAAATTCAAGAGAGTTAGTGTCGACATGAACAGGGTAGAGTGATCATTGATGAACTAACGGATATGATTAATTTGGGAACAGAGGAAAATCTACAAAATTTGAAAATTAGTGGTAATTTAACAAACGTTCAGAAGCAGGAGTTGTCACAATTGTTATCAGAATACTTAGATATTTTCGTTTGGTCTTATGAAGATATGCCCAGTTTAGACTCGTCCATTATGGTTCACAAGTTGCCAACTAGAGAAGAAATTAAACCAAAAAGACAAAAACTTAGACGATCTAGGCTAGATCTACTCCTCAAAATTAAAGAAGAAGTCAAGAAGTTGTTAAAAATTGAATTCATAGAAGTATCAGATTACCTCGAATAGGTAGCCAACATGGCACCAGTGTTGAAGAAAAATGGGAAGGTCAAGGTTTGCGTAGACTTTTGTGATTTAAACTAGGCAACACCAAAGGATAATTTTCCTTTACCGCATATTGATGTATTAGTAGATAACACAGCTTGGAATCATCTTTTCTCGTTCGTAGATGGTTTCTCGAGGTATAATCAAATCAAAATGGTAGAAGAAGATAAAATTAAAACAACATTTGTTACCACTTGGGGAACGTTTTGTTATCGCATGATGTCATTTGGGTTAAAAAATGCTAGGGCAACTTACTAGCGTACTATGGTTGCCTTATTCCATGACATGATGCATCAAGAAATCAAAGTTTATGTGGATGATATGATTGCTAAATCTAACGAGAATGAAAATTACGTAGATATTTTGCGTAAACTATTTGAGCAATTGAGGAAGTTTCAATTGAAGTTGAATCCTGAAAAATGCACTTTTAGAGTTACTTCGGGCAAATTGTTGGGATTCGTAGTGAGTAAGAGAGGAATAGAAGTAGACCCAGATAAATTCAAGGTAATCGTAAGTATGCCTACACCTAAGACTATCAAAGAAGTTAGAGGATTACTAGGGAGATTAAATTACATTGCTCGATTTGTATCACAGCTAACTGATAGATGCAATCCGTTGTTTAAGCTATTGAGGAAGAATACCACGATAGAGTAGGATGAAGAATGTGAGCATACATTTGCTAAAATCAAAGAATATCTCATGAATCCTCCTGTACTGCTCACTCCCACACCGGGACAGCCGTTGATCCTTTATTTAACGATTCTCCCTGAATCGATGGGATGCATGCTGGGGCAGAAAGACAAAAAGGGAAGAAAAGAGCATCCTATATACTATTTGAGCAAGAAATTCATGGAAGGCAAGAAAAAGTACTCAAAAGTGGAAAGAACATGTTAAACCTTAGTATGGGTGATGCATAGACTCAGGCAGTACACTTTCTATTACTCGATAGAATTGTTGACAAAACATGACCCGTTGAGGTATTTAGTGGAAAAGCCGATGTTAATTAGAAGAATATCGAAGTGGCAGATGCTATCTCTAAATTTGATATCAAGTACGTAAGTTAGAGTTCAGTCAAATGGCAGGCAGTGGCTAATCAATTGACAAAATACCCATTAAAAGATAAAGACAGGGGTTCACAATTTCCAAATGAAAATGTGATGGTGGTAAACGAATTAAGTGGTGAGAAGTTAGGATGGACAATGTATTTTGATGGAGTAACCAATGTGTTTAGATGTAGGATAGGAGTAATATTAGTATCACCTGAGGATAACCATTTTCCTGTAGCAGCAACATTAACATTCTCATATACCAACAACATAGCAAAATATGAAGCCTACATTTTAGGGCTCAAAATGGCGCTAGATATGGGAATACAAGAATTGGAAGTGTACGGAGATTCTTCTCTTATAATTCTCTAAATCTTAGGGGAATATAAGACAAAGGACGAAAAATTAATACCTTGTCACGAACATTTAAGCACGCTAGTTGAAAAATTCCAAGAGATTTCATTCACTTACATTCCAAGGATCTAGAATCAGTTTGCCGATGCATTGGCTACATTAGCATCAATGGTGAAAGTCATAGACGGAATAGAAATTTAGCCCTTGAAAATTCAAGTGGAAGAAAAACCAGCTTTTTGCCTTGCAGTTAAAGGGAAGGGAACAAAAGAACCTTGGTATCACTATATTAAGAAGTTACTTCAAATGGGAGAATTTCTTACAGATGCTAATAGAAAAGATAGAAAAACTTTAAGAAGGTTGAGTACTTATTGCTTATTAAGTGGGGCCACGTTATACAAGAGGTCACCAAATGCAAAACTACTAAGGTGTGTTGATGAAGAAGAAGCCGAGAAATTGAAAAAAGAAGTGCATGAAGGAGTTTGTGGTCCTCACATGAATGAGTATATGTTAGCTAGAAAAATCATGAGAATAGGTATTTCTAGATGACGATGGAATCGGATTGTATCATGCACATGAAGCATTGTCACTTATGTTTGGTGTATGCTAACAAAATCAACATTCCTCCCTATGAATTGCATGTGTTGTCAACTCCTTGATGTTTCTCGATGTGGGGAGTTGACATGATTGGTCTAATTTCGCGAACAACTTCAAACAGGCATAGATTCATTTTAGTCATGATTGACTATTTTATTAAGTAGGTAGAAGCAACATCGTATGCTACGGTGACCAAAGGAGTAGTGGTCAAATTCTTCAAAAGAAATATTATTGCAAGATATGGTGCACCTAAGTCTATTATTATAGACAACAGGACAAATTTGAATAACAAGTTAATGGATGAAGTATACCGCCAGTTCAACATCAATCACAAAAATTCAACTCCATACCAACCTCAAATGAATGGAGCCATTGAAGCCGCTAATAAGAACATAAAAAAAATCATTGAGAAGATGGTGATCACATATAAAGATTGGCATAAGATGCTTCCCTTTGCTCTCATGGCCTATAGAACTTCAATCAAAACTTCTAATAGTGCAACTATGTATTATTAGTGTACGAAACTGAAGCGATATTACCAGTAGAAGTAGAAATACCTTCGTTCTAAGTATTGGTAGAAACTTAGCTCGATGAAGTAAAGTAGATAGAGAAGAGAATTTGAATCTCCTATATGAGCGAAGACTTGCAACGATATGTCATGGTCAATGCTACCAACAACGAATGGTCCAAGCTTTTAACAAGAAAGTACGCCCAAGGCACATCAAAGAGGGAGAATTAGTGTTGAAGACAGTGTTACTGAACGCAAAAGACCATAGGGGCAAGTTTGCTCCGAATTACGAAAGCCCTTATGTGGTGAAGAGGGTATCATCAAGAGGTACATTAGTGTTGATAGAGATGGATGGCCCGGAATTAAGAGGACTAGTGGATTCGGATACAGTCAAGTTATATTATCCATGAAAATGGAGATTTGACAAAGACTTCAATTTTTCTTGAATAGATTGTAGTTAATCTTTCATCGTTTACAAGTAAAGTTGATATCCGTGAATGTTTTCAAATTCGGAAGGTCATTAACCAACAAACACTCCACCAATAAACCCTGTTTCTTAACCTCATAAACTTAAATAACAAACACTTACCATTGAGTCTAAATCACTAAATAAATTGAAATCGAATTTTCTTAATAATTTAATCTTGTTTATTCGAAAAGAGATTTATTATTCAAAAGTCATAAAGAGTAGAAATTGAAATTTGAAATCAGACCAAGTAAATTCAAGGCATGGGCATGGTTCAATTACAAGATTCAAAGGAAAGAACAGAAGAAAAGAAAAGAAAATAAAAGAAGAAAGAAAAGAGAAAGGGAAAAGAAAAAAAAAAGAAGCAAGCATAGACCCTTGGAGAAATTTTGCTGATTGAATGAGTGAATATTAGGAGTCAATGTAAACATACCAACCAGTTGCTATCTAAGAAATCCTTTAGTCCCAAAAAAAATAATTTTGAAAAAAATGTTTAAAAAGAAATCTTTTAAGGAATTAAGCTAGTTTTGAAAATCAATCTCGAAGAGATCTATCCTCTTCAAATCATAAACCAAAAGGAATCTCGGAAAAATCTATCCTCTTCGAATTCTCCATCAAACCAAAACAAGTTAATTTTACTCCAATGGTTCTTGTCTTATCCTTCCAAAATAGACACCATTAAACCCTATCCTTCCAAGATAGGCTTCCCTTGAAATTTTTACTCTATCCTTCTAAGATAAACACCGTTAAATCTTATCTTTCCAAGATAAGCCCCCTTGAAAACTTTTGCACTATCTTTTCACAATAGACACCATTAAGCCCTATCCTTTCAAGATAGGCCCCCTAACCTTTTGTTCTATGGGTAATTTATTCTTTACATCAACATTTCAAGTTGATATCCTTCATCAAAATAAAACACAAATCAGTTCAAAGTAGGGTTTGGCAAAAATAGATATCTTTTTTTGTTTTTATAGCAAAGTTCTAATCGAACTTTGCTAAAAAGAGGGGCAGCTATAGACACCCATTCTTGCCATTTTTTATTTTTTATTTTTTGTTAATTAAGCCAGGTTAATGAATAAAAAGAAAAATGAAAATAAAAAAAATGAAAAATAAATAATAAAAAATGAAAAAACGAAAAAATAGAATAAAGAAAATCAAGTTAGGTCATAGGAAGTTGAATCAAGAGTCAAATCGTGTCAAGTTAGATTAAGTTGAGTTGTTGGATCAATTATTGAGATAGGCTAAATCAATTAGTTTTGGGCTAAACTAATTTAGGGGCTCAAAATCAGGATTTATTAAATTATTAGGCTAAATTAGATTAAGCCAAGCCTTAAAAGAAAGCTCAAACTAGCTAGGGTTTTTAGAAGTTAGGGTGAATCTAGGTTAAATCACAAATAAATCTTTCGTATCTTTGGTAGGAAAGGTTCAATTTTAGAACCTATAAATAGCACGTTAGTTAGTAATTCAAGGAGAGTGTTTTTTTCACACAACACCCAAAACACCACACATACCCCCATAAACCCCTACGTACTACTACACCACCCTTATGTGCCACTATGCACCCCCACACACTACTGTATGAGCACCACATACCATAACCACGTCACACCGCATCACCGCTTAATCCACGCCACCAGCACCACTGTCCAAGTGTCGTCCACTGTCGCCAAAAGCACTGCCCAAGCATTACCCACTGTCGCCCGAAACCATAGCTCGAGTTATCGCCCAAACGCCTTCACTTGCGTCGCCCATCATTGTCGCCAGCATCACCCAAACCATCGATTAGTCCATTGCCACTGACATCCCAGACCATCACCCAGTCGCTCGCTTGTACTATCTGTGCCATTACCTTCGCTTGCCCGTGTATCACCCGAGCTCTCACCCGTACTATCACCCTCTCTCACCCAATTGCACACCCATCTACCTACTCATCCGTTAACCCACGTACACCCAAGCCATCGCCCGAGTCACTACCCGTACTTGTCCACAGTATCACCTACGTCGCGCAGATTACTACCCAACACCGACTGTTTAATGCTAAATTTTTTTTATTTATTATTTTATTTTTTTATTTTTGATAATTTTTATTAATTTGCTTTATTGGTTATTTATTTTTATTATTAATTAATTTTTTGTGTTTAAGTGTAATTTTTTTTATTTTGCAATTTTTGTTAAATTAGGTTTTTTTTTGAAAAATCACATTATATTTAATAAAAAATATATTTTTGACACAGTAGTTTTGGAAAAAATAAAAAATATAAATTGAGTTTTTTAAAAAAGAAAGGATAATTAATTAAGGTTTTTGTTTAATTTAGGAAAATTATATTTTTTTAGGGTTTTTCTTAAAATAATAAATTGATAAAAAATGTAAATCTAGCTTGATTATCAAAATAAAAAATGACCTACTCACTAAAAATTTTATAAAAAAAGAACTACGATCGATTTAATCCCAATTAGTGGGTACGTAAATACCTTTAAGACAACCGTTAAAAAATAAAATTTTTTTTCCCCTTTTTAGAAATTCGTAATAAAAAAATAATTAAAAAATCATTTTTAGTTACTTTTGCCTATTTAGGTATATTTTAATATTTTTAGAAAAATTATAAAAAAATAAAGCCTATCAATTTCTTTTAATTTTCACATTGTGATTTAATCTTAATAGGTTAGCTCCCAAACCTAGTTTTTTCTATTTCAATTTTCTAAAAATTAATTTTTTTTAGAATATCTCCAAATAAGTGGTCAAATTAGGGTTTTCCTATCCAAAAAACATAATTTTATTTTTACTGGTTGAAGCAATTGGCGACTCCATTTTAAAAGAAAAAAAGCAACATTTTCTTTTTCTTAGTTTAATATCGAGTAATTTATATTAAGCAAGCTGGGCTTAATATAGGTTAAATTAAGGAAACTAAAATAAGGCTTGACAATTAGCTTGGTGTAAAGTAGATACAGGAGAGTGATATTCTATTTATGGAGTGTGAAGATTCAATTCAAGAGTAGGTAGTTCAATGGTTTATCAATAAGATGAGGTTCTTCACTAACCTTGGACTCATGTACAATACCTAATCTTTGAATAGATTTTTCATGCTTGTAATTTGATCCTTAACCACTTTCCTAATAACTTCTTTGATTCCTTCAAATAGTTGTTCCACAAACATAGAGCTTTTACCTTATTTAGAGGGTAGAATCTCAAAATCTATACTCTCTAAATAACTATCTAAAAGTAATCCAGCCACTTCTCTAAATTCAATCCTACCTACTCTTCCAACCATTTTTCCTTCCTTCCTATGATCCTCATTGGTAGTCTCTTTACCTCTCTTCCTATTAAGATTTCCAACCTGTTTCTATGTACCCTTTTCTTCAATAATAATCACTCTCTTTCCAATATTGGAGGGATGAACATATATGCCTCTATTGTGAGGGTGCCAAAGCTTCTTAGTCACATAAATTCCCATTTACTTCAAAAATTTTTATTCTAGTCTAGTAAGATAAAAAGGACAAGTTGTTCCTTTTGGAAACTTTAGTTTCTTAAATTTAAAAAAAGCCATTAACAGATTTCCACATAGCTTAATGTCTAGGTGCTACCAAAAATGTCCCATCAAAATATTGATTATGTCCACTTTCTTTCTACCCATCATAGCCAAAATAACCAATGCAACTTCTTTGGTCACAAAGGTTAAGCTACATGTCTTAGAAAAAATGAAAGTGTTCACAAACTTATGTAGAATTCTAACAAGTAACTCAAACTGAATGCTAAAAATGTCTCTACCAACACTCAATTCTACGCCATCTTTCATCTCAGTAAACACATTTTCTTTGGTTAATTCCATCAAATTTTCATCTTCTTAAACTTCTTTAATACCAAAACACTACATGATATCTTTTTTCGATATCTCAATTTTCTAGTTTGAAACTACATATCTCCAAACCTCTTGATGCCTATGGTCTAACCTTTTGTAAAATTCATTAATCAGTTCCCCATGCACAACTCCTCTTAAATTTCCTAGATTTCTAAGTCCAAAAGTATCTACATACTCATTCCAGTAGAACCCATTATTCTCAAAAAATTCAAAGTCCAAGAAAAATGTTTCTTTGATGAACACTTTCTTACCTTTCACAATATACCTTTTATTGGGCTTATCTTGCTGTCTAGAGGGTGGTTTCTTTGGTTTGACAACCTTTTAAGGTTTCTACATAGGTTAAGAAGTCTTAGTCCTCCATACTAGACCTACTAAGATATTTTAGGACCCATTACAACACTTTTTATGTATGTTGCATACGTTCTAATTTTGTAACATAGGGGGAATTAATTAAATATTCTTTATATTAACAAAAAGAATTACAAATTTCAATTTCATCATGGACAAATTCAAACCTAATTTCATCCAATGGTTTTGTAAATATATTCGTGAATTGGTATTCAGTTGATACAAATCCAACACTCACATCATTATTTGTTACATGATCACGAATAAAATGATATCTAATTCCTATAAGTTTTGACCTTGAATAATGAACTAGATTTTTTTTTGTTAAATTTATTGCACTAATATTATCACATTTTATAGGTATATTTTTATAACTCAGTCTATAGTCATTCAATTGTTGTTCTAACCAAACTATCTAAGCACAGCAATTCCCAATAAAAACATATTCTACTTCTGTAGTTAAAAGGGTAATAGAGTTTTGTCATAGTCTATTCCTTCTTCCTAAGACTATTCTTTAGTAACTAAGTAAGCTTTATTTCTTACAATTTTTCCTTATTCATCCAACTTATTTTTGAAAACCCATTTAATGCTTATGACCAATTTATCTTTTGGTTGTGGGATAAAGTTTCATACCTAATTTCTCTAAAATTAATCAAGTTCTTCTTGCATAGCTAAGATATAATTATTATCTCCTAAAGCCTCATCAACTGAATTAGGTTCAATTTCAAATATTAATACAAGGTGATTCTCAAAATTTTGTAAACTTGATCTTATTTTAATTCCATGTCTGACATTACCAATCACAAGTTTAGGAAGATGATCTGCTTTAAATGTAAGTGTTGATGATGCTATGTGAAAAATGTTCAAAACCTTCTAACTTATCATCTAAGCGAGTTTCAACATACCTATTGTTGAAATTTCTGGTTCTATATCTGGTTATATTTTAGAAGCTTCAAGCACTCTTGAAATTTCTAATGCTCCTTCTAATTGAGATTTTGTCTTACCTTTTAAATCATGTCTTATAGACCTCTTCGTACTTGTGCTAATTGGAAGTTCATCATTTGATTTGTCACTACCTATTTCCTTAACAAACTTGACATTTATTAATTCTTCTACTACTATTTTACTTTATTGTATACTCGATATGTTTTTGAACTTAGAGAGTAACCTAGAAAGATGGCTTCGTCAGCTCTTTTCTCAAATTTTCCTAGCGTTTTTCCTGTTTTCTTAATAAAACATTTGCAACCAAAGGTGTGAAAATATGAAACGATAGGTTTTCTTCCTTTATAAATCTCATAAGCAATTTTATTTGTCAATGGTCTAATATATACTCGATTTATAATGTAACAAGCTGTTGATGCTACTTCTACCCAAAAATAATCAGCTATACCACTTTCATTAAGTAGTGTACTCTTCATTTCTTGAATAGTCCTGTTTTTGCATTCAACCACTCTATTTTGTTGTAGAGTGTAGGTTGAAAAAAAATTATCAATGATGCCTTTTTCTTCACAAAAAGAAATAAAATCAGAATTTTCAAATTCCTTTCCATGATCAATCAATAAACTAATGATGGAGAGGCCTTTCTTGTTTTGAACTCTTCTAGAAAATATTTTGAAACTTTTAAAAGCATCACTTTTGTGACACAAGAACAAGATCCAAGTAAATCTTGAGAAGTCATCTACCATAACAAGTCCATACTTATTTCCACTAAAACTTAGAGTTCAAGTTAAACCAAACAAGTCTAGATGCAATAACTCAAAAGATCTTTAAGCAGATATAATTTTCTTGGCCTTATGTGATGAAGAACTCATTTTCTTTTTTAGACAAGTAGCACAATATGTATTTTCATGAGTATACAATTTTGGCAAACCTTCAATTAAATTCTTTTTAGACAATTTCTCAAGTTGAGGAAATTTACATGTCCTAATGTTTTGTGCCAAAGTACAGTATTATCATTCATAGAGATAAAGCAACTTTCAGATGGTTTAATTAAATAAATATTCTTCTTTCTAAAGCCTTCAAACAACTTTAATCCATTTTTGTCAAATCCAATATATTTATTATGTTCGAAGTTTATTTGATACCCTTTATCACACAATTGACTTAATAGATTATGTTTTGGTCCTTTAACCAATGATACGTTTTCAATTATTTGTGGTGCTAAAGCAATTGTACCTATATAATTATTTTACCTTTAACATTGTCTCCAAATTTCATGTACCCATCTTCCTTTCATCCCAAGTTTATGAACAACAAAGCATCACCTATCATATGTCTTAAGCATCCATTGTTAAGATACCATGTTCCATTCAACTTAACTTCGTGTTCCTACACATATCACCATACAATCAAGTCTATTTACGTACCCAACAAAATTTAGGTTCATGAAATGATAAGCTTTAGGGTACCGACCCAACCTGACTACCAAAGCCGAGATCATCTACTTGCCGACTCATTCTGTTTGCTAAGCCGAATAACCCTATTTATTACGAATAGAGTGCCAAAAAGCATAAGGCTAAGACAACGATTGATCCTCACCTATACTTGACCAATCACGTACTCGGCATCATGCTTGCCAATAGACCGAGGTATCATGATTCCAAGAGTTAGACTCACTTGGCTAAAGTCTACTGTCGACTTAGAGGCCGAGAGATCACTTTACCGAGTGTTGGATCCACTCAGTACACCCGGTGAAACTATTGCCGACTGACTTCAAAACTCGGCAATTATGGGCTGACCTCTTTAGTGTCTCGGCCAAGCACTATGAGATTACCTTCAAGGCATGCCGAATGACCACATGCCAACTTCTCCCTATAAAACGCACGGTTTTATATTTTTTGTACTTGTTTGTCTTTATTTTATTTATGGGTCTAATTCTTTAGGGTTTAAGGCCTTGTACATTATTTACAATTTTACCACTAAAGTTTAAAGTGTACTATAAATAGCAACATTTGTAACAATATAGACATATATAATAGAATTAATGAAAAACTCCTTTTGAGTCTTTTCTCTCGAAAAGTTCTCTCCCTTACCAGCTCTTATCAATTTCTTTAACAAGGATTGTGGCAGGCAATCCTATCACTCAGACCGGTACGTCACATCTGACAAGTCTTAGGTCCGTGTATGGTTCTATGGTGCGTTATATCCGTAGAGTTAGTGCATGGGATTTATTAAACCATCAACTTCCATTTATTTTTCGTTCCTTTAGTAGGATCGAACCCATACCCCCACAACTGGCCTTGTCTATCCTTAGCTCCAGTTCATATCATGAAAATTCAAGTTCAACCTTTGAATTGTACCTTGACTATTGCTGAGCTTGGATTTTTTGAAAAAACAATATTTCTCTATGCGTCCTAGTTTATTGTAGAAGAAACAAGCATAAATTTTTTGTTAATTGTACCTGTCGCTTACTACTTTCTTTTAATTCAGATATTTGCTGACATATCCTCTATATGACCTTCTATTATGCCTTTTGAAAGGATCCTTTTTGTTGTTTTAAGGGTATTATCTGTTGCACTTACTGACAAATTCCACTACTTTACCTTTATACTTTTCCTTGACTATTTCTTGATTTTCGCTATTTGGTCTAATAAATACTATCTCTCTCTTTGTTTTAGATGTTTCTCCAAATTCAAAACTAAGTCTATAGTTTGAATTATCCATTCTTTGACTAGAGATGAGCATTTGTAATTTCTTATCGCTTTCATCAAATTTCTGCAACGTGTTTTTGACTGACTTTGATAAGTCCTCCACACGATTTTTTAGACTTTTGATTTCTTCTTTTAAAATAAGATTTTCATTAACTAAAGTTTCTTATGCAACATGCAACCCCTTAAAATCATTTTTCAAGAAGTCATTTTTATCTACCAACAATTGATTCATTTGATGAAGAACTTGTTTTTCATCTTTTAATGTCTTCACTTTAGGTTCAAGTTTAGAAATCTTGTCATTTTCCTTAGAAAGAGCTTTAAGCAATTTATTGATTTCAGCACATATAACATCGGGTATTTCTATATCAAAGTTAAAATTGATTTTAGAATCTTCCTTCTATAGTACCATGAGACACATATTTGCTTCTTCACAGTCTTCTAAACTCTCTAACTTAGTCTTTAAATCCTCTAAATCACTCTATGTAGCCATTAGAGACTTTCATTTCTTTTTGTATTTCTCCATCTTCTTAATTAGTACAGGATATTCATACTTGATGTATCCTAGCATTTTGCATTTATAGCACACAATCTCCTTTTTAAACTTTTTCTCTGCCGTTTTCTTAATAACCTTACCTACATCATTAGATCAACTTTTATTAGAAGGAAATCTTTTAGTAAAGATTTTCTTACCTTTCTTTTTCAACCATTTGTTAAGTTTCCTAGCTAGAAGTGTCACATTCTCTTCTTCTTCTTCAAATGAATCTTCATCTTCAAAGTCAATGTCAGTTTCTTTAACCTTGAGTGCTATGGCCTTCTTCTTTGTATCCTCTAAATTACTCTTTGATTTAAGAAAATCAGTTTCATATGCCATTAGTTTGCTACACAATTGGCTCAATGTTAGTCCTTTCAAGTTACAAGCCTCTTCTATAGTAGTTTTCTTAGTATTCTAGACTTTGGTAAGAATTCTCAACATCTTGTGTACTATATCTACATCACTAATTGTTTTACTGAGAGAAAACAATCCCTTAGTTATAGCAGTGAATCTACTAAAGGAATCCTTGATTTCTTCACCAGGAAGAATATGAAAAGTTTCATATTGCTAAACCATTGAGTGGATTCTAATGTCCTTGATTGTCTTAGTGCCTTCATATGTTTATATTAAAGTATCCTAAATGTCTTTAGCTGCAACGTAATTAGATAAAATTTTGAGCATGCTATAGTATTTAAAAGTAACTTCTTAACCTTTGAGTCATGTTTAGCTTTAGTGATATCCTTATTTGTTGTGATGAATGTTGAAACTTTAGGATCTTTTGTTGAAGTGATTTACTAGGCCAAATAGTCAAATGCCTTCACATAAGTCTCCATCTTGAATTTCCAGTAAGGAAAGCTAGTTCTATCAAAAAATGGAGCCTTACTAGGTTGAACTACTAAACTACCACTTAATTCAACCATGATCTTAAACACTAAATAGTAAAGCATGGCTATAATACCAATTATTGGTCCCATGTAAGATAATAAGAGAGGGGTAAGGGTGAATTGATATTCTTAAAAAATTAAAAAAAAAAACGAGTTAGATTGAAATTGTCCCTCTTAATAACTTAATTTGGTCAATAGTGGTACCTTAATAATTTGACACACAAATAATAAGCAAACAAACAACTGAAAGTAAAAGAGATAGAGAGGAGAAAATTAGGCTCAAGATTTAAACAACTTTAACCTTATGTCTACTACTCTCTTCTAACTCTATTGTTAAGGATCCGATCTTCTTCACTAGTGCCATTCCACTTGATCTATGGTCTTGAAATCAAATCAAGAGAAGTTTAAAAATTTCTACCACACTTGGCTTTCACACATCTCTACTTTACCTATCTAGCCTCTCTACAATCTAAGCTTATTATAGATCTACAAAGTGCAAATCAAACTTACATAACACTCAAACAATTGACAACAATTACTAACAAAAATGAGAAGAATAATAATATTCTCAAACAATTTGACACGTGAGCAAAATGAAGATAGTAGAAAATACAACTTCAATTCAACTCTCTAAAGAAGTCTTTAAGAAGTGCTCAATCTTTTTCAAAATAGTAAGCAATGAGCGCGATGAGAGTGTATTCTTCTTATCACTTTATAATTTTTTAATCATCTCCTTCTTTATACTTGAATTCTCAAATAGCTTAATTCATGAAGATGTTAATTCATTTGTGTTTATCCAATCTCCAACGTTCAAGATGTTGCTCGAATATTTTGAGAAATTCTTCTAAATTTAAAAATTGATTCTAATCTTATCTTGGACACACACACTTAACAGATATACTTTGAACAACAACTCTAGATAAACTTGAAATTTGAATTTGATATCCCTAAATTTTCGAGATTAGCTTAACCCTTATATAGTATTTCGATATTTTCTTATAGCTCCAAAATTATTTCCCTTTAAAATCCCCATAGATCCAAATACCAACTTTGGTTGAAATAAGATTAAGTGAATTTCTCAAATACATCCAATCTAATAGAGATAAGCCTTATATAATTTGAATCTGGTAATTTGACATTCTTCCAATTCAACCTTTGAGTAAGCTTCTGATGATGTTTCATCTTATAAAGATTTTGAGGAATTTCCTAAAGTACTATACTGACTCCTTTTATATAAACATCTAAATAACTATCTGAATACTTTCTAAATTTATTCTTTTTCAAATAATTTAGACCTTTTGTATAAATCCCTAAATGAAATGTTAATTTGAAATTAACATTCTAATGAACTGTCTAAATACCTGCACACTTATTATTACATTAGTATTCCTCTATTTTTGTCATCATCAAAATTCACAAGAGAAACCTAACAAAAACAAAGCTACAAGGTTAGTATAATAGGGCAAAATGTTAAGCTTTTTTACTTAAGAAAATTAGAAGCTTGCTTACAAGCTTAAATTTGAAAGCAAAAAGGTAAGACATGTACTTAAATGGTTGAAAAATAAACTAAGAAGGTAGAATTAGATATGCTGAAGATCAAAATTAAAGTAAAATGGTTTTCATCGTTACTATTAATGGTAAATGTTTAGAAAGTATTTAAATATGAAATAAAATGGTTTCCATCCTTAATATTAATGGTAAAATGTTTGGAAAGTACTTAAGTTTGAATTTCAGGTTTCAAGCTACTTCTTGCCTTGTTCTCATTTTAGATATGGCGTAATGACCATCCTTCATGTACCAAATTTTTGAAAAAGTACAAGGTATCTAAACACCTCAAAAGAGAGATGTTACGTAATGGGTTTAAACAGCACACAAAGTTTTCACAATCTACAATACATAAAGAAAATAGGCTATGGGAATGCCTAGGCTATCCGACATAATCACCCCATTACCTAAGTGAAAGGGAAATGTGTAAAGTGTTTGGAAATATAAGAGAGAGCAGTAGAAAGGCAAAGAGTGTTTCACATAGGGCTAGCCGAGCTATTTATGGGCGTAATGTCTCAACCTTTCGAGCATGGCAATTAAATTGCCCTCAACTGTTTCCACATGCTTCGCTAGCTACTTAGACTACTTATTGATTTCCAAGGATAGGGTACTCAATGGTTATTTTATGTAATAACCACCAACCTATTCACACCATTATCTTAATTTGAACTTTCAAATATGAGGTTGAGCTCTAGTGGATTAGATTTCTTAAATTAGTCTCTTGTAACATCTATTTCAACTCATCTATGCTCTTCCTTCATAGTCTGAGCTCTTCTTAGAAACTTGTATATAGCGGCATTGGTTTGATACTTGACAAAAGTTCTTGTTCTTTGGGCCTCACTAATAAACTCCCATCTAAACTGTAGGGAAACTCAAGCTCTAGCCTTACAACTTAGATGGGAGTTTATGAGTGAGGCTAAGATGTGAATTCCATTCTTGTTCCCATACCCGAACATGCTTTTAAAAGCTAGTTTTAAAGGGGAATTTGTTTCGACTTCTAAGAGCACATAATCCATTAGTGTTTTTTAAAAAAACTTTATTAATGCTAAAGAAGTTTTATTTAAAAAAAGAAAGATGCACTAAAGAGGTATAATAAAAAAAATTTTCCAAAATTAAACATCATAATGAAATAGATATGGTTTCTTTACTTTTGACTTTTACATTCCAAAATGAAAACCTTAACTTGTCCTTATCATAAGCTAACCTTTTTCTTTGTAATTTGTATTGAGAGAAATGTTAAGGTAACTTTCTTGTATTTATGGTCAACCCTACTAATTTCATATATAATCATGAAATTCTTGTACAAATAACATGGTATACTTTCTTTTTCATGATGCTATGAACAATAACAACCCAAACACTTTCTAAATTAAAATACATGGAGTATGAAAAATTTATGCCTTGAAAATGACGATTCTCAAGAATAAACTAGATATTTAAATTCTTACTATATACTTTATGTAAGTTTTTATTAGAGGAAATAATTATTTCAGTGTTTCTTTCACTTCATTAATTATAGTATCAAATTGGGAATATAACCAAATTACTAATATTCCCATATTTAGTCTTTTTAGAAAATAACTAAAAGTAATTTAACTTTTCTTATTGGTTAAAAAATAATTGTCCATTACTTAAACTTTTTATTTAATAGAAAGCGTAAAATATTTTCATCTTTCATAAGGTAATAACCATTCCTTATAGAGAAGGAATAAAAAACTCACTAGAACTAAAAATTCCAAGTAAATAAGTGATGAGTGTAGTTTTACACTCATCAATTATGTTATTTTTCTAAATTTTTTAAGTTATCCCAATATAATTTTCATGAATTTGCTATTAATTAGAGTGATTTCCTGATTTCAAGACTCGGATAAAGTAATGAGACGAAAAGGTGAGAAATCAAGCGATTTTTGAAGGGAATTGCATCTATTTTGAAAATTAATCAGAGGTTAGCAAGTATTGAAGAGAATTTGTCCAAAGATTAAGCTAAGGGAATGACCTCGGTTTACCTTTACCGTCGATAGTGATATGGCTGTAAAGACCACGTCCTTAATTTTCAATCGAAGTTTGAAGAATTCTTAATTAAGTATAAGACCACGGTCTACCACCATGCTCGTGGTATTCAAACATGATCTCATCATCAACAATTTCAAAACAATTTCTTGAAGAATTATTGTAAGAAAAAGTTTATGCTAAAACTCCATGGTCGTATACTAACCCTTGGACTAGCAATGATTTTATAACACTTGTCATTTGAAGATTATTTTGTCTATAAAATATAAATAGATGATAGATACATGTACACAAGAGGGAGAGACACATTAAGGAAAAAGAAGAAGTCTTTCTTAAGGTTTTAATTTATTTCATCATGAAATCTTGTAACTTTGTCAAAATTGTAGCATAAAAGCAACAATATCTAAGCCTATAACCATTGAGGCAACATGTAGCATACATTAATTGTTATTATCTTAATGAAATTCTCTTGTCATTGTTAATTCAATTATGCGTTTTATGTAGATTAAGTTGTTATTTCTAGAGTCTCAACTTAATTATCTAATTTTATGTATTGAAGTTGTAAGGCAAATGCATACATGGATCTACCATAATTGAAAAAAATTGCTATAAGCTTAGAAATAAGTTATAGACTTATTCCGGAATTAAAAATTATTTCTTGTTTGGTGTTGCAAAATTCCTATTCTTAATGCTATTTTAAGGAGTTATATTCTAGAAGTGATTCAGGTAAGACGTAATTAGAATTAGAATTTAATAGAGAAGCCATTCTTATTAAATTAGTAATCAAGTTTATCTAATTAATAATAAAAAGAAATTCATTAGAAAGCTTAGGCTACCATACGTTAATCTCTTGGTGATTAGAGTCTAGATATCATCATTATGATTAATTAGGTTTTGTTCAGTTGTTACATCTATAGTTTGACACTTAATTAGTCTCCATTTCACAAATTTCATTCAGTTTATCATCATTATTACAACCTGTCTTATTTAGAGTGATTTAGTGCAAGTGAATAACTATCAATTCTCCTAGGATTAACATCCTTAGACTCTCGAAGTCAACTATATTGTCACTTAATAGGTGCATTTGCATAATAGCATGGTATACACCCCATCAATAAGGTAACAAAAGTATTCTAAGAATAGTTATTTTATTTCCTCTCTATTACATCTAAGTAAATGGGTTTCAAGTAGTTGTTAGGGCATCAATCTTTAATGTCAATATTTCCATTTACTACACATGGTCTTTGTTTTTTCATCATTATGTAGATATTGCTAATTCATTTGCATCTAAAAATATATTCAAAATATAAATTTTCAAAATAACTTGATAGGAATTGGGGTCTGTCGAGCCTGATTTTTCGGTTTTCTATTTATTTAAAATTAGTTTCCCCATTTTTGATTAATACTAAACCCTAACCCATTTAATATTAACCCTCGACTAAAGAAATCAGGAAATTCCAGTTTTTTTATTTATAAAAATTTTTGGAGTCGCCACTCGATCAAAGTCAAGAAAAAGAAAAGAAACCGTAATCAATTAAGTAAATTGATTACGATTTGGCTACTGATCTTTGATTTCAATTTGAATAAATAACTAGAGGGTTTCGAATTCGGGGGCTAAACTATTAAACCCTAACGGGTGCCACTATCTATTTACCGAAATTAGGATTATTCTTCTAATTATAATATTTAAAAATAAAAAATCAAAATCAAAAGAAAAAAAAAACCTAAGTTTATACAGATTTTATCGTCGCCCCGAAGGTACTTACGTACCTGTTAGCCGGAATCAAACAATCGTAGTTCTCTTTGAAAACTTTAATGTGTTGGTTCTATTTATAAAAAAAAATTATTAGTTAAATTTATGTTTTTATTAATCATTTTATTTTTATTAAGAAAAATCCCTAAAAGCCTAATTTTTATTCCTAATTATAAAAAAAAAAAACAAACCCTAAAAACCTAATTTTTGAAAAATCTCAAATTAAGATTTTTATTTAAAAAACAACTAAGTCATAATTTTTTTATTTTCAAGAAAAACCCTAAAAATTTTATGAAATATGCAATTTTTATAAAATATGCAATGTTCTGCATGATAAATCTTTTATATAGAAAAGATGCTTAAAACATAAAAAAAAAAAAAAAAAAAAAATCCTATTCATAGAAAAGATGCCTAAATCATAGAAAAGATGCCTAAATCATAGAAAAGAAACCTAAACTATAGAAAAGAAACCTAAACTATAGAAAAGAAGCCTAAATTATGGAAAAAATGTTTAACCATAGAAAAAATATCTAAACCATAAAAAAGATGTTCAAACTATGGAAAAAGAAGCCTAAAATATGGAAAAAATGTCTCGCCATAAAAAAGAAGTCAATTAAAGATTTTTTTTTTTTATTTTATGAACATCAAAATGATTTTTTTTTTTTTTATCTAGAAAACCCTAACATGCCTAATGCAATTTTTCTAAATTAATACAACATGCAAAGAACGAGATTTTGTAAAATATGAGATTTTATAAAAATGTCATTTTGAAAATATGAAATCTAAAAAAAATAATTTAAAAAAACTAAAATTTAACTTAACATATATTCACTAGACACTAATGCTATAACTAATTACTAGCAATTAAAGACATGATAAAAATAAAAAAAAAAATTAGTACAAGTCTTAAAAATAACTGCACATATACTAAGTGAGATAAAAATAAATATATAAGACACACTATAGACAATTATTAAAAACCACTATACCTGCAAGGCAAAACACGCAAAGCTGATGAAAGGGAACAGATTAGAACCCTAGTCCTATCGCGAGCACAACTTATAGAATTGGTCTAAGAAGTAGTTTCGAGTGTGTTTTTTAACAAATGTATGATTGTTCTTTTTCTAGCTCACACCATGCAGCCCTTATTTATAAAACTCGAAAACAAATCTTTTGAATGGAATCGAATCGAATCTAAATTGATAAATATCCAAAATAGATTCGAATCTTACAAATCTTGATTTTATTAGATTTAATGTCATCGTATCAGATTTGTTTTTATTTTTTATTTTTTCAACAACTATTTAGTTAAGATTCCATCAAATTAATTTTTTTGAATTTTTTCTTTTTTAGTTTTTTTTTTCTTTTTTTTCTAACAATTTTCTATCTTTGTGTCTTTTTTATCATTTTTCAATTTTTTTATTAATTTCTAAATTATGACCTTAAAACAAAAATTATAACTACTATGGGCAAAAATCGAGTGTTTATAGGGTCCAACTCGACAATTCCTAAAATTTAGGAAAGTAAGAAAATATGTAGAAGCTAAGGAACCAAGGAAGATATGTTAGGAGCAAAGACATGAACAAAACAAGAGATTCGAGAAGTGCATGGTTGATAAACATACCCGTACACCCAATCATATTAAGCAACATATGTACTGCCAAGGGAAAAATTCCCTTACAATCGAAGGAGATTAGAGGCAACATGGTCTGAGAGTCACATGAAGCATACATCCTTAGCCCATTTTGACATATATAGCTACCATTGAAATGTATAAGCTCATATACAACTTAGGCATTATGAATTTTTTCATTTTTTTTGTATTTAAAAGTTGACTTAATTACAATATTGCCATTAGTTTAAGGTTTTATTAAGATTAGTATTTATAGCCTCTTATTCATTGGTTTGAGGGAGTCAAGTTTTGTCAAATTTTAGTCTTTGAGACTTTCTTGTAGGAAATTTGAATTCTCTATCAATCTATCTATTAGATTTTTGGCGACTTTATTATGGATTGTTAAGTGATGTGCATAATATTAGTAGTTTGATAATCATTATTTTCCTTAGATCATGAGTCACATCAACACGTAATTCGTTCTTATTCTTGCAATTAAGTGATTAAGACAAAAAAATTTACCATTCATACTTATTTATTTGCAAAAGAGTGTAACAATGTTAAAAGCGTACAGCATGGAGATAACTGCTTACCATACAGATTCATGTAGATCATCTTGATATCAGAGTTATGGCTTGTGCGCTTCGAAATTTGTAAGTCACAATTTTCTGAAATCTTTGAATGTATTAGTCATTAGAAAATTTAAGGTTTTGAAAGTTAAGGGTTGTAGCATAATTGTCATGATTTATTTGATCTTTGACTCATAGTTTTATGAAAATTCTATGAAGAATATCAAAGATGTTAGCGGAAAGTGTTACAAAATGGTAGAAGAGGATGTAAGGATCATGATGAAAGTTTTGAGAGAAGGAGTGCTAGTGAAAGGAGGCAGAATGCCTTTAAAAACTCTATAATTTGACAAAGTCTATACAATATCTGATGGTAAGGGATTGGGACAAGGAAAGATAACTAAACACTCTTAGAGTAGAGGGTTGAGGTAAGAATGAGAGATCATAAGTAGAATTAGAGGAGAGTTGTGATGATAATTTTAAGGCTACTAAGATAAATCATAATCATGTTGATTATTGTGAGAGAGATAGAAGAGGATCACAATAACCTTAACTTAGGCCTTGATATGATCAAAGTTAAGATTCCATCATTATAGGAAGTAGTTCACCAAATGATTATTTGGAGTAAGAATATAAAGTAGAGAAAATATTTGCAAGTGGTGATCTTGACAAGAGAACAGTGGTGAAATTGGCTTCTTTAGAGTTAATGGGATATGTAAGGATGTGGTGGGAAAATGTAAAGGCATAGATGAAAGATGGGGAAGAAGAAGTTAGAATGTAACTGCTCATGAAAAGACTAATGCATAAGAGCTTCATTCCATATCATTACCAAGATGACATGTACCTTTGAATGCAATCATAAAAATAGGGAAATATGAATGTAGATAACTATTACAAATCTCAAAAGCTATCTATGAAGTGTAAAGTGACTGAATCAAATAGACTAACTACAGCTAGATGCATCATAAGGCTAAGGTATGAATTTTCCAACATTCTTGTATTACAGTCGCATGATAGCCTAGAGGATGTAATTAAATTAGTTGGAAAGATGAGAAGCAGTTGAAGAGGAGTAAATTGAAGGCTCGTACTAATCAAACTAGACAAGTTAAAGAAGTATATCCTGTGTAGGAAATTGAGAAGGATGATGGTAGAGGTGGATTCAAGACTCCAGTTATGCAAAAGCCATAGGAAGTTGAGCTTATGCAACCAAGGCAACAAGCAAGTGAAATAAAGTTTTCAAATTCTTAGAGTTTAAGCATATCGCTTCTAAGTGTCCTAGTAAGAGTATCGTAGTGTTTAAGGACCAAAATTTGATATTAATAGTAAGGAGGATGATGAAGAGAGGTTGGCTAAGTTTAAGAAGAAGGAAATTATAGCTATTGTTTAAAGAGAAAAGGCAGTAGATGGTCCTTTGTTGAGTTTAGTACTGAGGAAGCTATTGTATACTAAGCTTGGAACTAGTAATGATCGATGGGAAAATCTTTTCCATAGCTGTTATTTGATGTAAAGTAAAATTTATTCTATGGTAGTTGATGATGGAAGTAGTGCAAATGTTGCATTAGTGCTTAGGTTAAGAAGATAAGATTGGCAACTACTTCACATGCTTTGTCTTACAGCTTAGATTACAACTTAGAATGGTATAATGAAAATGCTCAAGTTCGATTAGAATGATAAGTATGCATTCAATCTACCATTGGGAAGTATTTTGATACAATTGTTTGTGATTTAGTTCCTATTGTAGTCATGCACATATTGTTGGGTTGCCTTTTGCAATTTCATAGTGAAACTATCTTCAATGGGAGAACCAATTCATATTCCTTCAATGAGGATAACCAATAGATTACATTATCGCCCATGACATGAGAGGAGATTCTAAAAGACTAGTAAGTCCTTACTAAATTAACAAAGAAGAAATAAAGTTTATTCATCCAATGAGTTTGGTAAGAAAATAAAGATAGGTCTTGTGCAGTTATGAAGGATAACAAGAAGTAAGATTCAAGAGCAAATCTTCACAACCCTTGAGGTAATGATAGGAATCAAGTTCTGACTCAACAATTCACTTGTTCTAAGAAAGTAGGAAGATATGGGTGGAAGCCAAGGAACTAAGGGAGACATGTTTGGAAGCAAAGAAATGAAGAGAATTAGAGAATCAAGAAGTATATGATTAAGAAACACGTCCATGTATCTGTGCATGTTGAACGACATGCATACTCCAAAGGAAACGTGCCCATACAATTGAAGAGGATTAGAGGCAACATGGTCTTAGAGTTACACATGAAGTATATGCCTGTGTACCCTAGCCCATGTAATACCCCTTAAAAACTAAGTGATGAAACTCTAATCATCGAGGCACCTTTTGATGTAACAACTTGGAATATGTTAGAACTCTAAAGTTAAGCACACTCATGCTAAAGCAATCCTAGGATGATTGACCTCCTAAGATGATTGACCTCCTAGAAAGCTACTGTACTAGGGGACAAAACTGTATAGTATTTTATGCCAAAGTAGATAATACCTCGATGGGAGGTGTTCTAATCATGTAGTTATAAGATGGCATTAAAGTAATATACCCGCCGAAAGGGCAAACTCCCTACCTGGTGGTGATCTTGGTATATGTAATGAAACTGATGAGAACGCCAGTTTTGTAAGGCCATAGATTGTAATACTAGATGACGGAACTTTAATCATCAAGACGCCTTTAAATGTAATGACTTGGATTATGTTGGAACTCTAATGTTAAGCATGCTCATGCGAAAGCAATCCTAAAATGAGTGACCACCTGGGAAATTACTGCACTAAGAAACAAAACTGTACGACATTCCATGCTAGAATAGACAATACCACAGTAAGAAGAGCTTCAGTCGAGTCATTACAGCCTATATTAATATATACACCTATCACTAAAATGTACATGGCCAACCTAAGCATTGCGAATTATTTTATTTTATTTGTATTTAAAAGTTGACTTAATTATAATATTACCATTAGTTTGAGGTTTTATTAAGGTTCTTATTCATAGCCTCTTATTCATCATGTTAAGAGAGTAGAGTTTTGTCTAATTCAATCTTTGAGACATTCTCTAAAAGAGATTTTAATTCTCTTATAAACACCCTATCCCAACCACACCACCACCTACCCTACCCCACCTCCCCCCGGCAGACCACTCTAATTTTAGAAATTTTTATAATAGGAAAAAGAGTGTTAATTTGAAAATACAAAAAAAAAAATTTGAAATATTAGAAAAAGCACAAAAAATAAAAATTTAGAAAAAATACGAAAAATATAAAATTTTAGAAAAATACAAAAAAATTAGTAAGTTAGAATCATTCTTTTCAGGAAAATGGATTCTTTTTTTTAGGAAAAATAGATTTTTATGAAAATTAAATATTTTTTGGAAAGTAACTATTAAGAAAAATAAGAATTTAAAGTGGTGTTAGGGTCGTTGGGTTTAGATTACTTCATTTTTTATCAAGTGGTCTTATAGGTTAAATAGAATTTAGTTGCATAAATTGACAGGGGAGGGGCCAACAACCCATTTGGTATTACACTTAGTCTTAGTGAGAGAACTAGAGAGATTTTCAACGTTCGATCCTTGTACATGAGCAAATTGCGCATTTTATTTTTCAAAGCTCACATGGACACATGTAGGGTCCTTATTAGATCGTGTGTATCTGATAAGGCACATGTCATTCATCAACTGGACCACTCAAATGACATGGCACTACATCATTATCTTTTTCACCCACAATCCCATGATTTTCTTCCTTTTTTCTTCTTTTTGACCAGGCTACTTCTCATCTAATCTTCTTTGATTCTATGTATGATTTCTACAAATCAATAGCAGAGTCACAAAGATCTCATGGCCCTCTTTCAATTCATACCAATAACATGTCTAGGTTCATTCATATATAGGATTAAAATTGATGTTGAAAATCAAAGAAAGTTTGAATGTATGGATGATGCTCTAGTGATTGATTCGCATGATTTTTGTCATTAGTGAAAATTGAACCTTCTAACGTTTGTTTTAGGCAAAAAAGATTGTCTACTAAGCATAATTGACCACTCATTTCACCTAAAATCAAGCAAAATTGGATCAAAAAAATTAACACCCATTTAACTTTGATTTTCAATTTAATGCAATTTCAATGTTTTCCTTATACACTTTGGGCTCGAATCACTATAAAAAGGACTAAGGCAATCTTAAATCATCATCGGCTACTCATTCATTCATCGTAATTCAAGTTTTGTCAAAGCTCTCTCTCTCTCTCTCCTGTCCATATCCCTCTTTCTCTATAATATCTTTTTCATTGATCACTGTCAAGACAAACTACTCGCCTTACGAACCTCCCCAAGCCCTTAGCTCTTAAATTCGACCAACCCCATCAAGTCTCGTACGTTCTAGATGCACTACTGATCGACCACCATAAAACCCTACCTATGCCTCCACACTCTCAAAAACACTACCACCACCCATCCCCATGCAAAAATACCACCACAACTAAGCTCGTTGTGGTAAAGAACCTAGGACCTAACACTCCTTTCACCCTAAGCTATTGCCATCGAACACCACAACCACCACTACCGTCGACTCCAATCACAAACCACCATAAACAGCCACCATTGGTCAAGGTGTCTTCCCTACTCCCATATTCCCCAAGAGAATTCACATAAAACTACTCTTTCCCCTTCGATTTGAAGCTTAGAACCATCCAGAAGCACCCCCTTGTCAACCGTTCTCTCTCCTTCATGCAACTCACGCTCCAATTGATCGAACCCGCACCTAGTCTGGCCTGCACTCTCTTTTTTCTTTTTTTTGTGTTTTACTTTATTTTATTGTATTATTTTCCTTCTTTTCATTAATGTTTTGTAAAGAAAAATCTAAAGGAAAACAAAAGGACAATGAAAAAAAAAAGAAAAAAAAAGAGAAAAAGAAAAAAGAAGAAAAGAAAGATTTGCTATTTTTAACATTTCATTGTTTCAATCAAAAAAATAAATAAACAAAAATATAATAATAATAATTTGTGTTATCACTTAGAAAAACATTTTCAAAATAAAGTCTAATTAACAAACCCTCTTTCCAAAAATAGGATTTACTTAGAATTTTTCAAAATAAATACAACAATTAGGACCCTTTTAGAATTTTTACATAACTGAAAATAAATTGACAAAAAGTAAAGCTGACTACTTTCAAAATCAAAAGAAAATAACGTACTTGAGTTTTTAGAGTGAACTACAGAAGTCTAATCCCGTAGACACTTATAAGTAATTACAGAGTGACTTAAAATATGAAAAATTTTATTTTTTTCCCCATTTGTAAATAATTAGTTTTTTTATTGTTTTGTAAATAAATGTAATTTGTTAATTCTTTACTTGTAAAATAAAATCATTCTTTCTATTGAGAAGGGTATATTGAAAAATAAATTTAAATTTGAAAGGTGAAGATGGTACTCATTTAAGTTTTAATAAGTTAGCCTCGGATCTAAAAACTCTGGTTTTCAAAATCATTTTAAAAAGAATCATTTTTTACATGACCCAATAATAAAGTTATAACTAATCCACCAAATAAGTTATATCTTAACTCTTTCCTTACCTTAGTCAAGTAGTGGCTCCAATTTTTTCAAAATCAAAAGAAAACCTAGTTTCTTTAATTCTTAGTCGATGCTAAGTATTAAATTCGTAGGGTTTAATATTAATTGGATTAAGAAAACGAAAATGACAAATTTCAAGCTCAACAACTTGACAGCTCTATTAGAGATAACAAGAGGGCTAGCTACTTAAACCTTTCGAAATTAAAGTTATCTTTCAAAATATCCACATTACTTTATGATTCTTTTGTTGTAAATAACATTTTTTAATTGTTGTACTAACTTCTACATGCAATTAACACATTGGGATATTAGGGGGTTATCTATTGTATCATGGATGCAGAGTAGATGATATCAAACCCAGGTCATCATAAGATCTTAAGTGGTAGGCCATTATGTAAGCTTCAAATACTATAAGGTGACCACCTTCTGGGGTTGATCAGGCTACTCCACTCAAGTTTTAGTGTGACCAAAGAACTGTTTCTTTAAGAACGTATAAAGTCACAGAACTTGAGAATCTTAAAAACCCACCCTAATTGCATATATGAACCTTAATCAGCGAATAAATAACAATTGAGCATGCTAACCGAGGGTCGTTATTATGTTGGAATTCCCATATCATCCATGTAAATTTAATATAGATTAGTTCTTTGTATAGGCCTTTTTCAATGAAAAATTGTAATTTTCCTTATACCTTGTATCCCCTTATATTTGTAAATTCTATTTCCATTTAATTTTTCATATGTCCTTGTAATTTCTAATTTATTGTAATAATGAAATTTCAATACTATTACAACCTTAGGCACCAAATATTGCTACATTATTATTTAATCATTAATTCTTCACATCTGTGTGTCTTCCTTTTTACCTTTTTTATTCTTATCTTTATTTGTAAATATTCATGCTTACTAATTATGTCTTAAGTTCTAAAAATTAGGTTCATAAATAATCATATCTTGTTTCCCTATAAAATACTACACTGCTCTCAAAACTTGTTCTTAAGTAATTATAAAGGAAAAGGAAAAAAAATAAAAAGAATCAATCCAGTAAAATAGTTTTTAGGTAGTAATAAGAATCAGCCCCCTAAACCAATCATACGTAGTCAAGCTAAAAGACTCCAAGGACTCGTGCGGAAAATACTAGCTCGAAGCTATAACCGAGATGGGGATTCCTATTCTAAGTTGATCTCCTACCAACCTAGTTGTTAGATCCTCATGTGTATCAGATCTACTCCTACCCAGCAGTGATGCTTTGTTTCAGAAGACAACCTTAGACTAGCCGAGCTAATCTCCCGAACAAACCACATACATCCGACCTCGAGTCAAACAAACTTCTCTATAGGACTCATTGGCTCCCGACCTAATCTAAATCAGGTTGGCTCATAACTGCAACACTTTTCTGCTTCCGCCTACTTTATATCATATTTCTAATGTCTATCCACCAGGCAATATGTGTCTTCTGACACAGTATTCCAGAATGATACTTTCTTTTCTGTACTAAATATTCTTTGTCTCTTTTATCCCTTTTAGTATGTTTTATGTAACTTAATTGTAAGAATACCCTTTCATCTTTTCATATATATAAAGTAACCCTAGTGGATGGGTATATAAACCCCTACTTACTTGTACGCAGACAATGAACTAATCAATATAGAAATGATTCACGTTTCCTTTAAGCAACATTAATGTTCTCATTATCCTTCAACTCTTATCTATTCCCTTTAGCGAAAAGTAGTGGCGAATGACTCTTTAGTTCGGACCGGTGAGTCATATCTAGTGAATTGTAGGCTAAGTAAGATCAAGCGATGCATCATATCCATTTGATAGCTGCCCGAACTTTGCTAGTTTTTCTTTTGTTTCTTTTGGTTTGCCTTATTGTAGTGCCTCTCCACATATCTAACCCTGGAGACACATTAAGTAGTTGCCATTTTCCTACTTATTCTTTAAGCCAATTCACTCTTTCAAATAGGATTTAGAAATGACTATTAGTTCCATTGAACAATAATCAAGCATAATGTTAGGCTCCTTTACTAAGTTCACATATTGTACGTTCACATCAAATTAATAAAAGCAACCCGTTTTCTTTTAGAATATCATTCTTTCATTTTTACTTAGTATTCCTTGTATGTAAATAGATCCTTCAATAGAATTCACTAAACTATTACCCTTTGTCACTCAAAGAAATGTAAATAAATTATATAGGCTTGTAAATAGAACCCTAAGTAAGTGATTCCCCATCCATGTTTATAATTCAATTACTCAGTTTTTGTAAAATAAGGCCTTATCTTTCTTGAAAAAAAAAAAGAAAAAACAATAAAAAAAAAAGTTACTAATAGTTACGAATTCTTCTAAGGTTTAAGGCAAACATAAGCCCCCAACCCATTAAGGCAACAAACACAAACACAAAAACCTAGCCCGATAAGGCAGCCAACCCAAACACAAAAAAATGGCCCGTTAAGGCAATTAAGCCAAACACAAAACTTCAACCCGTTAAGGTAGCCAACCTAAATACAAACCTTCGACCCATTAAGATAACCAACCCAAACATGAACCTTTAGCTCATTAAGGTAGTTGACCTAAACACAAACCCCAAACCATCGAGGTAGCCAAACTAACCCAAAACCCCTAGTCCATTTGAGAAAACCAAGCCCAACCTAATACAACATCAACTTAACCCCTGATCCAAATAAAAGGACAATTCATAGTTCCTCTGCCTCAAAAGGCATCAATACTGGCCCATTCGACTCTAAAGAATCTAGCCCATAAACAAACATGAAATCCAAGGGGCATTAAGACCTATAAGTCTGGGTTAATTATCTGCTTAAGCCATTAGGAACAAGAAAGGTCAAGGGCATTTGGTCTATGAAGGTATCGTTTCACACCAGGACATGTTTTAAGGAACATTTTGAGAAACTGCGGGGCAATATCAATCTCCACCTTGAGGCAAATCAATATGGATTCCTACCTAAGGAAATGATAAGTCACTTTTAAAAGGTTTAGAATGAAAAGAGGCAAACTATATCTCACACACTAACCCTTAAACACTTTGAGAGTTAAGTGACATCATGGTAAGGATTTTTTTGCTCATTCCTCAAAGGAGATTCATTTTGAATTTGATACAGAGATCAAAATAAAATTAGGCAATCATTTCTAACATCCAAAAAACAGATATTCCCTTGTCAACCCCATTGAGCCAATTTAGAGTGTCTTCAAATTTAATCCTTATCAAGAACTACCCCACAATAGGGCAGTTTGGAGGTTAGAGTCATCACATTAGGAGAAAAAGATGAAAATTAGTTTGTACTTTCCTTAGTAACAATGATTTAAGGATAGCTTTTTCTTTTTTATAATTTATTTCCTTTGAGATGGAGAAGAGTCAATACTTTTCCAAACACCCCAAGCGCATACACTTGGAATCTATAGATTTAAGGCCTCGAATCCCTCAAAGATAGAGGCTTAGCAAAAGAGATAATTACTTTTGGGGCCAAAGAAAAGAAAAAGAAGCAAAATGGGGAAGAAACAATGGGGTAAACTAATAAAAAAGAAGAAAAGTAAAAAGAAAAAAAAAAGGGAAGAGAGGCCTAAAAGTTGAGCTTGTATGCAAGAGAAAAGCCCCAAAATGGGTACCCCATCCCAATAAGGGTAGCAAACTTAAATGTAATTGCCCTAACCAAAGAAGGCCTAGACTCAAAGCCTAAATAGCTCTAAGAATATAAAGCCTTGATTCACATGCTTAGCCTAAAAACATGAAGCCTCCATATCCATTATGAATTACACTCCAAATCATAAGCAAAAACACTCCTTACCCATCTTGAATCACACAAGGCCTCCCTACCCACAATACTGCCCATACTTTATAAAAACTCTTCTAATCGTAAGGTATAATTTATCTTTAATAAAAAAATTATTTTTGAAACTGAGGCAAGCATACTTCTAGTTTTTCTTAAAGGGTTCATGACTTGTAAACCTAGGTTAAATAAGTAATCTTTCAAAATAGGCCTTTTCCGTTAGTCTTTCTTGAAACCGCTTGACCAAAAGCCTAATTTATAATACTGAACTGAAAAAGACTTAACAAATTGATCTTACAAACTAGCCCATGATTTTTGGAACAGTAGTCAAGAGTGAAATTCAAACCTAAAGTTTGTAAGGAAGTCCTTTTTAATTAAACAAATTATGAGTTACCATTTCATTAGGAAAAAAATGTTTAAAGTCACAAAGCCCTACGAAGAAGGTCAGCGTATCACTAGATTAACCCTAACATTGTTAGGATAGGAGATACTTTTGGAGACTAAGAAGAGTATGAAATGCCTCACATGGTTACTGAAGAAGGGAATGATTATAAGTCTTGCTTCTTAATAAGAATTTGTACCCACTAGCGACATCCAAAAGAAAAAAAAAAAAAAAGAAAGAAAGAAAAGAAAGGGAGAAACAAAGGGTAAAGGAATTCCACAAGTTTCCCCATTCATTTTTCAAGTCTATGTCAACCCTAATGACCAAGCTTTTAAATTAGGTCATTTGCTTTCTTCCAATGTAGTCATGCATTTTAGGTTGACCCTAGTAGTCCGAAACATCTACTCTAATGTAGTTTTTCCTCATGGCTAATGTCCATTAATTATTTTCAAATCAGGGGACTTTATCCTTAATGCCTGTTCTATCCTAAGTGACTTCCAATGAGCAAGTTCTTTTTTGTAAATGTCGAGTTTGATTTATCAGGTTCTTTTATTTAAAAATTAATTTCCCATTTCCTGATTAATACTAAACCCTAACTCATTTAATATTAATCCTCGATTAAAGAAATTTCGAAATTTCGATTTTTTATTGAAAATAATTTTTGGAGTCGCCACACGACCGAAGTCAGGAAAAGAAAAAGAAATTGTAACCAATTGAGTGGATTGATTACAATTTGGCTACGGGTCTTTGATTTTAATTTTAAATAAAGAACCAGAGGGTTCTAAGTCTAGGAGCTAACCTATTAAACCCTTAACAGGTACCACTATCTATTTATCGAAATTAGGATTATTCTTCTAATTATAATATTTAAAAAAATAAATAAATAAAATCAAAAGAAAAAAGGAACCTACGTTTCTACATATTTTATCGTCGCCCCGAAGGTGCCTACGTACCCGTTAGCTGGGATCAGACGATCGTAGTTCTTTCAAAAAATCTTTAGTGTGTTGATTAATTTTAATTTTGAAAACCAACCGAGTTTATGTTATTACCAATTTAGTTTTTCAAAGAAAACTCTAAAAAGAGCCATAATTCACTAAGTCCTTTATTCTTATTTTATAAAAACTCTCTAAAAATCCTATTTTTCTTTAAAACAGGATTTCTATTTCTTATTTTTATTTATTCGCAAAATAAATTTTTCTAAGTGAGAAAATCCTAAAGTCATAATGCTAAAAAATATACCGAAGCATATAAATACATACACATATATCTATTTACCTATCATGTCATAAACTTAACTAAATAACTAATGGAATTATAATGATAAATAAAGAGAAAAATAATAAAAAAAAATAATCAAAATTGAACCTGACTTAGGTTGTTCGGTGAAGTATTGGTGTTGGTTCGTCAAGCGTGGAGACGTGACGGTCAATGCTGAATCGTGCGCTGTGGTGCTGTTGTATAGAATATACTGTTGTTCACTGGGATGCTACTTCTACTGCAATCGCGTTGTGTCAACGGCTGGCTTCGATGATGTACAGCAACGGTGGATGTTACTGATGTATGGAGCCGTTGCGGTAAAGCGTTGGTTGATCACTATGACTTGTGTGATCAATAAACAGCGCAAGATGTGGGCGTGGCCGTGGCCGTGGCTATGTCGTACAGGGGACGCTGTCGTGGCTGCTGCGTTAAGGGGCTTTGGAATCGGACATTGAATTGTTGTATTAACTTCGGACGTCAGGTGATGAGGCTTCGGTGAGTTACAGTGGGAACTTCGGATTGACGGAGATTGATAATCAGATTGAACTCGTTAGGACTTCGGATGGATTTTAGATCGGTAAGACATTGGTTTTAGTGAATTGGGCATTGCGAATTGGATTGAGGGTGTTTAGTCTTGTGGCGTGGAATCGGATATTGGTTAGAAATCGGATCATGGATGGGGACTGGCCTCAATCAGGTAGACGTATTGTATTGGACGTAAATTCCTTTTTTTTTTTCAGTTTGTTCTTCCCCTTTTATGCATGCGTATGTGCGTTTTTTTAGGTCCAAATCAAATCATATCTGGATAGATCTATCGTATCTGATTCGATAATTAAACTAGATTCAAATGAACTCAAATCCAATTTAACAAGATCAAACTAAATTCAAATGATTTAATTAGATATGAATCTCATTTTCATCTCGCTTTTGCAAAGATAGAAAAATAAAGACATAAGTACCTACTGAGACTCGAACCCAAGACTCAAATTAAATCCAACCCAAATACTCCGATACTTATCCGTTAGGCCGTTGGCTTGTGCCTTGACATTCAGTACAATTAAATTATACTTAAACTATCCGATTCCTTAAAGTAAAAATTTTTTAACTAAACTAAAACTAAAAACTATTTGTTCTAAAAAAGTTACTTCCTAAAAATATACAAAAAATCTTTTTTAATAATTTTTTATTTTCTTATTTTTTTGGTATTTTCATTATTTGTTAATTTTTATTATTTTTATCTTTTATTAATTTTTATATTGTTTTTATTTTTGAATTAGGACCCTTTTTATCAAAATAAAAATTAGGATTACAAAGGGACAAAAATTAGGTGTCTACAGCTGCCCCTCTTTGTGGTGAAGTTTAAGCAAAACTTTGCCATAAAGACAAAAGAGACACCATTTTTACCTCAAGATGCCTCCATTCTAAGGAACAAGGGTTAGAATAGCGAGGGGTAGCACCTTTGTGAGTTGGCAAAAATCCCTAAAATGAGAACTTGGTCGTGCCCTAATGAGCTGACTAACTAAGGTGGTCAAAGTGCCCTTTGAGCTGGCTAAGACCTAAAACATAAGGAAAACTTGGTCGTACCCTAATAAGCTGACTAACCAAGGCGGTCAAAGTGCCCTTTGAGCTAGCTATGACCTAAAAATAAGGAAAACTTGGTCGTGCCCTCATGAGATGACAAACCAAGGTGGTCAAAGCGCCCTTTGAGCTGGCTAAAACCTAAAAATGTGGAAAACTTGATAGTACCCTGATGAGCTAACTAACCAAGGCGGTCAAAGTACCTTTTGAGCTGGCTAAGACCTGAAAATGAAGAAAACTTGGTCGTGTCCTAATGAGCTAACTAACCAAAGCGGTCAAAGTGCCCTTTGAGATGGCTAAGACCTAAAGAATGAAAACTTAGTCGTACCCTAATGAGCTAACTAACCAAAGCGGTCAAAGCACCCTTTGAGCTGGCTAAGACCTGAAAACAAGGAAAACTTGGTACTGCCCTGATAAGCTGACTAACCAATGCGGTCAAAGCGCCCTTTGAGCTGGTTAAGACCTGAAGAATGAAGGAAAACTTGGTCATGCCCTAATGAGCTGACTAACCAAGGTAGTCAAAGCGCCCCTTGAGCTGGCTAAAACCTGAAAACAAGGAAAACTTGGTCGTGCCCTAATGAACTGACTAACCATGGCGATCGAAGCGCCCTTTAAGTTGGCTAAGATCTAAAAACAAGGAAAACTTGGTAGTGTCCTGATGAGCTGACTAACCAAGGCAGTCAAAGCGCTCTTTGAGCTGACTAAGACCTGAAGAATGAGAAAACTTGAACTGGGATAGCGTTCGATGAGCTTGCTAAATCCCTAAAAGATTATAAGTTGGGCAACATTCTGTGAGTTAAGCGATTGGGAGCCTATGAAACTCCAAATTAGGACTACTCTCACGAGCTGGCTAGCTCCCTAGGAGATTATAAATTAGGATTATTTTAGGAGTCAGCCAGAGGCTTAAGAAGCTTTAGATTAAGACTGCCTTCTATGAGTTGGCTAGATCCTTAAATGAAAATATAAATCTAGATAGTGCTCCATAAGCTGACTGAAGCGCTAAAGAAGATATGGATAGGAACAGTGCTCTATGAGCTGGCTATTACATTCAGAAAATGGATAAAGAGCAAGCACCCTTCGGACTCGCTTAAACTCTATTGGCTAAGAAACATAGCTAACTCGAAAAAAAACCCTTGACTTGAGAAATTTACAAATGAAGGATTTGGTGAAAATTGTTTATAACATGAATTGAAAATTTGGCCACTATGGATGAAATGGACTAGAAAATGAATGGAAAAACTTGTAACAAGCCTCCACTTTCTCTCTCTCCTTTTCATGTCTTTTCATTTTCTTTTTTTCTTCTTTTTCCTTGAAAGTTTGCTAACGGATACAAATTCCAATTTAAAAGTCAAATGCTACAATCATGTAGGGTATCTCATATCCACCCTAGTTTGTAACTTAGATAATGAGCTTCTTAGATAGGCCTTAAACATTCATTTCGTAAGGAAAAGTAACTCACGATTAGTCTAGTGGAAGAGGACTTCCTTATACACTCTCGGTCTGGATTTCACTCTTGATTACTATTCTAGAAATTATAATCCAGTTTACAAGTGATACGCTCTGATCGATCTGTTAGGTCTTTTTGGGTTCAATATTGTAAATTGGGCTTTTGGTCAAATGGTTTCAAAAGAAGTTAATTAAGAAGGCCTATTTTGAAAAAAGTGTTTATGTCCAACCCAGGAGGTACAAGTCAAGAACCCTTAGGAATGAACTAGATGTGCGCTTGCCCCAGTTTCCAAAATAATTTTTATCCTAGATAAATTATTCTTCAAAATTGGAAGAGCTTTGAGTAGAGAGGTAATGTGGGTGGGGAGGTCTTATGTTTGAGAATCAAGTGGATAGAAAGGGTTTATGTTCGTGATTTAGAGTATGATTTTGAACTGAATATGGAGTTTTTGGTTTGTGGTTGAGAATATAATTTTGAATGAATATGAGGTTTTGTGTTTTTGATTGGGAATGCGATTTAAGGCCTTGTGTTTTTTGAGCAACTTAAGCCTTCTTTGATTAAGGATTTTCTCGAGCCCAATATTTAGGTATTTCTTCATTTTCCTTTGTCCTATCTTTTTTTCTTTTTCTTTTTTTCTTTTTTTTTTCTTTTTTCATTTCATTTCATTTCTTTCTTTTCTCTCCCTAAAAATAACTATTTCTTTTGTCAAGTTTTTGTCTCTAGATGAATCAAGGCTCTAAATCCATAGGTTTAGAGTGAATTGGCTTAGGTAAGATATGTATGGCCTTTAAGGTATTTAGAAAAATGTTAACTCTTCTTCAAAGGGAATAATTTATCAAAAACAAAAATTATCCTTGAATTGTTATTACTGGGGTAAACAAAAATCAGTTTGATCCTTCTCTCCTAATTAATGACCCTATCCTCCGAATTACCCTACTATAGGGTGGTTCTTGACAGGGTTTACATTTGAAATGACTCCAAAACAGTTCAATAGGGTTATCAAAGGATGATTGTGTTTGGGATTTGAAAATGAATGCCTAACTTCATTTTGATCTGCGTATCAAATTCAAAATAGACCTCCTTTAAGGAATGAGTCCAAAATATCCTCACCATGATGTCTCTTAGCTCTTAAAGTGTTTAAGGGTTAATGTATAGAATATAGCTCGCTTCTTTTCATTCAAAACTTTTTAAAAGTGAGTTGTCAATTCCCTACATAAGGATTGATTCACCTTAGGGTTTGACCTTACTCCCCAATTCCTTGGAACATGCCCCAGTTGTGAAATTTCAAAAACTAAATGCCCTATGCCCCAAGCTTATAGGTCTTAACGCCCTTAGGCTTCCATATGTAATTTTAGGTTAGGTTCTTTAAAGTTAGGATGGGCTGGAACTGACAACTTTTGAAGTGGAAGGGACTAATGAATTACCCTTTTTGTTTGTACCGGGGATCAAGCTTAAGATAGTGTTTCATAGCTTTGTGTTTTGACTCGATTCATGGTTGGACTTAATGGCTCAAGCCTTGAGTTTGTTCAACTATCTTGATGGGCTAAGGCTTGAGTTTGGTTAGTTATTTTCTTAGGCCAAGTGGGTCTATTTAGGTTATCTACCTTAATGAGCCAAAGTAATTATGTTTGTCCCGAACCCTCTAAGGATTTGTAACCGTTAACAAATTTCTTTCTTTTTCTTTTCTTTATAAAGAGAGAAAGAAAATGTAAAGGCTTTCATGTTACAGAGCCCAAGTGATGAGATTGTAAATGGATGATTACAGAGGATTACTTTCATAGAATTCTATATACAAGCTTGTACAATTTATCGTTACTAAAGGTCTATTTACAAGTGAGGAATTTTGAAGAATAAAAGACTAAACGAAGAAAATATTTAAATCTTATTTATTCCAAATGAAGAAGGCTATTTGCAAAATGCTAAATTTTCCTAAAAGAATGAATATTTATGGTTAGTAGAATATTAGGCACAATGATAACTACCTATTATTTTATAGGTTTGATTCTTTTCGTTTGGCTTCCTTTTTATTTTTGTTTTCTATTTATTTTTATTTATTTACTCCGTGAAAGTTAGGCTCAACTGATGTGGGCCCAAACAAAAAGCGATAGATTCGGGCCCTAATAGATATACTAAGGTCTACAACTAGGTAATATTCATAGGGCTCTTCTATAGGGACAAGATGAGCCTAATCTTGTTCCTAATAAATTTTTACTTATTTGAGTTAGAAAGTTGAAACCATGTCTAAAGTATCTTTTAAGGCTAATGAGGTAGGTAGATGTAGATCTGTTTAGAAGCCCCTTGAATCGATTTAGCCATAGTTATGTAAAAAAAATCAAAATTACAATCATCACCTATTTTAAACTTTACATAGGATTATTACAAATTATTTACAGAGAAATATTATAACTATAACTTCACAACTACCTTTATCCATTTAGGTTCACCACATCATAGGTTCTTGTGAAATTTTTTTTTTAAAAAAAAATGTTTTCATGTGATGCAAAGGGTGGGTTTTAAAGGTTCTCAAGTTCTGCAACTACCACGTTTTTTGAAAACAACGATTCTATGGTCACATTTGAACTTGAGTGAGGTAACCTGATCGGCCCCGGAAGATGATTACCCTACAACATCCAAAGCTTACACAATGGCCCCCCTCCTAAGGTCCTAAGACGGCCTAGTTCTGACCGTATCTACCATGCATTTATGATACAGAAAAACAAAATAAAAGTAAACCCCCCAAAATTACCCCCTTAAATAAACTGCAACAAAAAAAAATGTTAGTAAAAAAATAAATAAATAAAATAAACAAATAAATAACATACCTAAGTTCTTTTTATTATTTTATCTTTTTATTTTTTTTAAAAGAAAAATAGTCCTATTTTTATTTTCGGTAACTTCTAATGGCTAGCCCTCTAGCGGTCCCCAGTGGAGTCGCCAAACTATCAAGTCTGATTTTTTGGTTTCTTTTATTTAAAAATTAATTTCCCATTTCCTAATTAATATTAAACCCTAACCCATTTAATATTAATCCTTGACTAAAGAAATTGAGAAATTTTGGTTTTTTATTGAAAATAATTTTTGGAGTCGCCACCCAACCGAAGTAAGGAAAAGAAAAAGAAACTATAACCAATTGGGTGGATTGATTATGATTTGGCTACCGGTCTTTGATTTCAATTTTAAATGAAGAACCAAAGGGTTCCAAATCTGAGGGCTAACCTATTAAACCCTCCAACCGAGTACCACTTCGGTTGGAGTCGCCACCCAACCGAAGTAAGGAAAAGAAAAAGAAACTGTAACCAATTGGGTGGATTGATTACGATTTGGCTATTGGTCTTTGATTTCAATTTTAAATGAAGAACCAAAGGGTTCCAAGTCCGGAGGCTAACCTATTAAACCCTTAACGAGTACCACTATCTATTTACCGAAATTAGGATTATTCTTCTAATTATAATATTTAAAAAAATAAATGAATAAAATCAAAAGAAAAAAGGAACCTAAGTTTCTACATATTTTATCGTCGCCCCGAAAGTGCCTACGTACCCGCTAGTCGGGATTAGACAATCGTAGTTCTTTCAAAAAATCTTTAGTGTGTTGATTGATTTTAATTTTGAAAACCGACCGAGTTTACGTTATTACCAATTTAGTTTTTCAAAGAAAACTCTAAAAAGAGCCCTAATTCACTAAGTCCTTTGTTCTTATTTTATAAAAACTCTCTAAAAATCCTATTTTTTAAAAAAATAGGATTTCTATTTTTTATTTTTATTTATTCACAAAATAAATTTTTCTAAGTGAGAAAGTCCTAAAGTCATAATGCTAAAAAATATACCTAATTACCTATCATGTTATAAACTTAACTAAATAACTAATGGAATTATAATGATAAATAAAGAGAAAAATAATCAAAATCGAACCTGACTTAGGCTGTTCGATGAAGTGTTAGTGTTGGTTCATCAAGCGTGGAAACGTGACGGTCAATGCTGAATCATGCGTTGTGGTGCTGTTGTACAGAACGTATTGTTGTTCGCTGGGATGCTGCTTCTACTGCAATCGCGTTGTGTCAAGGGTTGGCTTTGGTGATGTGCAACGACGGTAGACGTTGCTGTTGTATGGAGCCATTGCGGTGGAACGTTGGTTGATCACTATGAGTTGTGTGATCAATAAATAGCACAAGACGTAGGCATGGGTGTGACCGTGGCTGTATCGTACAGGGGACGCTATCGTAGTTGCTGCGTTAAGGGGCTTTGGAATCGGACGTTGAATTGTTATATTAACTTCGGACGTCAGGTGATGAGGCTTTGATGAGTTACGGTGGGAACTTCGGATTGACGGAGATTGATAATCAGATTAAACTCGTCAGGACTTCGGATTGAACTCGTCAAGACTTCGGATGGATTTTAGATCGGCAAGACATTGGTTTCAGTGAATTAGGCATTGCGAATTGGATTGAGGGTGTTTAGTCTTGCGGCATGGAATTGGATATTGGCTAGAAATCGGATCGTCGATGGGGATTGGCCTCAATCAGGTGGACATATTGTGTTGGACGTGAATTCCTTTTTTTTTTCAGTTTATTCTTCCCCTTTTATGCATGTGTATGTTCGTTTTTTTAGGTCCAAATCAAATCATATCTGGATATATCTATCGTATCTGATTCGATAATTAAACTAGATTCAAATGAATTCAAATCCGATTTAATAAGATCAAACTAAATTCAAATGATTTAATTAAATATGAATCTCGTTTTCATCTCGCTTTTGCAAAGATAGAAAAATAAAGACATAGGTACCTGCTGAGACTCAAACCCAAGACCTCGAATTAAATCCAACCCAAATACTCCGATACTTATCCGTTAGGCCGTTGGCCTGTACCTTAACATTCAATACAATTAAATTATATTTAAACTATCCAATTCCCTAAAATAAAATTTTTTTAACTAAACTAAAACTAAAAACTATTTGTTCTAAAAAGGTTACTTCCTAAAAATATACAAAAAATCTTTTTTAATAATTTTTTATTTTCTTATTTTTTTGGTATTTTCATTATTTGTTAATTTTTATTATTTTTATCTTTTATTAATTTTTCTGTTATTTTTATTTTTGAATTAGGACCCTTTTTGTAAAAATAAAAATTAAGACTACAGAAGGGCAAAAATTAGGTGTCTACTGTAAACGTTTAAGTTTTCCAAAAGAATTATATCACCTCTAATGCTTCTTAATTCATCGTTTAAGGTTTTAAGCCAGGCTATAAGGGGCTTCCCCATTTTTTAGATACTTAGCTAGCTTGTAAAGTGCTGCCCAATTCACCAACTACTTTTAGAATTTTAGCCAGCCCGTAGGGCGCTTTCCTTTCACCAATTTCTCTTAGAGTTTTAGCCAGTTTATAGGGTGCTTCTCTTTCACCAATCTCCTTTAAGGTTTTTGTTTCACCAATCATTCTTAGTCTTAAGCTAGCCCATACGGTGATTCCTTTTCACCAGCATCTCCTTTAAGGTCCTAACCAGAGAGCATTGTCACTCATGTTTCTATTAAGGTCTTTTAGCAAGCCCGTAAGGTACTTCCTTTTCACCAATCTCTCTTAAGGTTTAGTAAGCCCATAAGGTTCTTCTTTTCATCAATTCCTCTTAAGGTTTAGCAAGCCTACGAGGCGTTTCCCATCATCAATTTCTCCAAAGATTTTAGTAAGCACATAAGGTGCTTCCCTTTATCAATTTCTCTTAAGGTTTTAGCTAAACCATAAGGTGTTACCCATTGATCACTCTCTCTTAACATCTTAGCCAGTCTATAGGGAACTTCCCTAATTCCAACTAAGCTTTAAATATTTAGCAAGCTCAAGGAGTGCTTTTTCCCCCCTAGGTTAGTCAACTCCATGAAGCACTGCTAGGTTTCATATCGATTCCTCATTTAGGGTTACTAATCCCTTAAAAGTGCTCCTACCTACGTTAGTCAACTAGAGGAGCACTACTAGGTTTCAAGTGAATTTATCATTTAGGGTTACTAGTATCCTGGAGATGTTCTCGCCTAGATTAGTCAACTTAGAGGAGCACAACCAAGTTTCAATTCAATTATCATTTAAGGTTTTAACTAGCTCAAGAAGTGCTTTACCCATTCGCCTAGGTTAGTTAACTCAAAGGAGCACAGCTGAGTTTCAATTTAATTCTCATTTAAGGTTTTAGCTAGCTCAAGGAGCGCTTTACCTATTCGTCTAAGTTAGTCAACTTAGAAAAACACTACTAAGTCTCATATCGATTCTTCACTTAGTGTTTTTAGTCCCCTAAAGACACTCTCGCCTAAATTAGTCAACTCAAAAGAACACCACTAAGTTTTAAGTCAATTTATCATTTTGGTTTACTAGTCTCCTAGAGACGCTTCCGCTTAGGTTAGTTAGCTCAAAAGGACATTACTAGGTTCCAAACCAATTTCATTAACCAGCTCATGGAGCAGTGTCATTTTAGGCCTCTTGCTAGCTCACAGGGGCGCTACCCTCCAATGATATATCTAGGGTTCTTACTAGCCCACAAGGTCATTATCCTCCATTTAATATCTCTAAGATTCTTACTAGCTCATAAAGGCACTACCCTCCACTCGGTATCTTTTAGGGTTCTTACTAACCCACAAGAGCACTAACTTTCATTTTGTGTCTTTTAGGCTTCTTGCTATCCCATGTGGCATTACCCTCTTTTTAGTACCATTTTATAGTTTTGCCCTACTCTTAGGGCATTACACCCTTCTATAAAACCTACCTTTGTGTTTCAACCAACTCTTAGAGCACCCTCTTTCAAAATATCTTTCACCATTCACCAAATCCCTAGTAAATGAAGCCTAAGATAGGTAGTTATTTGTAGCACTTCTTAAAGCAATTACATCCCCAAGCTAGAAATGATATCTCTTTTATCTTTGTGGCAAAGTTTTACTCAAACTTTACCATAAAAAAGAGTATGTGTAAGCACCTTATTTTTGCCCCCTATAGTTTTGAAAATTTTTATAATAGGAAAAAAAGGTCCTAATTCAAAAATACAAAAAATTAAAAGTTACATAAAAATACAAAAAATTAGAAAAATCACAAAAAATAAAAAATTTAGAAAAAAAATATATGAAAAAATAGAAAATTGAAAAAAAAAATTAGGAAGTTAGAATCTTTCTTTTTAGGACAATAGATTATTTTTTTAAGGAAAAATAGATTTTTAGGAAAATAAAATATTTTTGGGAAAGTAATTTTTAAGAAAAATAAGAATTTAGAGTGGTGTTAGGGTCATTGGGTTTGGATTACTTTATTTTCTATTTAGGTAGCCTTATAGGTTGAATAGAATTTAGTTGCATAAATTAACAAAGCATAGACCAACAGTCCTACACTTCATCTTGGCAAGAGAACTAGTAAGGGGTTCAAGATTCGCTCCCTACGCATGCCGAAATTGCACATTTTGTTTTTATAAGCCTACTTGGATACGTATAGGGTCCTTATTGGACCGCGTTTGTCCAATAGGACACATGTCATCCGTCGACTAGACTACGCAAATGATGTAGTGCACACTACATCATCGTGTTTTTCGCCCACAATCCCATGATTTTCTTCCTTTTTTTTTCTTTTTTTCAACCAGGCCACTTCTCGTCTAATCTTCTTCTATGCTATACATGATTTCTACAAATCGTTAGTAGAATCATGAAGATCTCACAACCCTCTTTCAATTCATACCAATAACATGTCTAAGTTCATTCATTTATAGGATGAAAATTAAGGTTGAAAATCAAAGAAAACTTGAATGCATGGATGATGCTCTAGTGATTGATTCACTTGATTCGTGTCATCAATGAAAATCGAATCTTCTAACATTTGTTAAAAGGAAGAAAGATTGTCCATCAGGCATGTTTGACCTCTCATTTCACCTAAAATCAAGCAAAATCAGATCAAAAAATCTAATACCCATTTAACTTTGATTTTCAATTTTATGCAATTTCAATGTTTTCCTTATACACTTTAGGCTTGAATCAGTATAAAAAGGTCATGGGAAAGCTTGAATCATCATTAACTACTAATTCATTCAGCACCATTCAAGTATTGTCAAAGCTCTCTCTCTCTCTCTTGTCTGCATCCCTCTCTTTATATAATATCTTTTTCCCCGGCCACTATCGAGACAAACTACTCGCCTCACAACCTCCTAAGCCCTCAACTCTTAAATTTGACCACCCCCATCAATTGCCATGTGTCTTAGATGCACCACTAACCTACCACCATAAAGCCCTAATCGTGCCTCCACCATCTTGAAAACACTACCGCCGCCTATCCCCATGTAGAAACATTACCACAACTGAGTACGTAGTGGTCAAAAACCTAGCACCCAACACTCCTTTCACCCCAAGCTCTTGTTGTAAAGCACCACAACCAACACCACCATCAACTCCAGTCACGAACCACCATAAACAACCATCATTAGCAAAGACATCTTCCCTACCCCCATCTTCCTTAATAGAATTCACATAAAACCACTCTTTCTCCTTCAACTCAATGCTTAAAACCATCCAAAAGCACCCCATCGTCAACCATTCTCTCTCCTTCATGCTACCTAAATCCAACCTGGATCCAACCCAACTCACGCTCCAGCTGATCCAGCCCGTGCCTAGTCTAACTTACACTTTTTTTTTTTGTATTTTACTGTATTTTTTTTTTCTTCTCTTCATTAATGTTTGGTAAAGATAAAGAAAAAGAAAAAAGAAAAAAGAAGAAGAAAAGAAAGCTTTTTTATTTTTAGCATTTCCTTGTCTCAATCAAAAATAAATAAATGAATAAAAATAATAATGATAATGATAATAATAATAATAATAATAAATATATGTGTTATCACTTAGAAAAATATTTTTAAAATAAAGTCTAAGTAACAAACTCTTTTTCCAAAAATAGGATTTATTTAGAATTTTTCAAAATAAATGCAACATTTAGGACCCTTTTAGAATTTTTACATAAGTGAAAATAAATTGATAAAAAGTAAAGCTGAGTATTTTCAAAATTAAAAGAAACTAATGTACTTAAGTTTTTGGAATGAACTACATAAGTCTGATCTCAAATAACGAGTACATAGACACTTGTACACAATTATGGAGCAACTTAAAATATAGAAAAATTCATTTTTCACCTTTATAAATAATTAGTTTTTTTATTATTTGGTAAATAAATATAATTTTTTAATTCTTTATTTGTAAAATAGAAATCATTCCTTCAATTTAAAAAGGTATATTGAAAAATAAATTTAAATTTGAAAGATTAAGGTAATACCTGTTTAGAGTTTAATATATTAGTCCCAGAACCAAAAACTCTGGTTTACAAAGTTGTTTGAAAAAGAATCAGTTTTTACGTGGCTCAATAGTTAATTATAATCGATCTACCCAATCAGTTATAGTTTAATTTTTTCCTCACCTTAGTTAAGTGACAACTCCAATTTTTTCTAAAACCAAAAGAAAACCTGATTCCTTTAATTCTTAGTCGAAAGTTAATATTAAACGGATAAGATTTAATATTAATCAAATTAAGAAAACGAAATTAAAAAATTTCGGGGTCGACACTCTTTATGATCTCATCAATATATCTTATTAGATTGTGGTGACTTTATTCTAGATTGTCAATTACTATGCATAATATCAGTAGTTTGATAATCATTATTTTCCTTGAATTGTAAGTAATATCAATTCGTAATCTACTCTTATTCTTACAATTCAATGATTAAGACATGAATTTTACCATCCATATTTATTTAATTATCAGAGAATGTTACATTATTGAAGGCATACAGCGTAAAGATAGCTGTACAACCAATTATACGAATCCTTCTCGTATCATCACTTATATGTCAATATATGTTCTAAATAAATTAAAGCAGTCCACTTATTCTAAATAAATGTAAAACTTGAGCATAAAGAATTAGCACCTCAAATAAAATTATTGTCGGTTGACTAGAAAAACATAAGCGCAACTTTACTAACAATAATTTAGTTAAAGCTAATTGGAAACCTTTTAGGTAAGTAAACATTTAAGAAGTTCATACTAGTAAAAGAAAAGCATGTTTTTAAGCAATGATCGTTATAAATTTTTTATGTAAGGGATATGCACAAAAGTACGATAGAATTTTAACGAAGTACACTACATTTATAAAATTGAGTATTATAATGAAGGGGACAAAAACAAATGCTATTTAAAAATAGTAGTGTAAAAACATCAAATTAAAGGGGAGGAAGTTAACCATGTACTCAATTTTTTAAATGTTTTAGTTTCAACCTAATGGATCACTATCGAGTGAATGAATTTATTAGTCAGGGGTTTAAAAGTTTTGTAGTATCTTCTTGCATATTAATAGTGAAATCTCAAAGTAATAAAATGTTTACAATGTCATGCCCCAAATAGATAAAGTTGTAACAATCCCACCGATAAATCATTGTAAAATAAAAGTTGGCCATACCTCTACTATTATAAACGTAGTATATACAAGGCGTACTCGACTCAGCTACTTTGAAGCATCTAGTTTGATATAAAATTTGCGATATAATCTTTCAAAATGACTTTTATAATAGACTTGCAATACTTTTCCGTTGTGAAAATATACATAAAAGTTTATATTTAAATTAAAAGTTTAAAATCCTATAGGTTTTTTTATATACATTTTAGGCCAATAATTGAAAACTACTAAGTCACTTAGTGAGGCCCAATTAGTTTTTCCAAAAGGAAAAAAAAAATAAACAACAACAACAACAAGAGAAGAGTTTAACCTTATCTTCATTATCTTCACTCCCCCATCTCATTCATTGATAATTTAGAATTTAGTAAAATGTTGTATTCAACTCTATATTGCAAAATAATTTATAAGGGAATGAAAGACAACTTATTCAACAAGTGGGACGTAGATAAAAGTATACATTCAGCATAAAGTAAGTAGAGTTATCAGCCAAGTTAGTTAGATATAATGCATAAACAAACAAGTGCTATTGCACAACTTTATCTAATTTGTCATGAGATTAGAGTCCCGCTCTAATCCAGATTAAGGAGTTTGACGCCACACTCTTGCAAATTACGGCCAAATTGGGGCTTATGCAATAGAGAATACCCTCCTCTAGATACTACATTCGAACCATGGTCCCTTACCTTACCATGATCTCCTCTCTTGTTACTTAGTTCAACAAAAGATGGGGAAAAAACTATATCAATTATCCTCATTGAAGGATCCATGTTTGGCCTAATAATTTTAGTCATTTCTTCAAATGAGTTGTGATACATGTTAGGTTCAAAGTTTGGCTAAGTTTAAGTTTGTTCATTTTTTGAGTGATCAACCAATTTCAAACAGTCCAAACAAAACAATATACACAAAACAAACACAACCTGGAGCTCAGCTTCCATAACAATAAATCAATATTCAAGCACATTCACCACACATGCACAACCAACTATGACAACTACTATGATGACATACCAAAGTCTCTATGTATTCTACTCAAAAATGCTATGAGGCATTAATCCCACTTACTTTGATGTTTGATGCTCATTAGCCTTGCTTATGATCTCATCCACTTTAATTAATCATAAACATTCAATGTATCAACTTTATTTTTTATCTAAATTATGAGATTCGAGTTCAAAATTGAAGACTAAGTGTGCTTTCATTTAAGTCAAATATTGTTTTTTAGCCAATTATTAAGAAAGATTTATGTATGGTACGTTCCAACCCAGATTCTAACTTTATGGCAATATAAGATTTTTGGTCAAGGAATCCTTTGAATCAAGTCTAACTTAGGATAGCTTTTAGAGCTTTACATAAGGGAACCATCTGATTCACCCTCTAACTTCCATTATAATTAAGTTTTCCATACCAAACTACCCTCTAACTCAGCTTTTGACCATAATCCCTTATCCTAAACTCCTCCATTTCACTTTATGCCATCATTTATCCTTTGAATTCGATAGCAAAAGTGTATGGTTCAACATCACCATCCAGCTTCCATATCAAGTCTTATCCCTACATAACTTTACTTTACTTTCTTATTTAACTAGAATCTTTCGCTTATGTTTCACAAAGTACCTCAATGCCTCTATTGAACAATAATATCAATAGTAAAACCCATATACAATTCTAAATTCATCTTGAATTACCAAGATTCAACTTAATCATATCAACACAACTTCACTTCAACACTTAATGTAAGCATTTTAAAAGAAAAATATATAGTTTCAGTTGTAAATCCCAACATACTAACTTGTAAACATGTTTTTTATCAAAGATCAAAAGTTTCCCTTAACTAAAATTCATCAAAAACCACCAAATTCTCAAATTACAGGAAGATCAACAAAACTACGTTATTTAAGTTTTTCAAAATGCAACTGAAAATCAATGGATAGACATGATTTCTTAAGAAACCCATACATACACTTAAAATTTAGAAATTTGGGTTAATTTTTGAAATCTAAATAAAAAAATTACAAGGGGAAACCAACCTTCATAATTTTTTTTTATTTTTTTTCTATTTTTAGTAAAATTTAGAAAAAGAAAAAGATAGTAAATCAAGCACACCGAAACACTATGCTCAGACCATCAATGGAGGAAGGGGTTGTATTAGCTTAACTTCCCACCAACACCTACTTTAAGGGATAAGGCTGATTTGCTTCAAGCAACACTCCAAATACCTAAACTCTATTATGTAACACCTTAGAAGGGAGTCTGGTAGTTTTACTTAAAATCTTTATATCATGTGTACACCTATGATATAAAGACTGCCTTGCAAGTCAAAGGTTGCAGGCTTTAACTAAAGAGTTTTTAACAGTGCTTATTCATACATACATACATACTTACATACATACATATATATATAACTGATCCAACAGTCCACAATCACTAGAACCATAGAGAGTCAAAATCACCTACCAAACAATAAGAAAGGGTATCTATATCCCAATAATCGTAAAGTCACTAAATACCTTAACTTGCTTTTCTAAACTTATATTCTACTCTCTCAACCCAATGAAACACTCTACATTCAAATCCTAACCCAGCCCCAACTTTATAAGACCTGTAAAAGAAACTACTGGAGGGTAAGCTACATCCAGCTTAGTGACTAACCTCCTTACCTTACCATCAAATAATAACAAGCAAGTTATTTGTCAAACATATGAATGCATGTACAAACATATACAATGTAAACAGTGTATACAGTCAATTGGAAACTGCATACAATACGGTTTTATGCTCACTATTGCCTAAGTTAGGAAGTATTTAGGCATCTCAAGACCTAGTTATCTACGTCCAATACAAAATTTCTTAACAATATAACTACCCTCAATTGTAGACATGGCTCACCTTAAGCAAGAGGTGGCACTCCCTAAAGCCAAGTAGTTCTCAAAGGTCGAGGCAAGAACATGTCACACGAAATATATCTTACAATAAATAGTCACAATACATAATATTAATATGGATCCATCTAAGTATGATCCCCTACTCTACTACATAGTGCTAATGCCCTTTAACTCATACTATAAGATGTAATGCATGTCTAATTTAATTAGAGGCCAAATATTTATTAATATTGGATTCATGGGATAATCAAGCAAATATATTCCAGACACTCCAATGGCCTACGTTCTAATGTAATAAACAAGGATGTTTGAAATATCTTAAGATATTTTGCAAGCATAGGTCAACCAGAACAAGCACACACAAGTTCCCATATTCCTCAACATGCATCAAGTTAAATTATTATATATAATTAGATAGTGTACTAACTACAAGCACTAACTACAAGCACAAAACAAAGTAAAATAAGGGGCAGTATACTCACACAACTTAAAGTCTAGTATTCCTAATACTCCTTAGTATCACAAATCACCTAAGTAAAGTAATTAAAGTGAATAAGACTCATCTTAAATGTAATATATTCACTAGTCTCGCTATAATTTCCCTATTTCGCTTATTTCATATCTTGGCCATAACTTTCTCCTTTTAAGTAGGAATTTCGCATTCTTATAATCATTTTTCATTATTTTTTAGTATTCTTTCATTTGGTGAAATTATTTTTGGGCTTCTGGGTTAGTAAGGTTTCGATTTAGGCCTTACAAGTTCATAAGTGGATGAGTTTGGTTACTTTAGGATTTGGGCCTAATTTTAGGCTTTGAGCATAGATTTGGATCTTGAACCTCACACTTAATATTTTGGGTTTCCTTTTAAATATTTTAAGTGAACTTTTTTTGCCTAATACTTTAAATTTTCACCTTAGGCCTTAGTATTGCTCTTATGAGCCTAATTAGGTCATTTTTATTAATTTAAGGCCCTTGCCTACTAAGGGGCCTATAGGAGATAGCTTTAAAGAGCTTTTAGACTTAATAAACTTTTTATACTTTATTTTATGAGTCTTTTAATTTAGGGTTCAGATCTAGTCATTAAGATTTTGAGCTCTATTCTTGGTTCTTTTAAGAGCTTTTAGGCTTATCTTGCATTTTAGAGCCTTAAGCCCCAACTCCACTTCTAATTTTGGGCTTAAGCCCACTAAAGGCCTTAAGATAAGTCCATTTTCTATTAGGATTCAAATCTTGTTCTTTTCATATATTGGGTTCCTAATCATATTTCTAAGGCCCTAATCACTAACTAAGCTAGGTTATGCCTAATTTGCACTTTAGAACCCTAAACTTAATTCTTATTTATTCCGATGGGACAAATATCCTAATGAGTCCGCTAAATAACCCATTTTACTAAGTGTTCTAAATTTGGTTCATTTCATTAATGGGGTTTCTAACACTATTCCTAAGGCCTTAATCACCAACTTAACTAGTTTAAACCATTAACTTATCATTACCCTACTTAACTTAGTTAATTACACCTTAAATCATACTTAACACTAATTATTCATTTCATTACACTAATTAATGAAAATTTACAGCTCATTAAGTCCATCAATAGGTGCAACCAAGTAGGGGTATTATAAAATTTCTTCAACTCCATCCATCCAACACTTATTCTAGTGTGTTTCCTTGTTTTAATCACGTTTCTTCCTATTTTAAGCTAATAACATTACATAATATGGTGAAAGCAAGATAGATATTCCCTAAGGAATGGGCAACATGCATGGTACTTAGGATTTCATGAAGTTTTATCAACATCTTTTCTAGTTATCTACATAGAACTATCTCCTACACTTCTAGAATATAAGCAACAAACTAGCTAAATACATGAATGAAGGTGTAATTACAAGGCTCTAAAATGACTAGTGCATGATTATAACATGTTTATCTTAAACTCTCAAGATATCATAGATAAAACTAATGTAAATAGAAAACTTAAGTTGAATGAGTTTTACCTTAAATTGGTCTGTACAAGCTCTAACATTTTCACTTAAAAAGAAGTCAAAATGAGCTTCTTTGAGGGATAATGTTTGTCGACAAGAAAGCGTAGTTTGTGTGTGACATTTTGGTTGTAACGGTTTGTGATTTGCAGCTGTATGTTGGTGGTAAAAGGAAAAGGCGCTAATGTGTGCATGGACCTCCAATAGCTCCTTTTGTTTTCTTCCCTTTTTTTCCTTCATTTTTGTTCGGGTTTCTTGAGAGTGTTTCCTAGAGTTTTCTAAGAGTGAAGAATAAGGTTAAATGAGGGTTTTGAATGGGTGAAATGATAGATATTAATGGTGGATTAAGGGGGATAAGAGGTGGTTATTTTGAGATAAGGGTATACGGTCCCCTCTTAATACTATTATACTTTATTTACTTTTTACCAAATGAGGGAGGATTTTGTCTGCTTAAGGATAAGTATTCTTTAATTCCTAATTAATCCTTTGTATTTTGTTCTTAATTGAGTTTAACTTGCTACTAATTAACATGTAAGGAGAGTTAGTAGATGGATTAAAAGGTAATTAAGCTAATTAATCATGATTGTACTTAATTAAGCAATTTAGGCCTAATTAGGGTGTAACTAAGGTCTTGCCATATTTTATCATCTTAATTAAGTTTGTTGACCTATGTTACTTCATTCATTATAGTTCTTTATTATTCAAGACTGATTAGGGCTTTTGAACCACATACAAAGCTAGTGATTTAGGGTTTCTTAGCTATTAGAGAAATTATTTATGATTAGCAAATAGTTTAGGGATATACTTAGGGTTGTTGGTTGAATTAGGGTTTTGGACTTCTAATTGAGGTTTTACTCAATCTATTGATATTTTTCAATCGTTTTAAGGTTTCTCGAGTATTAGGGGTTTTATACATACGATTAAGGTTTTAGGGTTTTACTCTCTTTAAGGTTTTATGACTTTATTACTTAGGGTTTATAACTTATTATTTACGGTTGAATCATTTAATTTATGGATTTTATTATTATGTATTGAGCAGTAGGATTACTTATTAACTCCTATATCTGACTCCGAGTTCGGATCCGAAAGTTTACGGGGTTCATATTGTCTCTCCAAGTATAAGGTTGGTATTATTAAGGAGATATTTTCATATAATTCCTTTGGCTTTATATGATTAATCGCTCTTAACTTATAGTTAATTATGATGTAAAACCCAATTAGCAAATTAAAGTGTAATTAAGTTTCTTAATCTTAATTACGCATACACTTAACACAAATTAGGTGCATTTTAGGACTTAATGTGTCAAATTAAGTTGGTTAAGCCCATTTGTTCATCTTTCTAATTATTTTAAGGAATTAAAACAATTATTGTTGTTCAAGTATGTTTTACAGGATAGAATAGGGTTTTAGGGCAATTAAGTGATTAGTCTTCGATTAATGAATAGTTTTACTATTTAATTAGAGTACACTAATTAGATTAGGGTTTTACAATTTAAAGGCTTGCACATATTAGGGTTTCAGTTAAGATTTTAGTGTTCGAAGGTTAATTTAAGGGCTACGATATTCATTTTAAGGTTTTGAATTCATTGTTAGGGTTATCTATAGTAATATTCATTTTTTGTTTAGCTTACCCTTTATCATTTTCAAAGAGCTCTCATGGACTTCGACTATTAGTCTCTTTCCTATTGGGGTTTGGGGTTAGTTTCATTAGATTAGGTTAACATTAAGAGTTAACATTAGTTATTAGCATTTGTTTATAAGATTTTAGGGCTTTTGAGTATAAGAGTCAAACTAGGGCTTAGACTACAATTTAGGGTTTTAGGAGTTTGAGTTTGGATTTTTTAGAGTAGTCTTTTAAGTTCAGGGTTAGTTATCGTGCCAACACTAAGAATATCTTTCAAGAAATCTTATTAACTTCCAACCTCTTATTTAGAAAATTTGTGTGGTTTACATATTAACCCCAAATTTGTACACCATTCCAAATTCTCTCAATTCTTCAACATAGAAAGCTTTAACTCTCACTCAACTAAATTTCCCTCTCCTCTAAGGTCTTAAAAAATGACTTGATACTCCTTCTTTCTCTATGGATCAAACATATGAGCTACCACTCTACTATATTAATGTGTTCAAATGTTACTAAACGGAAATTTTATAAACGCCTTAGGTGAATTTTGATGGCCAACAGTGGTTTTTTGGTGTTTTTCTCATAATATTGCACGTTACAAGTTTCTTTAACCACTTCATTTGCTTCTTAATCCATTACCATACCTTACTTACCTTAATTCTGATACTTAACCATTTGTTTATATATATACATTGATTTTCATTCAATTTAATGTGAATTTTGCATGTACTTTTATGTAATTTCACCATTTTTAGTTATATATACATATGTTTACACATATACATGTATATTAATTATATTTATGTACATTCATATTTCCAAATATTATTTTGTAGCATTTTATACATTTTGAATACTAAACTATTTCATATATAAGAATTTATTAATTACCAGTACTAATTTCGCACTATCGATAAAAGTTAATTATGATTTATAATAAGTATACTTTTTAGCTATATTATTATTTCATTAATATGTTTTCATAATCTACCATCACGAGGTGACTTCGTCTAATATCCATGACCTCTTTGCAAAAATCCGATTTAATCGGACAGTTTGTAAGAATGCCCTAAATTAACTGTTTGAATCATAGTTGTTAAAATTGCAAAACCTCATACACAATCTGTATGTAAACTAATAAGAAAGGATTATAGAATGTAAAATCATAAGCAAGTATCAAAATTCAAAACTATTGATAATTGTGAGCCTAAAATATTACTTCTTTTTTCTCAACATAATTTAAATTAAAAACTATACCTATTTGACTTAAACTCTCAACTAAAGTTCAAAAAAAAATTTATTATTTCTTTTGGTTTTTCGGAAATATTAGAGCCATCACTCAGTAAAACTAGGAAAAAATGAGAAAATTAGAATCGATTAGACAAACCAATCTTAATTTAACTACTAACCTGTATTTTGAAAAGGTTTCAAAAGAAATCAAATGAATTCGATGTCTTACCTATTATAACCTAAAAGGTTACCACATTGAAATATTAAATAAGACCTTAATCTTTAAAATACTCTTTATAAGAAAACAACACTTTCTAATTTTTTTTTTCTTTATTATTTCTAAAAGAAAAGAAAAATAGAATTTTTTTCATATTTTAAGTCGCATCCATAGGTGCCTATGTAGCTGCTAATAGGAATCAAACTTCCTACAGTTCGATTTTTGCAATACTTTAGTTTTGGTTTATTTCAATTTTAAAAACAGCTGAGTGTATATCATTAATTAGGTATTTTCATTTGAAAAAACCCTAAGGAAAAGGCCTTATTTTCTTTTTTTTTCCTAGTTTTGAAAAATCCCTATTTTTCACCAATTTTTAGAAAAGAATGCATTGATTCTTTAAAAAAAAAATCATTCTTCTATGAGGGAAAACCTTTTTCTATATTTTTTTTTCTTTTAAAAATAACTTTGATGATAAAAAAAAAAGAAAAAAAATTAGAAAATACTCTTCCATTCTTTTATTTTTGAAGAGCATTTTTTTTTTCTTTTTTTTTATTTTTTGAAAACATCTTTCATCATTTTTTTGAAAAAAAATATTATCATAAAAAATTATTTTTATTTGTAAGTCTTGCTTGTCCTCAAGCAATAGTTACCCCATAATACTTAAGGACTACATAAATGCCCCTATATATATATATATATATATATATATATATATATATATATATACACATACATATATTCTTTAACAAATAAGGAAATCAAACCTAAGTTAAGCAAATCAATCGAGCATAGGGTGTAAAGTGGTCACAACTTAAGCCAGTAGGCATGGGTTGATCATATGTGCCGCATATAGCAACCCTAAGAGGGGCTTAGTAGTATTACGTAGAATTTCCATATCACGTGTGTACCCATGATAAGAAAATCGCCTTGTAAGTCAAAGATTGCAAGACTCTAAAGAGTTATTCGCTAGGGTCTTCATTTTTAGTTCATTGACTCATTACATAATATTAATAATTATGGATATCCATTTTTTTCCACAGTTCCTCAAAACCGTAAAGAATCAGTATTCCCTACCAAAATAGTGAAATAAGATAGACAATTTTAGAAAATTCTAAACTTACTAAAGATACTAAACTTAATTGAGATATTGGTCGTTTTCCGAAGCATTCCAAATTAACTACACATGCTTTTCATCATACTTATTCAATGGTAGCACTCTGCACTCGGTTCCTATCCCTATCTTAACTATCAATCAACCTACAAGGAAAAGAACTGTTAAGGTGTAAGCTTATACTTAGTAAGATAATTATCCTCATCAATACCGCATGGCAAAATTTATTAAATACATAATCATATGAATGCATAAACAATCAATATGCCAAACAATGCATGCAGTGGCCTAGGAACTACATACGACTCAGAATTATACCCCCTATAGTCGGGGTTTAGAAATAATTAACCGACCCAAACCGAAATCCGGGTTCTAGTCCTTGGGTTTTAATTCATTTATACTATTGTGCTTAAGTCAAGAACAAAACCATATATATACATATGTATATATATATATATATACATAGATTGTATATAATATACTTTCTTTCTAAACAACAAATCGTATTTTCAAAATCTCAAGTCTAGTAGTATGGTGGCCCTTCAGTCCACAAACACATGCCCTAGGTAGAAGCCACAAGACACAGCCCCTCGCTGACGGTTGGCGTCTCCCGGTGCCTAATAAGCCCATCAACTTAGGACAAAGACTCAATAAAAATGATAACATAGCTAGTGCCCAATCTTGTAGGAGGCTCATCATCCTATAAGTCCCTTTCCATCTTCTGCGTAAAGCAGCAGTCGATGTTATCCAAATGCAATTATGGAGAATGCATTATTCATCTTATTTCTTAATCATATGGATATTTAATCCGATTTTGAAGGTGATCAGACAATTTCATTCCATACAATCGCATATATAAATTTATCACAATAATTCCCATTATTATATAATTAACAAGTCATAACATTCAGTTCACAAATTCATACACATGCATTTCCCATATTCCACAGGCATCCAAATTTATATATATATAAGTTTAAATACATCTATTCTACAAGCAAAATCAAGTAAAGAGTCATCGGGAATTTACTCCTTCAGCCATACGGGTCAATCAAAGCAATCCAGGGGTAGGTCATCTTTGAAAGCTGGGTCTCCTGGACATTCAAATATGATACTATAAGGATTTGAAATAGGATTTGGAAAACTAAACTAAAACCCTTTTAGTTATACTTTTGACTTGGCTTCATAATTTTCTTGGTTTTTACTTAAAGTTTAATCGCGTATAACTTTCTCGTTTTAAACTCAATTTTTATGATCTTATAGTCAATCTTCATCATTTTCAAGTGTACTTTAATGAGGCTATATTTTCGTGATGAGGCACGCAAAACTGCCTATAGGTCAGAACAGTAATGATCCTCATAATTTGGAGTACTTTTAAGCTTTTTTTTATTAATGGGCTTTTTGGTAATTTGAGAAATTCTTTGGGCTTGGGCTTAAGACTTTATTCCAAACTTAAAATACTCCTTAAGGTCAGACTTCCAACTTTAGTTTACACTCTTGGTACTAACAGCAACTCTTTGGGCTTTTATGTGGGCTTAAGTTATCAAATGGGCTTGTTTTTTGTTCAAACTAAAGTTAGTGATTTTGTTAGGCTTATGAAGTCTTAGGTAGACTTCTTGTGGGCTTCAAAATAATCTTTCTTAGTATTTTAAAGTGCTGGTTAGAATTTTAATAAAAGCCCAACTTAGAGTTCTAAGCTCATTTTAAGAGTTCTAAGCTCATTTTAAGAGTTTTAGGCTCAATTTTGAGTTTTAGGCTTTGTATACTTACTTTGGTTGATCTTTTCACTTTGTTCACTTAGTTTTATTATATTTTTAAGTGGCTTTTTCTTATGTTCCAAATTTGGTCATGATGAACCTAGGTTACTTATATTCAAATCTTAACTTAAATTCTCTTCCATGGGATGATTACTTAGCTCATACTTTACATGAAAATAGTAGATCTCATACTTATCACAATTTCCATATCATAGTTCATATCTCACAAGGTTAGTTTCTTCATGAAAGCTTCATGTAATAGATTTTCCTTTACCTAAAGCTAGGTTTAAGCATTTTTAACTTAATAGAAATGGAAATAAAATCTAAATGACTCACATACACTCCACATCCAACATGATGTCTCCTCGTTCATGTACACATTTCATGATCTTCTCAACTTAAAATCTTCCATTCTAAGATTTAAACATATATCTTTACATAACTCCAACTTAGCATGCTTATATTTTAACTTTCATGTAAAGGCGTTCACAAGCTTACTTCTTAAGGTGGGCTAGCTATTTTATCATCTTATGATCATGCTAATATCTTCATAAAAACATTGTCTCCTAACATGTAATACTAAAATACTAACACAAAGAAACAACTTACTCATCCTCAAAGCAAAAACAAGGTGGTGGTACAATTAAGTATCCTCTTAGCTCATTATCTTCCTTCCTCTTCTTATAAGTTTTTTTGAAAACTAGAGTCTTGATCTTTGAAGTGGGGCTTTGAGGATATTTTAAAGTTCCTAAAAGTGGTTTTTGAAGTCAACAAATAAAGGGCACAAAACAAAGCCTGGGGCCATGAGTATAGAAGCAAAAATAGTGGCAGCAATGTTAAGATTTTGTAGGGTTGGATTTCTTCTTTTGGTTTTTGTTTAAAGTGAAAGAAAAGGAAATGAAAATGAGAGTGAAAGAGAGAGAGAGAGTAGTAGATTTTTGAATGGGAAGAGAAGTGTGTTCAAGAAGCTTTAATTGGTTGTCTTTTAGTATGCACAAATGCCAACTTTTTGACAAAACTAAATAATGTAAGTATTAAGGGGTAAATAGTAGATGTATAAGACAATTAAGTAATTGAAAGTTGACAAAGCATGGCCTCCCTTAGGCTCTCTTCCCAATTGGCCATAGGGTGTCCTCTTTGGGCATTGAGTTGTCTTGTCACTTAATTAAAAGTTGAACACATAAAATAATGTGATAACTTGTTCATATAAAGTATAAGTGAAAGGGTGATAAGGAAAGTGTCTTATTACAAGTTTTTGATAAGTTATCAATTGATAAATGATTCCAACTTTCAATTGATAAGTTATTTAAGGTGATTGGTTGGTTTACTTATCAATGTGCACAAGTCTCATGCATGAAGATAAGAAAATTGTCTTATATGAAATTCTTTTAGAGTTTATTTCTTAAATTAATTTGTATGTTATGATTTAATTCTTACAAAATTATGAAAATTTCTAAAGTTTGAATAAAATTATTTAAATTAAATTCTTAATTAACTGCTTAGGGTTATAAGTCCTTAATTTTTTTAGGGTTTTAGGTTTTGAGTGATCTTAGAATCTGTGGTTCTTGTAGTCAAGTTTTATCAATAATAGACTTTTGAATTGGAAAATTAAATTCGTTTTTAAATACAAACTTGAATTCTTAGCTTAGTTTATCCTTGGAAACATTTAGAAAGTACTCTTAATTGAATCACAAGTCCGCTAAAAAGTAAGGTTTACAACTTATCCATATGTAACATGGCTTATAAGTGAAAATAAGGGAATTGCCTTACATGAAATTCTTTTAGGGCTTGATTCTCAAATTAATTTATAGGTTGTGATTTGCTTCTTAAGAAATTGTAGAATTTTCCAGAGTTGAATAAAATTTATTCAAATTATATTTTTAATTATTTATTTAGGGTCATAAGTCCTTGATCATCCTAGGTCTTAGGGTTTGAGTGAGTTTATGTATGTTTTAGGGTTTTTCACCAACTCAGGAGTAATTGACTTACACTTTGGAGCTTAAGGTTCAATCGGCTTAATTATTTAGGATCGTCGCTTTATTATGCAACATATATATATATCATACGATGGATTAAGAAAAGAGAAGGGAATTGCTTAATAATATATTTATATATATATATATATATACATATTGTGGGGCTACTTATATACACAGGTAAAATAATTTTTGTTAATTTATTAATTCATTCCTTTAACTAGCTTAGTTTTGTTATTTATTATTACTTAAAATAATCCTTGATTCGTTCGTTATTAGTTTTATATGATTTCACAAAATTATTGATAATTTTATTGATTTATGGCTTTTCAAGCATTAAGATAATTTTATAGAGTTTTAAAAAAAAATTTGATTTGATATTTATAGTTTCTATTAAGTTTAGGTTTACATTTTTAAAAGTACACGTATATAGGGATTGGGGTTTTCTTGCATGATTAGGGTTTCCAAATTGTATAATAGGGCCTTTCAAGTTTGTTTTAAGTTCCGAGCTTAAAATTTTAGTCGGTTTTCATTTTACGTAGTCTTGTCGACTTAGGGAAATATCTATGATACTCAAGTCTGACACTGTGTTTAGAAGGTTAAATTAACATAGTCTACATCATATGTGTAAATAGAGAGAAAGAGAGACTACTAAGCAAAGATTCAAATTAGGTGCTCTAGTAGCTATTGAGAAGCATAGATGCATCTTTCTTGGACTAATCAAGGGAGATGAAGCTAGTTATGGGCTTAGTTTTGGCTTAACGGTGGTTTTGGTGGCAGATGAGTCTAGGTCAAGAGTGGTAGAAAGAGAAAGGTAATGGAACTTCATAGGTGGTGGTTTAAATCGAGTTAGGAGTGTTTTCTAGGGTTTTAGACTTAAGGTGACCCATAACAAGGTTAGTTTTGCTCAAAAACCACTGGGAGTGGTGGTTTTCTAGAGAGAAAAGGTGCATATGTAAGCTAGAGAGAGGAAGTTGATGGAGCTTATATGAATGATTTAAGAAATTGTCTATGTCAAAAATGAGAACAAGAGATCTTATTTATAGTTTTGAATCTTCAATTGAAGAAGGAAAGTCTAGCCATAGGAAGATTATGCACCTATAAGTTTGAGCTATAATACTCGATTAATCCTTGATTTCAAAGGGAAAAAATCAAGTTTGATTGACTAAATGCTACAAGTACATGTCAGTCATGATCAATCAGTGCTTGGAAGCTTTTAATCTTACCAACTAACTTAGATTTTCAAGTTGGCTTAGATGCATTTTTATACTTTCTCTAAATTTTGAACCTTTGATAGCCTAAACAAATGTAGTTAGATGCAATTTTAGATGAACTTCAAAAGTATTTCATGTTGGCAATTGAAATTTGTGATTATTTTGATGCATTTTTGACAAAGAAAAATTGGTGAAATATGGCTTCAAAGTAAGGGGTCAAAAAGGAAAGTGCAAGAAAGAAGGGGGGTGACAAAGATCAAAGACAATGACATAGCATGTACATAGCACTAGCTAGTGCCACATGGTGTTACGTAACCCAATTAAAGGCGTCATGTGCCTATTTAGGTACATAGGCACCACATAGCATAGTAGGATGTTGGCTAATATGCAATACCAATCAAATGGTGTCACGTAGTAGCCACATGACCCAATTAAGGCCTAATATGTAGCTTTTGAGGTGAAAAGTAGAAAATGGGAGCACAAGGTCTATTGTAAGCCCCATATTTGCATGATTGGGTTTTGGGCCAAGATTTATGACATTCGGAAAAGTAATTCACTTAGACTAGAAACTTACAAGGAGTTTAGAAATATTTGTCAAGGAAGCCCCGTAGGCTCAAAATTCAAAAATATAATAAAATTAAAAATACCGCTAAAATAGTGAAAACTTACTATATTATTATATACGTATCAATAATGCATGGATTAGGATTTCACAATTAACAAACCCCTAGAGATAAATTAAAGAAGTAATATAATTGTTAATGCACCTAAAATAATATATAAAAGACATGTATATATATCAAGCATAATTAATATATAAATTTATGTACCCATAATTATTAAAAATACCAAAAATATGTAAATTTCACTAAATAAATAAATAAAATATAAGAAAAATTATGAAAATTTTCCAAACACTAGGAAACATTCCCTTTGTACATGGAAAGTGGGCTAGTTTAGGAATTTAGGGGAAAAGATTAAGTTGGACACCAAGGCTACAAGGGTGTGCAAGTATATTGAGATTAAGAAATCTAACCACCCTTACACTTTACTATAAAAACACAAAATGCTTTCCTGATTAAAGTTTTAGACATTTTAAAGGTGGGAAAAATTCTAGAAGAGAGAAATAGAGAGAGAAAATGAGAAAGGAAAATTGGGAAAATTGTAGTGTAAAATTGAAGGTTAAGGAGTTCTTAAGCATAGCTATGATTTGGGAGTGGAAGGAGGGTAGCATCCAAAGGAATGGGCTACACCGAATCTACCTAACAACTACCCATTGCTCTACGATGGCTAGAGCTCCAAGTAACAGTAAGCGATCAAACTTCCTCGTTTATATCTAAAATTTAGTAAAAATAACAAACAACCTTCAAAAATTGTGAAATTTAGTTTTCCAAGTATTTTTGCATGAGCAATTCAAATTTCAAATTAAATTTTGAAGTTTTGAATGTTAATATAGGGTCATTAAGAAAAACATCCCACAAACTAATTTTCAATTACATTTTCAAAAGACTAATCAATGTAGTTTCGACCTGAAATTATATGAATATACTCCTAAAATATTATATTTTGATGCTATATAATCAGATTTCCAAAATTTAACTGTTTGATTTTTGAAAAATTCCATTTTAGTGAAAATAGTATGATGATGGTGTTGTTTTTCAAAAGGAACTTAATGAATTTCTATAAAATCATGTTACAACTTATAATCAGCCATATGTAGCAACTAAAAGTAAGTTATTTTAAGTTTTAAGATGGTGAGTTTCAAGTTTAAGTGAGTATTTAGTAATTATGAGCTCAATTCTAAAAGTCCTAATGAACTGTTAACTAAATAGGAAGTGTAATATAGAAATATAATAGTTAGCTGTAGTATTGAATTGTTAACATGCTGTATATGCAAGTTATTGAGGTTCTGGAACTTAGGGTAAGTTAGACTATATGTAAAGTAGTAAAATGTGGAAGTAGCAATAAGGTCAGAAACTTGATTAAAAACTAAGTCAAAATGTAACCTAGTGTTAAATATGTTGAACACACTAAAAATTGGATCTAGGTCAAAAAGGGACTTAAATTTAGACTCTACACTATTTCTAGAGACAAAATGTAAGTTAAAAACTTCCTAAATAAGAACCTAATTTACGATAATAGGTCAAAAACTCTAATAGAAACTGAGTCAAAATGTAGTTTGGTATTGAATTTTTTTTATCACACCAAAAGTCGAACAGTAGGTCAACAATTGATTTATATGTGAATTCTATACCTTTATTGGAGTTAAAGCTTAAGTTAGAACCTTCTTAGACAATAACCTATATCAGAATGCTAAGTCAACCTAAGTTAGGAATTTAGTTAGAAAGAATTCTAATGCAAGAAGATTAAAGTGTACTACAATAGAAGCAATTGGAAGATTGGTCAAAAGGAAGATGGGAAATGAATATTAGATCACGAAAAACTAAAGAGTAGGTCAGAAAGTCACCAGCTTATAATCTCTAAGAATTTACTAAAGTCAGAACCTAGATTAGAAACTTACTAAGCAATAACTTATGCTAAAATATCATGTCAAAACCTTAGTCAAAACTTACACTACTTAACTAATACCTACTAAAAACCTTGGAAAACTTACTTAACTCAACTAAAGAACATACTCAAATGTCAAAATAAACTCTTATGTTATATATTGGGTGGAAACTAACGTGGTTACATTAAATTTTTAGATAATAAAGGAAGATGAGAGCAACACACAAAGAAAACAAGTATCAATATTCAAGTACGTAGAATCAATGCATTACAGCATTTTAGAGTATTTTAAAGTACTTAGAGATTTTGGTATGTTTTTGACTTATGATTGTAATGTAGTTTTTTGTATATGCATTATGCATCTACTTAAATATTGCTTTGTTACTGCTATAGGAGCTTATCTCTGTATGGTGATTATGTTGTGTATACTACTTTGATTGGACTATTTGAATTAATTAGTCACCCCAAAAAATGAACTAATTTGAACTCAACCTAACGTTTAACCTAACATGCATCGTAACCTACCAAAGGAAATGACTAGGATTCTTAAGCCAAAGATAAATCCCTTCAATAAGGATAGTTGAAATAGTCATTTTGCCACCCTTAGTCGAACTAAGTAATAGGAGAGAAGGTCGCGGTAAGGTTGGGAGCCATGGTTTGAAGGTAGTCTTGGGCGAAGGGTATTCTTCATTATATAAGCCTCGATTTGGTTCCAATTCGCAAGTGCACGATGTTAAACTCTTCAACTTGGATTAAAGTGGTCACAATTTCTTTAATCTCATAACTCATCGAATAATTTTGTACAATAATATTTACTTATATATGCATTGCATCTAGCAACCTAGTTGAAAACCTTAAATGCGTTTGTGTTGAATGCATACTTTTGTCTCTATCCTGCTTACTGAGCAAGTACTGCTCATTTCCCTATAATTGTCTTGCAGGTTCAAAGTATATTTACAAACATGCTACCTAAATCCAAAAGATTGAATGAGGCGTCGAGAAGTGAGGATTGTAAAGAATTGGCTAAATTGTGAGCCAAACAACAATTTTACTAACTTTTAGGAAAATTACTAAGGTCTCCTTCAATGATATTTAGTTTTCCACTACCAACATATTTATTAAGTCTTGTAAACCTACAGGCTCTTATAATTCACTTATTGGGTTTGTACTATTTCCTTTACAAATATAATCTCATAAATACCTCAGTTTTTTTTTAATATTTTACTAAGTAGCACCATCCAAGCTAAATTCTTCTAAAGGACTTGGTTACAAAATTAAGTTTTCATAATCATCTTAAAAGATTACACCATATGTTTATAACAGATAGACATAGAACTGGAAACTTTAAGGTGATTGAGTTGGGTTCGCCTTGTATGAACTAAGTCTACGATAGCAATTAAGAGGTCGGCCTCTATCCTAGAATGGTTCATACGGTAGGGCTCTTGCGATTCGACCTCTTAAGAGCGTAACATCTATTATTATTGTATTTTTAAAAAATACAAATATAAAATTATATTTTCATTTTAAATTTCTTCATATTTGCATAAAGCAATTTTACGTTATTATCTGCAATTATAGATAAATTTTTATATATTCATACTAACGAAAAGCCTTTGTAACATGTGAAAACTATCACTAAACATAGTAAAATTTTCATGTTTAAGTGCAAAGCCAAAATAAAAATAAAAATGAATGAAAATAACCATGTAGAAAGCATAGTAAGAAAACAATAAAGTATTTAGAATCAATTTACAAAAAATATCTTCTAAATAAGAAAAATATATGAAAAAGATGAAAAAGTGAGATAATATAGCAACAATGAAAGCAAAAGAGTCTTACTTATCATAATTTAAAAACATGAAATATCTTCCCCTAGGTTAGGAATGCAATAACAAACATGGACAAATAAAATCCAATAAGAATGTAAGAAAATTTGAAGAAGAAAGCATAACACTTCAATGATGAGGAAAACACACAATATAAAAACTAAGCAACAAACCAAGAATAGAGCTACAATATAACTTCTTTTAGAGAAAGTATGAATGGACTAAGAAGAATACTGATTAATATACCTTCTCATTTTGCAAGGAACATGTTTTAAGTTACAAAAGAAGGATATTATCATGAAGCAGGTTCATAGTAAAAAAAAAGGTGCGTACTACCCTAAGAGGAGAGAAAGTGATAAAATAGAGGGTAGAATGGTGAAAGGAAAATACAAAGAAAGCAAAAAGGAAAGAGCTAGAGAGGGGGAAAAAAGGAAGTATTTAAACCAAAAAATAATAATAATAAAGAAGAAGTCAAAAAGGAAACCTCTTCATTAATAATATCTTTCTATCACCTATTAAGTAATACTTATTAACGAAGGGCTACAATTTAAGAGAAAAAGAAAAAGTAAAACAAATTTTTTTTTTTTTGAAATAATACTAGTCATAAATAAATATGTTTAAATAAAAAGATATGATAACTTCTAAAATTATATACTTATAATACATTTATAAAAATAGGCTTTCAATATATAATCTATATCTTTTTATTATGAATTAAGGATTAACAAATACCACTATAATATATGAATGGAATCATCTATAAATATTTCTAAACATAGAAATGGACTTACCATTCCATTCCATATAATTTATGTTGCATATGGTATATAGAAATGATCTCAAATGGAATGGATTGGAATGGAATGAAGATTAAATTAATATATTATTTCCAATGCTTAGAAATGAAAATTAAATGGAACGAAATAACATTGAATGTGTAAATAGTTTTAATTATCAAAATACATTTAATTGTTAGATGTCATAAGGTTAAACAAGTATTTTACGTCAATGCAATTAACGAAGGTAGGATGGAATCACAATTCTATCTCCTCAAAGGCAAAATCAACAATTTTATGACACTTCCAAACTTAGAGGAAAGAGTGGAACGCGAAATTAAGATTTCATTTTGGCTCATTCCCGTGTACTAAACGTGATACTAAAACTATTCCATTCCTAACTATTATGAACATGACATTAGAGTTTTCAACTAAGGAGTCCCCTACTCTCATTCATTAGCTACTAACACTGAAGAGAACCTAAAGACACCCTCTAAGCAAGTTTATGAACAGTGGGGAAGAAAGAGACCCTTAAACATTTAAGTAATTCACCCTTCCTATCTTTTCTATCAATCTCCTTATTCTTAGGTTTAATAGAATTTTATTCTAAATCGCTTTATTTTTTTCGAGATCCAAAGGAATATTGTAATTAGGATGATTAACAAAAAGGTAAGTTGTCATCAATTTCTTATCATGATTCCTTTCCATTTCATGGAAACAAATTGATTTCCAACCATAGGTAAAAGTTTAAGGATACAAATCTAGAGTTCACTAATCTCTCCTAAGGATTTCATTTTTGTGAGAATTCATGGTAAGATATATTCCATAATCAATTCTCTTCTTTTTTTTTTTCACACCCTTAAAACCCTAACCCTAAAATCCTTGGCCGTTATTGATCTTAGCTTCATTAAATCTAAAACTTGATTTGTGACTTTAATAAGAAGTTTTATTAAAAATTTGAATGAATAAAGGATAGATTTTTTATTCAAGAATAAGTGCTTAAGATGCCTAATAATTGCTTGAAATTAACCTATACTAGAACCCTAAAAGAGAAGCCATGAATGTTTGAGTTTTTATAAACTTAAGAAACGAGGAGCTAACCTTTGCAAAGGTTATTGCCAATTGGCCTTTCCTCAGCAGTCGATTAACCCTTATACCTAGACTGCCTTTTGATAATCTAAGTGACTCAATTGGTTTCTTTCATTCCCGTATTGAATTATTTAGAGAATTTTGCAACGCTCAATAGGCTAAGATCAAAAGTATGAAAGAGAGATCTAATTCTAGAATCAACATTATTGATCGATAAATAGTTTCAAGTTTAACTTTATCTATTGGTTATAAGTATTGAACAATTTTGGGTATTGTTAAGTAGTTAGCTGAGTAACAGGTACATAGTTATAGTTATTTGTCATTTGTGTGTGTTAAGATAATGAGAAATTAATTAATTATTATTTAGTGTCAATTATTGTTGTGTTATATGCATGTTAAATAAGCATACAATGTATTGTATGTCTAAGGGATGGGTAGAGTTAAGCATTAAATTTGTTGTAGTAATTTAGGGAGCGTCAGTATGAGAAAATTGTGTCCTATATGTTTTGTGAAATGGGAGATGTTGAAATGGAGGTGCTAGCTAGTGGCATGAGATGCTTATTAAAGCATTGGAATTGACTTAGCCACTAATATTTGGATAATAGACACTTGACTTAGTGTGAGATGATTTGGAAGAGTATAGGGCTCCAATCTAGATTACGAGGATATTGGCTATTGAGTTACAATTCGAGTTATATTTATCATTAGCAGTTACTAGGTTGTGGTCTAGGCTTATTAATGAGTTACTGTTGCTAAAAATCGATTTGCGGTTTAGAAATTCCTATAGGGGTTGCAGTCATTTGTGTGTGTTCTAATTTGTTTGAAAGTGGAATCTATGTTATTTTCAGTTGTAATTCTTGGGATTGTTGATTTGGGGAGATTAATTATAATGAGATAATGAAATTGATGTGTGTTGCATTTAGCATTTATAGGCTCGTGTGAGTGCTATATGTGTGTATTTGTATAGTAGATTTACTAGGTCCTATTGGCATTATTAAATTTCAAGTCATAATTATGTTGAGGATAAGTATGAGGTATAGTACGATAAAGATTGTCATGATATGTTGCAATCTTAATGAGCATTGGAATGATTTCATTTGGTATTTTGGTTTAAAATAAATATGATCAGGCTCAATGTTATTTTCAGGTTAAAGAAATTATTTTGGTTTATATATTGACCGAAGTATTTCAGATCTTCCAAAATAATTGAACTTTGTAAGTTGAAAGTTTGAGAAGTTATGGAGTGTTATTAAATATTTAAGCTATTTTGCAGTCCAAACCTTTTATGCTGAAATGTAGATACGTGGAAAAGCCATCGCATCCTTTGCACGGGTGTGATATTATTACTAAATTATCATTTGGTTTATTTATTGGAATATGATTTCAAGTGTTAAAAGAATTAGAAAATATAACTTTATGGATTACACGTCCTTGGACTCTCTCTAACTACTGAAGAAGAAGAATCAATTTTTAAAAAGTTGACAGCTACGAGATCACATTTCTATGTTCACGCCTACTTTTCAATCAAGCTCAAATTAAAATAATAGGGAACTGGACATTATGGAGCCCTATTCTATACAATAAATTAAAGGCGGCCTTATCATATATATATATATATATATATATATATTGCGTTATTCTATATAATGACTATAATTAGCTCGTATAGAAACGCTTCATTATCATGGTATTTTATATGTATCTTATTTAATTGAAGGGAAAAAAAAAAACCACTATTTACCAAAATAAGACATATCAGATGGATCTTACTTTTCCATATTCACATAAGAAATTCGACTATAATTAAAATTTGTAGCATGAGTAGTAGGATATAAAGGAAGAATGGAGACTATATATGTATAATGTATCTAACCCTGTATTGTATTTAATATGTATATTTCTTATCCAAACAAAATGATGCAAATAAAAGAAACACGCACCATCATTTTTGTTCAAGGGAAATTCTATGCTATCATTTGTTTTGCTTTTAGCGTCAATTCTTTTTCTTTAAATTTTTCTTTTTTGGGTGAAATCGTTTTTCTTTATTCTCAACTAAGTAAAGCCGTCCTAGGTTTAAATAATATTTATATTATTAATGAGAACAATAAAGCCTTGTAGGAATGTAAAGGGTTTTGTCATTCTATATTTAGTCAAGCAAAATTTACAGCATTGTACTATGTGATTTGTGTTAAGGATATAACTTTTGGATACAATCGAAAAGCTCTTCGCACTTTCAAAAATATGTATGTAACAGAAGTTTACAAAATTATATGTAAAAGATTTTTAGGATTTAATTAACTAACAAGTGCCACGTTAGGTTCTCATGTAGACATGCAAATGCAGTTTGCGGTGATAACTGACAAAATAACAGCTCTTTTCTGGAAGGGAAGAGGAAGAAAAAAAAAAAAGGGGAAATCGATAAGAGAACTACAAATCTTTTAAAACATTATATCAACCATTTTATTTTCAAACGTTTTTCCGATATCTGAAGATACATAAACACGCCCCCAAGTACATGTAAAAAAACAAATGAATACTGCTTTGCGAACTCGGCTTTCACAATAACAGGATCGACCATGTAAACAATTTCTACATTTGGACAGACAAAGCTAATACCTTGCAATTGCAAGTCGATGGATATTCATATGTTTTGGATGTTGATCACTTGAGAGCACAATTAACTTTATGGATATTCATTTCTTTCGATGGCTGAATAAAAAGTTCAAGACACATAGCTATGAATTATGATGTGTACTTTTATATTCGTTGCCTAGGAGTAGCCCTCTCCTCATTCATTGGCTTAGACTTTTGTTGAAGCCAAACAAATTGACAATTTCATTAAATGAGATGAAATGACGGCACAAGAATTCGAACTCAAAGTTTCCTGAACAGATACTATTGAGTTCTACACTGCAACCGACTAATCTAAAAAGATATTGTGTGTGCTTTCGACTTGAGACCAGCTTTTGGTCCCCTTGCACTTCAGACTTCTACTCTGTATTGTTTATCAGATGATCGCTATGGGATGTGTATGTGGCAATAAGTGAAAACAATTATATAGACTAGCTTAACGCACTGTACATCCAGCTCTGTGGACATGTTGATGCATGAGATTCGGGTAGGTTCATGAAAGAAGAAGAATATAAGGATCTCTTATTCCTTGAAGAATCGATTCTCACTCGACAAGGATTGAATACAAACAAATAGCTGAAACACTGTATTACCTACATTTGCATTAGTTTTTCATTTTCTCACATGCAAAGCCACCGCATTTCTTGCTGCTTTATTCCATGTGGAGCCCTTTTTTTTGTGGACATCATCGCTGAGGAAAGAGAGGGGAGCCAGAGCAAGAGCTGTGTGAGATCAATTGTTTGATATCGAATTTCAACCGTTGGATCTCACTGGCTCTCTCTCACTCCAAAACCAAATGTGTCTTCAATGCCACTTTTCACTCTCTTCCTTCTCTCCGCAATCATCTCTGTATAAGCCTGACAAACAAAAGGTGCAAATTTTTCAGAGCAGAACACCCTCCCACAGCACACAATACATGCCTAATTATCTCGAGCAATTGGAGAGTGTATCATTTTTATGGTCACTGAAAGGAGGACGAGTTTTCATGTTCTAAAATAATGTTTCCATTCATGGCTTAACCTATCACATACTGCCATCTATAAAGAATATTTAATCCAACTTTTTCCTTTTTTACCATACATGATAACACGTGATTAAAGAACATACAGAGGGGAACAGAATGGGAATAAAGTAATGTTGCCATGAATGAATTATAGCACCCTGTCCCCTGTGTGAACATTTTATAAACAGGGGCGCTATGCTTAGCTTTAAACATCAAATATAGCATTTGAAACGCCCATAAGGAGATAGAAGGATATCAAAATACAACTACATCTGAAATGATTTGGAGTCACCTGAAATTATCTAAAATGTTAAAGCCAATAGGAGTTAGCTTTAAACGTTTGAGATAATTTAATGATTATCTCCAAGTCCTCTTAAATGAGTTGTACTTTTTCTTTTTATTCCTTTTCAATATTCCCCAATAATGAGCATTCCATGTGCTACATTTCGACATTTCAACAAAAGATAGCATTGACATGAATATGTAGACCTTTGTGAATATACGAGTCAATTCATCCTATGAAATGCCATTTCTTATCAGATTTATAGCCGTGGGCATTAATGAATCTTGCTTTGCAAAGTTCTTATCAAAATGGGTACTACAATACCTTGGGATATGAATACAGGAAGATGTACCACCATGAGCATATCAGGAAGGCTATAACAGCTGTAATCAAAGGTGAGCGCAAAACTAGCCAGCTAGAACCAATCACTAATACTCCTGTTAGTGTTATAGTCCAAGGTTGGCACCTGCCAATGCATTAATAATAGGATTGTTAGATTGCACAGAACAGGAATCCTAGAAATCATAATTTATCGTTAGAGCTGAAATATAATAATAAGTTCCAGCAAACAATATGTTAGACATGAAGTTTTAACCATAAGAAAACGAGGGATTCTCCAAAATTGAAATACTGCCAATAACCTGAGATCATGTTTAACTTTGACAATATATATGTCCTTCAACTGGAAATACATGCTATACAAGAATAGGTAGTTCTCGCCAGCTAAGTAAAGGAAGAGATACAAATTTATGAGCATTACAACAGATACAAAGACAGGAATTCCTTCACACATGGGAATTGATTATACATGGCAAATTTGAATTGAATCTTATGTGAAGCTCTCTGGGAAAATCATGGAGTAACATAACTTAATGATGTTAAGAGTGCGTCTTGCATGCATGCAAACACCAGGTATTCCACTTTTCAATTTCTTGCATGCATCTAACTCTTCAGTTGACCCATCTGGCTCAGAAGAAAAGGGGAATAGAAGGATAAGTCTAACTCCTTCATGGGGGAAAGAATTTTTTTCAAAAATACTCAAACCAGGATATAAACGTATACTCATTGACTAAGAGACTGCTGAAGGGAATGTAAAAGAGTACAAACTTTCAGATAGGCCAAAACTTAAGAAGACCTTAACTCGCTTCAACAACTAGTTTAGAGCAACTAAACTTTTTTCCCTCTGGGTTCTTTACTTCACTTCTGACATCATAAGCTCAAGAACTCTTCTCGGTACAGATAGTAGTAGTCTTTACTAATTGGGTCCCAATCTCTGACACTACAGATTCCATATTCAGGATGTGGATGGAAAAGTTGAGCAGAACAACTAAAGATAGACTGGTAATAAAGTATCGCCAAATGGTTTGTTGCAAAACTTCATGAGCAAAACCCATACTTTTGATTAAAATTGCCAAACAACTTTATAATGTAAAATTGAAATGGTCATGCAGATGATCTTAGCCACTAAGAACATCTATCATCCACAATGGGAGAATCTTCTTCTTTCCCAAAAGATTTATTATATTTACATAAATCCGTTTGTAAGTCTATCGAATATTCAACAACTATAAGAGAATCTGCCATAAAATCCATTGGAACACTTAAGTTGCAACTATGGTATCTTACTCAAGCAAGTAAACAGATACAGTGAGTGAAAGACAAGGTAGTTGGGAAATTTTCAGAAAAGAAGCTGGTCTTGATGCCAAAATACTCAAGAGGAGCTGCAATGTTCCGTCATTTCTCAAGGACAGATAAAACAGCCATAGGAACGTGGTTAGGTTTGAACTTAGCCAAGTATTATACAGAAGTTGCCAAAAACTACTCAAACTCTCCACCAATGTTTAAGGTCGACAATGGAGGCAGGAAAGGCCCAAAGCCAATTCCAGAACACTTACCCAACAAGAAATTTTGCTACCTTAAGACCACTATAGTTACGGCTGCCATTCACCAAGGCTTCAGTCACCGACTACCCCATCATCAAGTCATCAACTTCCTTCACCTTCCAGCACTAAACAGGCCATAAGTTTCATTTTTTACATCATTTAGTGAATGAAGTTCCTTCCCAAGGAAACAAATTATAGGAAATTTTTGTTCCATACTTTCTAGTCACTCTTTTATGCCTTACCTATGAATCAAACATCAAATTCTTCAACTAAAAAATATTGAGGATCTGGTTGTTGTAGATAAATTGGTTAATTGATGTAAGTCACATGTGTGTAGCATGTGTCACACACTTCATGCGAAAGCAGTTAGCGTTTCATCTCAAATGATCCGCGGCCCGAGGACGCATAGGCATTATCACCAAACAAATGTATAAATGTAACAGATCATGAAAGTGAATGAAGGTTGAATCGAGTTGATCGGAATAGGAACTCAAAGAACAAATGATGCTTGATCAGAGTTGAAGCATGTCTGAGGTAACTTCAACTCTAGTGCTCAAGTCTTGATAGCTATAAAGTGCCATCTAAAAGAATTCATCTTCAAATCAAATACCATTCGAAGTCAATAGTCGCCATTAGATCTCATTGCTAATTATCAAATGGGATCAATTGGCTATAGTAGGCACAAGGTTAGAAAATAAAAGAGGAGAATATTTGAGCTCGTTGAAAAATGTCAAAACAATAGCACTTACCAAACTTTATCCCGAACTCGCTGATTGAAAGCACTCTAGATCATCCCAAATTAAGGCTAGAGATATGAATTCTATTACTAGTGTAAGTAATTATCCTTTTCTAATATTGAGCCCAGCCCATTGGCCTTAAAAAGCATTTTAGACCATCCACAGTTGCCATGAATTAACACAAGAATTATGCTCCATGGAATTAAAACTTTGGAACAAGTTTTCCTATTTGCACGTATTATCCAAATCCATGTCTCCATTATGATGTACTAGGGTTGAGTCAAGCTTAAACTCAACTCAAAATGGCATTTAATGAGCTCAAGTCTCGAAACTATCAACGTTTTATTTAAAAGTATATCTATTCTCTCCTTATAGTAAAAATAAAGATTCATATCATAATTTGCACCTCAATTTTGTTACTTTTTATAATTATATATCTAAAATTTCAACTTAATTAATTATATATTCAATTGAAGATTTAATTACTACAATTTACACCTTAATTAATTTTAATTCACACCTTTTATTCAATCAGTATGAATAGCCCATAACATAACCGCCCATAACCTTAGGACTCAAGCAACCTCTTACTTCAAAAATATAGATTATCAAACCTACTAGCAGTCATAGGTAGCCATACCTATAATCTTATAAAAAGTTGCACGAACTCTTTTAAAGCTGTTAATGACTATCTCATTAGATGATTATGCTAATTAAATTAATTATATGAATTAAAGTTAATTAAGATATATATTGTGAAAATTAAATCTTTAATTGAATATATAATGAAAAAAGTTCAAACTTTATGTTTATAATTATAAAAAATGACAAATTTAAATTGTAAATCATAACATTAACCTTAGAAATAATAAATAATTCAATCAACAGTTAAGTTCATTTCACTTGAACTTGATCAAACTCGCAAGCCCATCACTTAAGCTTGATTCAATCAAGTAGCCCAATCTTGAGTTCAAGCTCAAAGTTAAACGTTTATACCCATAACACTAAATGCTGTCGTATGAGGGAAAATTTATCATGAACATCTGGCAGAAACAAAGATAAGGACACTGGTCCTAAAACTTCAACCCGCTTAAATATACCAATTTGAAATCCATAGTCATGAGTCATGACTATCGATTTCTCACGTTTCCATACGTAGGGTTAGATGTGGAACTTTTGGGTAATAAAGCAGAGCATCTGAAAAGTGAAGACGGCGAGGAATATGAGGGAACTAACCATGAGGGTTTGGTGTCCCAAACGGACTCGTACTCTGGAGATAGATAGTTCAGGTATCCGTCCATGTCATCAATAACGCCGTCTTCGTCCATGAACATGGATTCATTCTTCTTCACGTCGTCTGACTGAGCCGCCGAAACTGCCGACCTGTAGCGGTGGCTAACGGCGTTTGTCGGGTGTTGGAGGGCAAAGGGACTAGTCGAGAAGAAATGGGTCGGAGTTGCAGAAGGAGGTTCTTGACGAAGTCGGAAGACCCCGAGTGGCAGGGAAGAGTGAAAGAGAGAGAGTGTTCCCATGTTTTTTGGTGTCCGTTTCGCTATAATCTAATTCCGGTAAAGGGAAGACAGACTGTCAACTAACTGATCATCGACATGGATAACGAAATAACGATTTTCCTTATCAACTTATCAATGGCCCTCGAACCGATGTTTAATACCGTTTGGCATGGCGGATTGGGTATTAAAAATGAGGGTAGGAACGGGTAGAATTGATGAGAACTCAATGAAATATTTCCACTACTGAGGTTAATTAGTTTCATTCCATTTTTTGAGAGAAACGAGCAAATAGATTGAAATCGACTATATAGTATGCTTAAAAAAAATTATGGGAATACTCCTAAAAATAATATTTTTTTTTTATAATGTCAATTATATATATATATATATATGTATATATATAAAGAAAAAAACATCCCATAAATAATCAAAACACCCTCACAGGTAAAATAAAAGCTAAAGTAAAATTCTAAAGAGCAAATTGCTCCAATTATAAAAATCCAAAAGTAGAAAGTAAGAGATAATAAAAGAAGCTACCAGTGAACAAAGAAGCTAGCTTTCTATGTCCTCCAACGATTTCTTCTTTTTCTTCTTAAAACTAGCCAATAGAAAATATTTCAATAAGTTAGAGGAAGAAGAGACAACTTTATCACTAATTGAATATGATAGAATCATTTTAAGAAAAGAATTTAACTTTAGAGATTCATTAGAACTTGTATCTTTATCTTTAACTTAATACCCATTACTCTTCATAACAAAGGTATTTTAAGTGGAATTCTCGGTAAATCTTACTTTAATCCACATTCAAATTCTCAATTGGAGGAGTAGCCTTAGTTGTCTTAATATTTGTGATTTGAGGAAGAACTTGCACAAGTTCATCTTCCTTTAAAGAGTAAGCATTCGCATCATGACCAAAAATATTATAGTAAGGACAACTAAAGGACTTCCAATGGTATTCAGTTTCAATAGAAACCTTTCTATCATCTATATAATGGATCAAGATTGAGTTTACAAAGTCACTGTTGGCTTGCACCTCAACATATACTCGAGCAAAACTCAATCTTTTATGTTTAGCAATGATAGAGTCAACAATCAATGGCTTACTAAGTCTACTTGCTACATAACCAATGCCCTTCTTATGGAAAAACTCCAAAGGAATATTGCAAAGCTTAACCCATATGGGTAAGGAGCCAAGAGCTTCACTTGTGAAAGACATACCAACATCCCATCATCAAACGATAAGGTATCAACTTACAAAGTATCAAGGGGTTTCAAGAACCTTCATAACTTGCCCTTCATTTCAAAACTTAAAGAGGAAAGTGTCTCTCTTGTTACTCACAACCTTAATCGAGCTAAATCAGTCTCGTACTACATAGGCAATCTTTTCTACAATCGACAAAGGAAGAGTGTAAACCCCATAAATTTTACGTTTTAGACTTAGAATCAAATTCAAAGAACCAATGGTATTCCTTAAGCTCAATCAAATCGAAGAAATTAAAATCAAGAAAATTTTAAATTGAATCTTTAAAAATGAACTCGAAAAACCCTAGAGATAAAGTTATATGAATCCTAATAATGTACAAAGACTCTAAACCCAAGTATGCGTGACCATAAATTAAAAATTCGAACTGAATAAAAAGTCTAAACCCTAAATTCTAAACCCTAGAATTGTAAAACCTTATATTAAACTTCAAACGTAATGAAAACCTAAATTGAAACATTTCACTTGAATTACGTAAATCGCATAAATTTAATAACGAATGGTAAGAGATATCTACAAATGATAACGATCAATTAAATTAAGTCAATTAAGGTAATAAATTAATGGGATTACTAATTTATCCCTAGTGATACATTTTCTCCAAAAGTAACACTAAAATTGCAAGCGTACCTTTAAAGACCTCAAACTCTCATAAAACCCTAAAACGAATTAGAAACTATAATTTAGTATCAAAAGTCCTAATTTATTTGATAAACTTTAATTATATAACCATATTATTAAGTAATTACTAATAACTCACTAAATTACTAGAACAGCCTCAATTTGCCTTATGAAATCATAATTAAATATGAAGAACCTTAAACTATGTCTAACCATGGTCATCTACACTAGTAATTAGAGTCGTAAGCTTAAATTGTATTCTAATCATCTACATGCATTCATGCATCATAATTAGCTAAAGATAATCATAATTAACTATATAAAACAAAATAATTAGTTGGGAAAACAAGGGATCACTCATCTTTAACAGGCAAATCATTCTCTCAATTGGCAAAAATCATAGAAAGCAAATTTGTCCCCACTTGTACTTGTATCATGCAACTAAGAATAGAAGGGATTTATTCCTAACCACACCTATTCATGATCAAACCCTTTTTAACCCCTCAATCTATATTTTACTCCATATTCTTCTCTAAAATAAACCCTAGAAATACTCTCTAAACACACAATTCAAAAAAAAAAAAAAACAAGAAGGAAGGAAACAAGAGTAAGCTTCTTGAACATGGTTGCGCACCTGAACGCCCTAAGCAATAACTCTCCATCATCACCTCCAAACAACACAAAACCACTTGCATTTGAACTCTCTTTCATTCCCCTTTCTTGTCGACAAAAATCTTTCACCAAAGTAGTTTGTTTCGTTTTCCAAAATCGAAGTGAAATGAGGCCCTTCCAATTTCCACCAAGGTAAACTTACACCTTTTCAACTTTTTTTTTTTTGTTTGAGTTTATGAGCATAGTTCCTAGACGTAAAAACTAAGGGAAAAAATTATTAAAATGCCACCTTTGTCTACCATGTTTATATGCCTATACATGTGCATTTTCTTAGAATTTTAGTGTAATAAACATGTTATATATAACTTTAGAAGCACATAAGTTATAGTAAAATGATAACTTAAAGAAAAGTAGAAGAATCATCATCATACCTTCATTCCCATGCTAAGGCCAAAACATTTGTATGTATATCACCACTATATTTTTTATTTCTCATGTTTATTTTGGTAGGAAATTGTTTTAGGTGTATTTTAATGGTAGTTTGATGCATGTTCTAGCAAGTCAAGTACATAATGTGTAGAAAGCTATAGGAAATCATCTTAAACTACCCCAAACATGTTAAACAACTTGCTATAAAATGTTTATTAATGGGTTAATCACATGATTAATTAAAGATAATTAGGTTTTAGGATTTAATCTTACAAGATAAAAGGCTAAACAAGGGCTACAATGAGTAATTATGTCGAAAATGGATAATAGGTTTTAAAAAACCCACTTGAAACCCAATGAACTATGAGTATTGTCACATCCTGAACAAGAAAAATCATAACAGTCTTCCCGTGTAAACTAATTCAAAATAAACATTGACCTCACAGTTGCTACTATATATATAATCCACACAAGACATACACAACTCAACCAACTTGATGTATCCATTTTGATACCTATGAATAATCAAACCTATAATATAGCTTTACAAAATACATGTTCTATATAACCTGTTGTCTCACAATATAATACTACTTACATAAAACGTCTTACATCCAAAGTTATAATGTACAATTAGAGTTTACAAAAAATCCCAGGTTTTGCAAACTATTTACAATAAGTTAGAAAACCAGTGGGCATCATAGGAAATTCCCAGTTAAAGTCAAAAGAATGGTCAAAAGCAAAGTCAAAAGTTCAAGTTTAGTTAATTTTTTATTCCTCACTTTTCCGGTCAATAGCACACTAACTTGGGGTAATGGTATTTAAACATCCTAGTCTTCACTCAGTACCTGCAAAAGAGCTTATGGGAATGTGAGCACAATTAACTCAATAAATGGGACGGAGTTAAAAGAGTACCGAACAATCACAAGTAAGGTTATTAATTATGATGGAATGTAATGCAATGCAATGCAATGCAATCAATCATATGAAACATTACATAATATTATCCGATTTATTGTGAGGTTAGAGAAATTACATCCGCTTCAATTCAGATTGAGTAGTATTATCGTAACTCAAACTAGACCAAACCTAGGCTTGTGCAATAGAGAAAAACCTCATCTTGTAACCGCCTTTGAACCATGGCCTACACCATTATCACGATTTTTTCACTTGTCACTTGGTTCGACTAAGGATAGAAAAAAGACCATTTAAACTATCCTCATCGAAGGAAGTCGATATTTAGCTTGGCAATGCTAATCATTTCCCCTTACAAATGTTATGCATGTCCAATTTCGTTGTAGTCAAATAATCATTAGTTGTAAACAGAGATAACCAAACAAGTTCATACAATACAGAAATAATGCGAACATATAAAACAACACACCAAGGAGTTCAACTCCTATCACAACTGAATATCACACACACACACGACATGTACATAAACAACTAATTACAAACACAAATAAAAGTACTCTTGAGCTTCCAAATACTTTAATACAGTCTCAACAAGTAGTAAAGCTATTATCCCAACAAGCCGTAAAGCTATTATCCCAACAAGCTGTAAAGCTATTATCCCAACTTACATGTTTAGATGCTCACTATGAAAGACTTGAGTTGTCAACAGTCTGACCACTAGGGGATTCTATATATATACAAAACTCAAATTTAGTTTTCGTAATAGTTATGAAAATATTAGGGTTTTATCTAAAACAGTTATATTTATATATAAAAATATATTATCACAATAATATATAGTTTTATTATATATATTGAGTTAAGTTATTAATTATTAATAATATATGTAATTTATACCATTACATATTATATATCATTTTGATCGTATCGAGATGTACTTTTAGTTGGTTATATTATGTTTCAATTCCGGTAGGATCATCATAATACATATATTCTAGTAATATTATAGAGTTATAAGTTATATTGTCTAAGATTGTCCGATTTTAATAAAAATAGCATAATTAGGTTCGTACAAACTTGACGACACATATTACGAGTCATATTTCTAAATATGATTTTTAACTAGTTTAAGTTTTTAATACAGTTATATATATCTACATAAATATTATCATATTATACGTATTTTATGTTATTAAACTGTACTTTACCTAATTTGTCAATATATCTGTATAATATAAGTATTATCTAACTCTAATACTTCTATAATATATCTCAATCATTAAAATATTATTAAATATATTACAAATATACACTTTATCCAACCTGACCTATATACATATAGATAGTTTTTATCCAACTATTTATTGCATTTTGACCTATTATTACTAAAAATATGCCTTAATTCGTAAATTAAGCCATTTTACTACATAAATTTGTAGTAATTAGCTCAGGTTATTAAATAATTCCTTGAAAATTTCTATAAACTCTTAAAAATATGAGGAATTCAATCATCACTTGGTTTTAGGTTTTTTGTTTATCGCCTATATATTTGAATTTACGATTTTACTCCTAAATTATACTAAATTACCCAATTGTGATTTTTTTTACACCAAATTGATTTCAACCTATCCCAACATTATTATAATTCACTAGAAATCAATATAGGTCCATTTCATTATTTAATTTTATAATTCCCTATTTATTTCACAATTTCATCCTATTTTCTAGCTATTTTAGGCCGAAAAATACAATAAATACTAAAGATATTCGAATCAAAATTTAGGCTACATAGCAATTGTCTATATATCATGCACATCCTATAAAAAAATTTTGAACTGGAAACAACATCATTTGATACATTTGTTTTGAAAGTCAAAATTCATATGAATAGTAATTTTCTTAAGTAAGTATATTAAATATTATAAATTTTTCAAAATAAAAATATCACATGAAAGAATGTATGAAATAATCTAAATATAAATTTTTTCAAATTTTACTAGGTGGACTTGCTATTTTTAGAAAATTGTTGAAAAATAGGGTAGAAATTTAACTTAATTATTCTTAGATATTACGGTGGCCGGCGATGGATAGGTGATTGTTAAATGGCCTAGGCGGTAGGTGGATTAGTGGTGGTCGGTCAGATTGGTTGTCAGGTGGTCATATGAGTCAAGTATAGGTAAAGCACAAGTGGTTCCCTTATTTTTTGTATAATTTTTTTCTTTTTATTTTCCTAATTCTCTAAAGCTTTTTATCACTCCCCTAGATCTTAATTTGCTAAAAGCGGTATTTTTAGAGTCACTTTCATTTTTATAGCGTTAGAGTCGGTTGAAATATATATATTTTTTATTTATTCCTTTTCCTCCCTAATTCCTAAGGTGGTGTCATTTTGCTATTAATTTGTTGATGAATCATCTCTTCATATTTCTATGGAGCAGCCACAGTAATTCTCTAGCTAAATCTAGGGTCGATGCATCCATTTAGATAAGTTTTTTATTTATTTAATAGTATTATATGTATATTATGCTAATATTTTGTATATTTATTAATATACATATATATATCCTATATTTGTGTCCTGCATAACGTGTATTTACACTCATATAATAATTTTTCTAATATATCTTTTATTTTTAAGATATATTTATTATTTATTTTTATGAATTCAACACATAATATACATAATTTAGTAATTTAAGGTTAATTTACAAGTATAATTATTATTTATCTCAAGCATACTCATAAAAATACGTGTTCATTCATATAGTAAATTATACTATATTATCTCATTTTATAACTTAATAAACTTATCTCTAAGTTCTCGTTGTATTTTGAGCTCAATTTTAGGGGTTCCGAGCAATTTAACACTATATTAAATAATTATACTTCTAAAGGCAAAATAACTTTACCGAGTCACTTTGACTAACTTTTCTATCTTAGTCATAAAGTTTGGGTTCAATCGAATAACTTTTCCCTAAATGCTTTAAATCTAGACTCGGTTGTCCTAAATACAATTTTAGGGGCTTATAAATATCAAATCTAAAACTCATAATAAAATGGGCCATTTTATCATTTTATTAAACTATTAAGCCCATTAAATTAAAATAAAGTCAAGATATGAGCCCTAGGACATGAAGTAGGCCTAAATTTAACTAGGCCTAAATTTAACTAAAAGGCTTGGTTGTCCTAAACACAATTTTAGGGCTTATAAATATCAAATCTAAAACTCATAAAAAAATGGGCCATTTTATCATTTTAGTAAACTATTAAGCCCATTGAATTAAAATAAAGTCAAGATATGAGCCCTAGGACATGAATTAGGCCTAAATTTAACTAAAAGGCTCACAAACCGAGTCTTAAGCCCACTTAATCACTCATGACCAGATTTGTAACTTTATGAAAGGTGGACTAAACTTAAGGCAAATGATGAGCTTAAGTCCAAGAAGACAAGTAGGATTGAGCCTAGCCTTAAATTGTAAAATGAGCTCAAAGAGCCTTAAGAAAACCAAAATACAAGCCTAAATAATATATAACCAGATCTAAATCTAACTTAAAAAGACTCAAAAGAAGATATTCAAAAAGTCTACTAAACCCTAAGGCCCATCCAAGAGATCTATTATAGGCTCCTTAATGGGTTGAAACCTTAAACTTAAGAAGAGAGCCCGTTTAGGCCCATAAGAGTAACACCAAGGCTCGAGATAAAAATTTAAAGTGTTAGGCAAAAAAAGTTCACTAAAAATACTTAAAAAGAATCGTAAAATATCAAGTGCAAGGCCCAAGATAAAAAACTAAGCCTAAAGCCTAAAATTAAGCCCATACCCTAAAGCGACCAAACTCACCTTTTGGGTGCACGAACTTATAAGACTTAAATCGAACACTTGCTAACCCTAAAGCCAAAAATGACCTTATCAAATGAAAGAACACTAAAAAACAATTAAATCAACTACAAGAATGAGAAAAATGAACTTAAAATAAAGAAGTTAGAGCAAAAACAAATTTTAACCATACCTAGGGATTAGGGATTAGGTAGACTTTTAGGTTCTCGAAGAAACCCCCTTCTAATTACTTATATGTACATTATTATTAAGTTTTAGGTGGCTTAATTTCTAATTCAGAAACCTTGAAGTTCAAGACAAGTAAGTAAGCAGGCCAAGTGAGGGAGTTTCGATGAACTGCTACTTGCTTGTGTTTAATAATTGCTTAATGCTCTATTGTTTGCCTTTAATTATTTGATAAGTAACTAGTTGTTCTGTATGTCAACATCCATGTGATCTCCTTATTAAAATTGGTAAGTTTAAATGTTAGACCAAAATAACCAAATATACCTATTGCATGTTTGTGATTCGTTAGTTGTAGATTGTGATGTTTATAGCTTTGCTGAGTTTTTTGAAAAATTTAGTAAAATACATTTTCGAAATGCTTTACAATTCAAGGAAAGATTTATCAACTTAATAAGTACTCATAGCAGTTTTCTATGACATTTTACTTATTGAGGTAAAGCTAGTAAACCATCTTTGATTCATTGATAGAAAGTAGCTTGAGTTGAGACTCGTATGATTTAGCCCATGGGGCATTATATAAATTTGTTGATAGTAAGCCCGTAGGGCATTATATTGATTGTTAATAGTGGACAGCCTTAGATGGAGTCCACTTAGTTGATTAATATGGTATTCTCGATTAGGGTAATAGTCGAGTTCCATCCATTAGGACAATACCTACAGATAGCCTCATGCGGATAAGGTTAGGCGCCCCATGCGTTAAGTATGAGGGATAATCGACGCGTAGACAACACAAACCTATACCTTCCATGGTTTAAGAGTGCCATAGATGTGTTGTTTGCATTTATTACATATGTATTCATTTCGTATGTAACTAAACTGTATGTTTGTTAATAATACTTGATAACTTACTTAAATGATAATGGCGAGAGACAAACTCGCTAAGCCATAATATGCTTATCCCCCAACAATTCCTTTTTGCAGGTAAACAAAAGCTGAGAATAAGCTAAGATTAGAGTGTAGAGTATGCCTATAACAACTGGATTACACGAATAAGATTACTTTAGTGAGTTGTATTAGTTAAGCTAGATTTTTATAATATTTAGTAACTCTTAATGCTATAGAAGTTTAATTATCTCGTTTTATTGTTTAGTAGGTGATTCTGACTCTCTACGGTCTTGGTAGACTATAGATTGTTAGGTTACTCTAGTTGCTTATATAAATAAATAAATATAAGTAAAATGAATAAGCACCTTTAGAAACCTAATAGTTAAAATCTTGCAACCTCTAACTTGTAAAGTGTTCTTTATATCATAGATGCATATATGATATGAATATTTTAGGAAAAACTACTAAGCTTCCCTATAGGGCATTATAAAGAGTTTTTCCAAAAAAAAAAAAAAAAAAGGCCAACAATCATATTTTTCCAAATGCGAGCTTAAAATTCTGCCACTTCTTTTGGCAAAGCCATAACAAGCTCATCCCTATCCATAATAGGAGGGTAATAATCGAGAGAACAATTAATCTTTATCTTAGAAGATAGGTTAGAGCATGCTTCAATAGACAACTTGCACTCGCCAGCCTCTTTCAAAGGAGCAAAAGTAGCTCGAGGGCAAGAAGGGAGTTTCTCTAGTGTAGTGGAAGAGGAAGGAGCTAAAACCAAAGCCTCTTTAAAGGACAAAATTGCTTGGCCGACTTTAAATGGAGAAGGAGCTATTGTTACACCAGTAAGAGACAAAGATGACAACTACTTACTCTTACCTAGATCAGCCATAAGAGAAATCAAGGAAGAAGAAGGGCTTGGCACTCCTAAAACCATGGTTGTAGTTGATAAAGATGACAACACTAGTGGGGTGGCCGAAGAAAGACCCTTAGCAATCACCGAAGGATGTTGCTTGAAGGACACAAATGGCTTTGGCTTGGTGGGAGGAGGAGAGTCACACAAGGCCGCTGACAAGTGTAGATGTGAAAGCAAGCCGTGGACAACAAAACCCTAACCATTGGTGAGAAGAAGAGATGACCAAATAATGAGAGAAGAAGTAAAAGACGATCAATAGAGAAGAACAAGGCAACCTGAGAAAAGCACTTACAAACACTGACGAGATAACCATCCAATGGTGATAGAGGTACTCTCGTGAAGAAGCAAACAGACGAAGCCAAGGAAGAGAATGCAGTTAAAACCCTAGGATGAAACGGGCAAAAAACCCTAAAGTCAAAATAGAGAGAAGAGAGAGCATTCTCTCTCTCTAGACTTCCTAAAAACAAACTTTATCTGATATATTTTCATTCATCACTAATATGAAAGGAAACACTTCCTTTTATTTCCTTTATTTTCCATCTTATACAAAAGATGAATTATATATTTATTATCGTTTCCTTTCCTTTGGTATTCTTTTTTTTCTTTTCCACTTATTCGTTGATTTTCACTTTTCCTAAGTTTACCAAATATAGTGTGAGATAGGCTTGTACCATTTTGAAAGTGGGTGTATTATATTGTATTATATTATATAATAATAATAATAATAATAGTAGGAAATTGCAAATAACTCCCTTAACATTTGATTTAGGTCAAGATATAGCATTGGACCTTTAAATACTACAAATTACCCTCTTAAATTTTAATAATTTAGTAATGTAAAAGACACTTTTTTTAATTCAATAAAAACACACTTGGTTAAAAGTGTAAAAAGTGTTAGAACATATTTTGATATATTTGAGTAGGTGTACCAAGGTCAAAGTTTAGCCGGATTACTCTAAATTTTTTAGGTTATTTGCCAATTCGTTAGAGTTTCATAGACTTAATATGCAATATTTGAAAATTTAGGAAATACATTCATACTTAGATCAAAGTTTAATGAATTATTTGTATTTTTCCATACAACTAATAATTATAACAATACATACGTGAAATATATGGAACAAATACAAGTAAAATAGTTAAACTAAAAGGTTAGGGGATTGAGTTTTGACTTAACGAACTAATTATTTGAAAACTCATATAAGTAGAAGTTAAACTCAAATAGCATATAGCAAGACTAAAAGTTGCATCCTTTCCAAAGTATTATCAAAAAATTTTATTACTAAACAATATAAGGTTTTGACATGCTCAAACAAATCTTACCATCACTACATTACCATAACCATCATTACCACCATATCACTACCTCATCTACCAACAACATAGGCTACCAAAACGATCTCCACCATTCACTATCATGATCATTACTATCACTACTATCAATACCACTACCTTAGGACCACCGTTGCCACTGTTGCTAGTGCCCTCGTTACCAAACAACCATTGCGGCTAGCATCTCACCTCTTCCATATCACCTCAAAATCCCCTTATGTTACCACTGTCATCATCTTGCCACCACAACACTCATTAGTGCCCAACCAAACTACCATTGATGCAATCACTCCTACAATTACAAACACTACAGCCACCACCACAAAGCCATTACTGCTGAGATCAGTATTATCACCACAACCATAGTATCATAGCATTTGCACTGTGGCAACAACACTGGTACTAAGTCGTTGCCACTGGTACTAGGTTGATAATAGTGTGACGGTGGCAGCAGTAGCAATGTGGTGGTTACAGCATAGTGACGTGGAGTAGGTGAAATAGAGGTTACGATGGCTTTAAGATGGTGGGAAATGTCGTCGTGGGTGGTCATGGCTCCAATGGCTGTCACGATAGTAGTGACCGATAACAATCGTGGTGCAGTAAAAAATGCAATTGAAGAAAATATGTAACAACACAAATGCTACTGCACTCAAAAAATTATGATGTGGAGTGCAATACTTGTGCATAACAATTAACAAGCAATAAATAAGATAATGAACCGCATTTTATATTCACCGCAGCAAACATAATAAAGACGTATAAAAATTCAATCTCTGGCAGGAATGATATTTGTTCTAGTTGTCATGAACAGATGCAATTACTCTTCGGCAGATCAAAAGCACCCTACATTTTGCAGAGCTACCAGATTGGCAGGAGAGCATTCAGGTCAGGAATACTAAACGTAAGAAGTTAATAACATCCAGATTCTGGGTGAGTTAACTGATTTCTGTAGTTCAATGAAAATTCAATCTCAAGAAATGATGACCCTGCAAGATGATAAACTTGAAACCATTAACTGGAATCCCACAACCACATCTAGCAAATTACATGGAAAAGCGGCAAATTGCAATGGAGGAGATATTTTCAAACCTCACTGCACAAATATAATACACACTACATTAATCACTCCTTCGGAGCTGGCATTAATCTGAGTCTTTCTTCTGTAGATTGGTTACCACCCGAGAATTTTTCTTCTGCTAGCAATGACTGTAAATCACTACCATTAGCCAAGCTGTTGAATTCAACTGCTTTGGATGGCAGAGTGGGGTAGCGACGCTGGCAAAATGTCATCAGTCTCTTCACTGATTGTAAATACTTGCGAGTTGTCTCATCGTTCATGATATGGGCCACACTGTTTGTATAAATCTTCTCACGGGCTGAACGCTCATGAATACCAACCATAGTAACACCAATAGGCCATGGTGCATTTCCTATGGCGAGTTTAATGTAATGATCCATTGCAGCAAGGTAGTCTCGCTTCATGCAGCATTCAACAAAAAGCAGCAATGCTTGGCGGATATCATCAGGAAGAGCCTGCAAAATGGTTGCATATAAAAGACAAGGATCATCAATACATAGGATCAATCATGAACCAAAAGAGGAAGTTTGCTCGTCCATTTTGATCTACAAGCACTGCATGATAGAACTTTGATTATCTGTAATACACAAGTTTAGAATTACAGTCTTCAGCCCAAAACTGTTGGCCGAAAAGATAGAGAAGAATAAATTTATATATGAAAGCAACACTGGGTCAAGCTCCTCATGCTCTAGAAACTGTGGTGAACAGAAATTCATCCTAAATGGTTCGATACATGCCAAATACTTCTAGGATACAAGAGGAAAAGACTGGTTCAACGCTAAATTAAGGATATTGAATTGCAAAGGATAAGGTTATGCACATAAAATAGGAAACTGGGTTATATTTAATGAGATGTGAAAGGAAACATTAATGCTCGAACTCATACAGAAGATAGTAATTGCAAAATGCATAAAGTCCTAGAACAATCAAAAGGACAGCCACAGGTATGCACTTGAAAAAAAAAAAAAAAGGACTAGCATGCAATTCCAGTAGGAACATTACAGCAAAATTAAAAGAGATGTGTGGATTTGATTACTATGACATTGTGCTTCACTTGTGCTATCTTAACAGAAAATTCCCCCTTCATTTTACAAGAGATGTTCCAACAGAAAGATCCAAAAGAAATTCCAATTATTATTTAATTGCTCGACAATGAAATTCATTGAAGCTACTGCTGGAGAATGGCCAATATTTATGAGTTAAGCCCATTCAATTCAATTAACAGTTTCATTGATATGAAAATCCTCAGAAAGCAAACTTCACCTAAAACAACGATAAACTAAGAACAGCTAAAACACGATTTATCTTCAACCTTGCAAGCTGGTGGAATCACATTAGATCAACAGTTTTGAAAAACTGTTAGGGACCAGAGAATTTGAGAAACCCTTATTGATTTCTTTTTAATATTGTAATAGCCCAAATGACCTCAGAATCAATAGAAAATTTTAGCTTCACATCAACAAGAAAAATCTTCCCCAATTTCCCTTCTTGCATCAAGATATAATACAAACTAAATGAGCAATCCAACAAAAGAAAGTAAATAATTTCACATAGACATAGAAATAGACTTTCCTAGAGTGGCATAGGCTAGCATTTAAAACTTCTAAGACAGGCACCTGATTTTCAATTACTATTATTCTAGCTATCCCAATACAGTGGCCAAAGGATCTAGAGAGGGAGAGAGGAGAAGGGGTGGGGTTTATAAGCAACAGCTTAAGAAATCACAGCACTATCTGCCAAATCCGCTATCTATTGATGAATTTGAATATGATGTATCCATTGAAAAAGAAAATGACAATCAAAGATTTTGTCATAGTTAATAATGATACAAGGAAAAGAAACACCACAAGCTTATGACTCTCTCTCACATGTGATGGAAATACAATTGGCATTCATTACTTTTAGATCCAGGATTCTACAGGGTGGAGCCAATATTTTACTATTGCCTCCATGGAAGCTTTTCTATTTTCATATTGTGGCCACAAATTTCATCTTTTCCACAGCATTCTTTCAGTTTTCCAAGTGCTTCTCCAAAATTTAATTCAGAGGAGAGGACTATGCAGTAGTAAAAACTCTAAACCCTTGAAGGAGGAAGAAAGGTGCTTAGAAAATCAGGGGCATTATCATTCAAGTAAAATCGACACCATGTTTGGACCTCAACTATCATATATGTAAACTTCTTTAGCCTATAATTGCATTTCGTCAAACAGAAACCAAAAACAAAAATCATGAACTAACAGTACTAAAACAATCTTCAGCAATTTTAACCGTTACACAAACCTAGTCAAGTCAAAATCTTCGAAGCTATTATCCGGTACTCAGTACCCATAACTAGACGATCCAACAACAAACGTGTCAAAACACACAAAAACAATGTCTATTAACAGAACGGTACCAAATCCAAAACAACACCAAACCAAAGAACCAAACAAAACCACATTAATAGCAAAAAACAAAAGATAGTGGCACGTTAAGCATATTACCTTCTTCCTACAGAACTTGAAAAGGGGATTCAAGTACCGAGCGCACTGCTTGAAAGTGGCCACCATAGACTTGCCTTTCGCAGTCCTCTTCTCGGCCTCTCCCATCTCCTCCAGCTCCTGCTTCCATTCATTCAACAACCTCTTAAAGAACACTAATATCTTATCTTCATCACACAACTCGTCGAAATTCGCCTTCATTCGATTTGTATCCTTTCCGTCACCACCACCAACGTCGACACCACTCGAACCACCACCATCCCCACTCTCTCCATCTTCACCTTCTCTCCCACTCTCACCACTCTCCCCCCCATCCTCTCGCTCTTTCCGCTTCCTTCTCTCTCCTCCTCCCAACATCCCTGCCTTCTGCCGCTTTCTCAACTCTGCAATATCGCGGAGGAAGTCATTGGTTTGGCCCTCCGTCATGTCGCTGTCAACCTCGAACAGCCCAGCTTTAAGGACGTATTTAAGACGGTCAAGACGAGCATCGTCATCTTCACCGAATAGGGTGATGGGCTGTTTGAGGAGGCGGAGGCGGCGAATGACTTCAGGTCTGGGGAGGACCAGGTTGTCGATGTTACGTTCGTCGGTGAGAGAGGTGGATGGGACCAAGGAGGAAGGAGCAGAGGAGGTAGTGACATGGGCAGTGGTGGTGGCGGAGGAAGTGGCGGGAGTGGAGGTGGTGCTGGTGGTTGAGGCGGTGGTGTTGCGCTGGGATTTGGTGGCGAGTTCGAGTTTTTCTTGTTCGCGGAGCTTTTGGATTTCCTTCAGTTCAAGTTCGGAGCGCTTGAAGAAGCGGCGGCCGCCGGTTTCTTGGGCTAGGGTTTGGCGCTTCTTGAGGAGTTCTTCTTTGAGAAGATCCATTTTGCAATTGGAATTACACTTCGGATCGGAATTATAGGGTTTGCTTTGATTGATGGGTATTGTGCGATTAAATTAATAAGGCTCACTGTCTTGGTGGCTTTGAGTTTGGGATCCGGAGACCTAATTCACTCCCGGACCCTAACTAGAAGCGGAAGGGAGACTAGAAGCTCAGGGTTCCTAATTTGGATTTTGGGATCCAATGTATGCTGAAATGGGTGTTTGGTTTGAACCTACAGAATATATATACATATATATACACCATATTATGTATTATGTATGATAATATTTATTATGCCAAATAGTACTGTATAAATATATATAATATTTTTATTATATAATGGATGTAAAACAGTACAATCTATCATTGTTTATTATATAAATGCATGAATATATATTAACAGGTCATATACCTGGTGATGCGTGTATTAAGAAATAAATTTGTTGATATTCTTGAATGTATAATAATTATAAAGCAACTGAGATTGTCTAAAAAGAAAGAAAAAGGAAAAGAAAATAATTTAAATCTTAAACTAAAAGTCAAAAAGAGAGCAAATTTCGAAAAATAAAACCTGTTGATTGAAGTAGTTAGCAGTTCGATGGAAAAAGTACCAACTTACCATTATAGCCTTTCTTATTTGCTTTGTTCTTGAGAAGAGAAAATATTAGCCCTAAGGATATAAGATGCGAACTAATTCGGTTATGTTTTGTCATTCCCATCTAGATAATGTAAGAACCTAAAATTACCAAAAAAATAAAAGGAAAAAGAAAAAGTCAAGCCCGAAAAATATCGCTTTATCGAACCAAATAACTAAATAGTAAAAGAGTGCACCTATATACATACTAGCTGCTATATTCTCAATAATAGTATGTTATCGAATTGGTGTTTTATGTTTTATGTGAAAAGGGAAAAGGAAAAAACATTGAGTATGAAAAGGGAACAAAGTGATCACTCCTAATTTAGTTTAAATTTAATTAGCAAGAAAGAGAAAATATTTACTTGAAGGGAATAAGAACTCCTCAAAATAACTTTTATATATAATGTATTAGTAGATATGCAACTTAACAATTACTATATATTTTGCAAAATATCGTATGAATCCATCAACCCCAAGTAGTAAAATGAGGCAATTTTCCTAAAGAGAACCAAATAGGCTTCTAAATGGAAGTTCACAATTAAAATGCCAATTGCATTATCTTATGGCTTTATGAGTTTAATTATTTAGTGGTTATGAATTTTGTTGCTTCTTCTATTACATGAAATCCACTTCAAGGAATTCATAAACCTATGAAAATTCATTAAATTACCCCTATCAAATGTTTCCATAAAATAATATCAAAACACTTCATTAATTGACAAAATAAATGTTAGAAAACTTCATTGGAGGACTTTCTTTCCTACTAAATATCTATATCACAATAAACATAATTCATGATTTTAAAAGAAGAAAATAGCCAAGGGTATAGTATCACCACTGGTTTCCCATTAGAATGGATTATGATTTGAATCTCCCTTCTTCCAAAAGTTAGCCAAGAAATAGAAGAAGAAGAAGAAGAAAATGAAAAAATTGCATCAAAAGACCTTTCTTTGCATAAAACAACTTGTGTTACATTCAACTCAACTCATAAATTTACAATTTAAAGATAAGAGAAATTCATTAAAGGACCCTCCTTTCCACAAAATTCCAATGTAAGTCAAGCCCAATTCACCGTAAAAGCATGAGAATATTTCATCAAATGACATTTGTTACACAAAGTAACAATATTAGATCAAAAACATTTAATTATACCTATGTTGCACCAGACCCGATGTTTACCGCCCTTGTTATTATTATTTCATACTTTTCGTTTACCACCCGTTCCATTATTAATCTAGATGTCTTCCATCTTCATCACTAAATTACCAAGAATGAAAAGAATAAGAAAATTAGAAAGAGAAGAACAACATTGTCATATCATTATTATGTTAAGATTGTGATAAAGATTATGAGGAAACCAAGGTAGTAGTAGGGATGGTTGAATAAGAGATCTATTGAAAAATGAATGATCTATGTGGAAAAATAATGGGTAGATGTACATGTTACTTTATAGTAAGTTGCATGTGGCAATTTGATTTTGTAGGTAGGTTGCTAATGAGTAGGTTAACTAATTTATATATATTGCAAGATATTTATATTTTTATAAAGTTTCTTTAGTATTGATTTTTCTGGTTATATTATATTAGATTGGGGTTCAATTAGTACTTTTAATGGTAAATACTATAGATAATATTATGTATAACAATAAAGCAACTATAAATCGCACTTTAATGTGTAAATTATACTTGGTAAATTCAATGTATTCAACTATTTTCATTTACTTATATTTTCATTTTTCATATTTCACATATTTGTATTTTATCTTTACATGTTAATATCAATTAGTATGCATGTGTTAGCTTTTTATTGGTTTATTAGTAAATGCTACACTTGCGTTAAGGGTGCTAAAAAATAATAAATGATTGAGTAAAATAATTTATTGAAAAAATAAATAAATCGATCACATGTAGAAATGCTTATAAAAATAAAATTTTTCCTTTTTCTTTTGAATGAAAAATGGGCATGTTTATTTGTAAGATTTCTAGTTTACATTATTTAATTCAATATTTTCCTATTTTTCATCCTTTTTCATTTTTAGGAACAATGAATTGTGGTTTATAGAAACAATAGATAGTAAGCAATCAATGTATTAAATAATGGGGTTAGTATTACCTACCATATCTAACCATATTTGAGGTGCCTATAAATTGAACCTCTTATTTACATTTTTGCATGAGTTGGAAAGATCATTTTATTGTATTTTTTTTTTTCATATTTCATTATGGTATCAAAGCTACAGTCGATCTTATACTATTAAATTAAAAAAATATGAGTGATTATATCCAAAAAAATTAAGAAGCCTTATCAAAGGTTCGTACGAAGGAGAGTCATAAGTTTGTGAGCCAGAATTACCAGGAGGCCAAGGATAACCCATCTATAAGTGTAAATTTGGGAATAAGCTTAACTACAGACCAAGTCAATTTCCTTAAATGGGTAGTTGGTCAAACTCAAATTAGTTCAGTTGACAATAAGTTTTTTGGGTCTTCTTTAATAACAATAGGACCAAAAGGTAGTTATTTATCTCTCTTTAATGGTTTGAGAAAAGAAGCTTAGATAATAGATACAGGAGTCTCAAATCATATTTATAATTCAAAATATTATTTTGATATACTAAGTATGTCTGATAACTTGAGTAAGATTTTAGTGACTAATGGTGAATCTATGGTGGCAAGAGAAACATGAACACTATACTTAGTAGGTTTAAAACTAAATGACACTCTTTTTGTTCTTGAATTGTAATATGACTTGTTGTTGGTGAGTAAGTTGACTAAAGATATGAACTGTTATTAGAAGTTTACCTCCAATTCTTGTGTTATGTAGGACTAGTGTTTGAGGAAGATAATTGGTAATGTTAAGGAACATAATGGCCTATACCATATTTCTAGAATAAGTCCTAAGGTCGGTATTATGCTTGAGTCCAAGTTGTTTATTTCTATCTCCAATGAATCTGATATTATCTTATGGCATTAGTAACTTAATCATCCCAGTTTTCCTTATGTGTTGGTTACACCTAAATTTGTTCGGTAATAGAAAAGTAAATGAGTTCAATTGTGAATATTGTATCATGGCAAAATTCTCAAAAAACTCTTATCGTGGTCAATCATATAAACCATCAAAACCCTTTTAATTGGTTCATAGTGATATCCGGGGGCCTTCTAGAATCTTAACATATAAGGGGTATAAGTGGTTTGTTACATTCATTGATGACCATTCATGAGTTTGCTAGGTATTTCTTCTAAAAGAAAAATCTAATTTTTGTCATATTTTAAAACAATTTCATAAGTTTGTCTTGAACGTTTTTAACGAAAACATCAAAATTCTCCATACTGATAGTGGAAAAGAGCATTTCTCAAACAAGTTGGGACAATACATTAGTGAAAATGGGATTGTACACCAAAGTTCTTGTTTTTATACTCCTTAACATAATGAGATTATAGAACGTAAGAATAAACAACTTCTAGAAACTATAAGAGCCATGATGTTTACTCATTTTGTCCCAAACACATTCTAGGGAGACGTATTAACGGCAACATATCTCATTAATTGTTTTCCATCAAAAGTCCTTAATTTTAGGACTCCTCTAAGTGTTTTTCTTGAATCTTATCCTAAGAGTCATTTGTTGAACTCCTTACCACCAGAAGGTTTTGGGTGTACTGTCTTTATTCTAAACAATACACCAAACAAGCATAAACTTGAATTAAGAGCTCTTAAAGGGGTGTTTATTAGATATTCCCCATCACAAAAAGGGTACAAATGCTACCATTCACCAACAAGGCAAGTCTATGTTATTGTTGATGTTGTTTTTCTTAAAAATCAACCAAATTTTAACACTTTTAATCAGGGTGGTTCAAAGCTGGAAAAGGGGTAGAATGACGTACTATTAATGTACAATGGTAACACTCTCAATGCTAGTCCTTCCTCTCTTGTTCCTAAGTTAGCTAAATCTGATCTTGCTCTACTAAGTCCCATTATAAAGTCTAGTCCCTCTAACCTTATAGATGTGTCACTAGACTATCCTATTTAGGAACAAGCTAATCCAAGTCCTCCTAGTGTTAAGGAAACTAATTAAGGACCAAACTCCTTTAAACTAGAGTCTATTCTAGAAAAGACAAAACTCAGAGTATATATACGATGGCTAAAGGTTCTTGAGCAAAGCTAATTATCAACCTTAGAATCTCCAGTCCAATCGAATTCTAAAGGTGAAACTTAAACCCAGACACAAGAAACTAATGATCTTAATCTGCCTATAACTTTAAGAGTAGGAAAAAGGGCATGGGGAAGATATCCCATCTCAAATTACCTAACTTATTTAAAGTTATCGTCTAAGTACAAGACATGTCTTACACATGTAGATGAAATGGTATTTCCAAGGAATATTTAAGAGGTGTTAGAACATCTAAAATTGAAGGAAGCAATCCTAAAGGATTGAGAGCCATATACTAGAATAACACCTAGGATGTGGTTGACTTGCCATTTGGTAAGAATACAGTTGGAAGTAAGTGGGTGTTTAATATAAAATATAACTTTGATGGAAGTGTTGAGAGATATAAGGCACGACTAGTTGTAAAAGGGTATACCTAGACATACAGTATCAACTATGATGAAACCTTCTCTCTTATTCCAAAACTAAATTCCATTAGAGTAATATTATTCATTACTGCAAATCAAGATTGGTCACAACAATAATTAAATGTGAAAAATACCTTCCTAAATAAAGACTTAGAGGAGGAAATCTATATGAAGATTCCACATGGATTTTCTTTTGAAAATAACAACGGAAAGGTATGTAAATTAAAAAAAATCTCTATGTGGGTTGAAATAATCTCCTAGGCCATGATCTAAGAAATTTTAGTGATACTTTGAGTAAATTTGGGTATAAGCAAAGTCAAGCCTAACGTACCTTATTCTTCAAACATGGAATATATAGGCTTAAGTCTATCTTAACTGTATATATAGATGATATTATCATCACAAGTGATGACCTGATCGAGATTGACCATTTGAAGCAAAGGATAAAGAAGGAGTTTGAAACAAAGGAACTTGGGGATTTGAAATTCTTCTTAGGTATAGAAGTCGCAAGGAGTAGAAAAGGAATATTTATCAACCAAAGAAGATATATTTTGGACTTACTAAAGTAATGGGTAAACTAGGATGTAAGCTTATATCTACTCTATTACCTCAAAATTGGAGGAGTTATACCCTTAAAAATGACATTCTAGTAGATATAGGTCAATATCAACGATTAGTAGGAAGATTAATCTACTTATCTCCGACTAGACCTAATTTGGCCTACTCCATAAGTTTAGTTAGCCAAACAATGCATTCTCCTACTAAACACCATATGGATGGTGTAAATCATATCCTAAGATATCTTAAAGAAACTCCAAGTAAGGGGTTATTCATTAAGAAGACACAAAATAGAAATGTAAAGTATTTTCTACTTTTTAGCCTTTTTCATATTTAGGAATAATTAATTGTGGTTTCAGTAAGCAATTAATATATTAACTAACGGGGTTGGTATTACCTATCACTTCTAACCATGAGGTGCCTATAAATTAGATCTCTTATGTACATTTTTTTATGAGTTGGAAAGATTATTTCATTGTATTTTCTTTCACATTTCATCAGTATTAATTGATGATTTGGTATAAATTATTATATAAAATTTATAAAAAATCTTACAAATAAATGTTTTTGCTTAATATATTAAATAATAGATAGATTAGAAAGTTTTAAGTGACTACGAATATGTACGATTTTAAATTTGAAAGTTATGCAGGATATGTGTAGGATGTGAAAGTGAGATTAAAGTTAGAAGTGAAAGAGCGAGAGTGACCATGATTTATGCTATCATGGAAATGGAGAGAGAGATGGAATGAGAAATTATAAAAAATACTAAATTTACACATATTACAATATATTTATAGTATTTTTATTGTTGGTTTTTTCGTTATATAATTTTAAATTGAAGGTTTAAATGGTAATTTTATAGAGAATAGTTACTTAAGGCTTTTTTGGTATAATAATACAAATAAATAATTAATTTATGTGGAAAGTACATTTTCAATCCCTAACCCTTATCACTTTTTCTAATTAAATCCTAAACCTATTTTTTCTTTTCCTATTATTATCCCACATTTGTGAAAAGAAGTTCTACCTTAATTATTATTAATTTTTTTCCGTTAGAGATGATACGTAGTGCAATTTGATTTGTCTAAAAAATTAATTTAATTAATTATATTAATAATATACATAGTATTTAAGTAAAATTACAAAAAAAATATAATATAAAATTAGAAAAACAAAATAAAATTGAAAAAATGGAAAAATTTTAAAGATTCTATAAAATGAAAAAAGTACAATAATATATATGTAAATTAGTATAAAAATTTAAAAATTGAAAAAAGAATCTATAAAATATAAAAAAAAAGTTTTGACCAAGACAAATTGCACGACCCTTAGAAATAGCAATCAATAGCCCCTATGAGGTTAGATGTAACTTATTTGCTAAAGTAGGTCAATTCAATCTACCATTAGTGGTAGGTAGCTATCTACCTCCTTAAGGAGGTTATGCGAATCCTTTAACATGGTAAATAGTCACCCATCACTAAAAAAAATTCTAAAAATAGAAAAACATGAGAAACTAGAGAGGAGACCCAAACAGGTTTCTCTTTCATTTCTTTTTTTTTTTTTTTTTTTTCAAAACTCCCTTAAACACCCACCACCAAAAGGTGGGTGTAGTTTAGGTTGTTTTGACTATCTTATGGCTAAATAGTTATTGGAATTATTTTTTCTTTAATTTTTCCATTTTTTTTATGATCATTTTCTAATTAAGTACTAACTTACTTATATATATATATGTATATATATATTTATTTATTCTATTTCTTTTCATTTTGTAGATTTTTTAATTTTTTTTCCATTCATTTGTTTTCTTTTATTTTTCTAATTTTTAATAATCTTTTTATATTTTTTTGTACTTTTACTCAAATAATATATATTATTAATTTATTTAATAAATTGGTTTTTAAACAAATCAAATCAAGTCATATTTCATCCCTAACTAAAAAAGTAATGCCAACTAATACTTTGCTTATTTGNAAATCAAGTCATATTTCATCCCTAACTAAAAAAGTAATGCCAACTAATACTTTGCTTATTTGTAAACATTGAAGACTGAAATAGAAAAAAAAAATAAAGGTTAAGAACCCAATTAGAATAGATGGCAAAGGTCAAGGAGTAAAAATGTACTTTTCCCTTGATTTAATAAAATAATATTGTAATTATTTATTAAATAATATAATAAGATAATGAAAGATTACAAATATTTAAAGAGAGAGAAAGAGAGAAATGGTAGAAAGAGAGAGGGGGTGGAAATGCCCTTTAAAGAAAGACTAATGATTCACTGACCCATTGTATTACTTGATTGTACGATTTTGGATAAACTAATCATATTTGAGTTTGTTAGTATTCAGTTTCTTATAAAGCTAATATATGTGAGTTTTGTATGAATTTAGGTCTCCTTCTCCCTAGATCTATTTAGTAAATAATGCACCTTTATGCACCTCCCCCTCCTTAAACTTATGTAAAGATCAGCTTCAAACCATGAACCGGTATGTAAGGCTGTTGAACCGATTCAAGTTTACCCAGCATGGGCCTGAATTAGTAATTGAACCGCCAATTCTATAGGCCCTTAAATCAATGGGCCTAACCTTTGCTTTTGTCTCCCACCTAAAAACTTTGCTTTTGCTTTTCGCTTTTCAAACTTCAATCCATTCTACCATTGTTTAATCATGAATGTTGCTTTTACATTAATGCCTTTTGCTTTTACTTTTCGTAATTCAAATTTTTCTACTTTCACATTCACTTCATACAACAAGAACAAGTACAGAAGCAAAATTCATGAGTTCTTAAGCACATGCATGAATGATAATTCATGTAGAAGAAAGTTGCGATGCAATGTATTTTACGCTATAAAATTTGTAGGCTTTGGCAATAAAATGAATTGATAGATATCGAAGAGTGGAGACAACCATTCATTCAAGGCTTAAGCATAGAAAATTTGAACGTTTAAATTTCAAATGCAGATTCATTCTTCCTAAACTAACATATAAATCCACGTAAACATAATCCTTCAGAAATTCATCAAATTTTATACATACATATATACTGCCTTCAATATTTGCTCTTCATATTTTGCTCTCTTATTCAAACTTCAATGTATATTTTGCTTGTTTCGATCTTTTCATTTTGAAAATTCTAATTCATCAAAATAACTATGGTCCTTTTGTTAAAAAAAAAAAATAATTTGTTGTTTTTGTATAACTTATGTAGTATCCAAAATTTTCATATTTTCGCTCTCCCATTTTTTGTTGCTTTCGTTAAGATTTTTTTTTATGTAAATTTTTTTCTCTTTCAGTATGAAAAGTAAAAAAATCACTAGCGATCATTTTTTCCAATGTTTCTCTTCCAAAAAGAAGCAAGCTTCCCCATCATGCAATAAGGGAAAGGGGAAAGCTATAGCTACATTATCTTCATTGTAAGACTTTGGGAACATACTGTCATACCCAAAGTATGACTACACTAAAGAAAGATTACATGACCTGATGCCAGGTGTTGACCATACTCCTCTACTACTACTACCTAGATTTCAACATCCATGCAAGAGTTGCCCTACAGCCATCTTTGATAAGGAGGAGGATGATATTCAAATAATTTTAAAGACAGAGGAGCAATTGATGGGTCAGCAATTAAGTAGTTTAAGACCTTTAAGTAATCCCCATAGACCTAGTAAATTTGATATGTCCACTAAATATTTTTGTAAAGGTATGGATGAGTAAGAGAACTCATGGCGTTATGTAATTATAGCAAAATGCACTATATGTGGAAATCTGACAAGGGTTATGGTACTCTAAATAGACGTCTAAAATCAAAGCATCTTAAAGAGATCAAGGTAGACAAGACGCAACAACAAATTGCTTAGAACAGTAGTTCATCAAGATAAACGTTAATGTGATCAATAATGAGAACTATAAGTACAATTTCGTGTTATACTTTGCAAATGTGCACTTATCCTTCAATGTTGGTGTATCCCTATAGCAAAGTAGATACGAGTAAGCTAAGTTCAATCCCAATGCGTACAAGGTTGGCTGTAGCACGTTAAGCAAGGCCACTTAAGAGCTTTACCATAAATGATAGGAATCAGGCTACTAGGCCTTTAACCTGTAGTTGAGCCCAACTAGAGGGACTGGCGAGGCAAATCCTTCTGTTCTAGTTGACTCCTACCAAAATCGAGTTACTCCTTGATGTCGATTAACTCTCTATGTCATGTCGAGTGAATGAAAATCTCTTGGGAGTTATGTGTTGATTGAAAGAATGCCCTGACAATAGCCAAACTTTGCACACCAGTTTGGTCCTGTTCGACCTAACCACTTACTCAACATCATTACCGCCAAGAAGCCGAGAGTCCTATCTTACACGAATCCTTAGCCACTCCTATTCGGATGAGTCCACGCTTGCTTAGCATCCTTACTCAACTACCTAACCAAATCGTACTATTTTGTCTGCATCTTCCAATAGCGTCACCAATACATCACTACTACATGTTTAGGATTATATGAAGAATCTATTATACTAATCGTTATTATTCTTGAATATTCATTTTACCTTTTGTATTTTTTGTACATTACTTTTTTAGGATAATATCCTTTTTGTCTTTTCCATTTTTAGGCAAGTTGCCCTAATTTCTCGAGTATAATTACCCTTTATACATGTAGTTGCAGATAATCAGATTATCATTAATACACTGGATATTTTCCTTTGGTAAACATTGTTTATTCTCACCTCACACTTATTGATAGGGATCAAGGATTGTTCACGCGCTCCCAAGCTCGAAGACTTTCTCAAGTAGTTCGCTGATCTGTCTGAGGTAAGTTAAGTGTCGAAGAGCAGTGCTTACCCCAATCTAATTTGCCAAGCTACTTCGCTCTCCATACAATCCAAGATATTGCCAAGGAGACCAACTGACATGCCAAACCAAACCCTTCGCTAAACACCAATCCAAGCGCTAACTTTGAATACAGCTATCCCCATAGTGCCAAGGCTAAGCTAAGAATTGTCAAGACTTGACCTTTTGAGGCTAACCCAAATGTGAGTCAACCTTGAACCAACCCATGTCCATGCTTAGTAGTCAGAGTACTAAATTTTCGAATAGACCTGATCGAAATGCGCACCTTGGCTTGGCTCATAGTGTTATTAGGACAGCAAACTAAGTAAAACATGTGTATGTTGTCTTTTCTAACATTTGTATTATCCTTTCTAACAGAAGATGTTCTTTACACATGAATTCATGCTTTCTTTGTAAATTATTTTCCTTTTGTTTGGCAGATAAGGATCCATTTTTGTAATTTTCTGTAACTTAAGATTTATCTTAACAGGATATTTTTAAAACTCGCATAATGTAATAGTCACAACATCAACATAGAAAAAGAATACACAAAACTTTTATTTCCTCTTAAGCTAAGTTTTTTTCTGCCTACTCTTAAGCTACTTTTATCTAGCTCATTGAGCATAGACTAGTAGTGAGTGATGTCCGGCTATTCTTATGTGTTATATCAGGTGTGACCCAAGCTCGTATGAGGCGTCGATATGTCATATCCATTGTCGGTGAATGGGAACCCCCGCTTAACCTTCGACTACTATTTACTCTTCCAACCATCTTGCGGCCTAAACCCACCCTTTTTTATTACGCATGATACTAAGATTGCGTGTTCATCTGTGGATTCGTATGACTTATTCTAACCTTTAAGCAAGGCTAGGTGGTGAATAATCTCACCGGACCAACTTATGCATCATATCGAGCTGTGTCGTGAGTTCTCGAAAGTTCTACTAGTGTATCATATCCTTTAGAGCAATTCGTGGGTTTGCTTACTTTTCTTCTCATTTCTGTTCTTTCGCATGTTTCTCACTACCCATTTTCAGGCTTTTGGCAAACTTGAACCTATCCTCGTGACTGGCCTTGCTTGTTCTTAGCTATGGTATGCATCATCTTAGTATGAAAGTGGAGGTTTCGTTTGGACTGTAGTTGTTTGTTCTCGAAGTTCCCTATTTATACTTTATTTTTAGGTATGTGAAATAACGCAAATACTATGTTAGCTTAGCTACTATAATACTAGCTAATAAGCTTTTGGTTTGAAGAAAGTGTATGTTGTGTGATTTAGAGAGATAGTGTTAGCTGTAGCACCGCATTGAGGAGTTTGATATTTGAATTTCTCGGAGGAATTGACGAACCTAAGTGTTAATGCTGGTGTTAGGGATGATAATAATGGTGTTGTCTACCATGGCCAACAATCTCAAGGTACTCTAAGGAGCATGGACAAGAGACTTGATAAGGTAGCCAACCTCCTAGTGAACTTAACTCGAGTTGTTCATGCATTGGCTTATCGACTTGCTAAAGTTACACATAACGCCTCACAAGTTACCCACTCTACTAGAGATTAGAACCCAACTCAATAAGTTCAAGGTGGAGGAATAGGTGGATAAGTGAGAATAAGGATTGACTTAGGAGATCTAGATGAAAAGGACAAGGAAGAGTAGAGGAAGAAGAATGACTTCAAGTACCCTAAGCATTTGACTATGTGAAGCTTTAAATTCTAGGCTTTAATAGGTTTGGAAATGTGAATGATTACTTAGATTGGGAGGAGAAGGTAGAGCAAGTTTTTTACTATTACCCATATGAAGATTATGACAAAGTGAGAACTACTATTATTGAGTTCTCTAGATATGCTGCTATATGGTGGAAGAATTTCTAGGTCATGAGAAGAAGAGAAGGTTATTGAGAGATTTGTACTCGGCTTAAGATGAAGAGAATACTTAGAAACAGAATTATGCCGAATACCTATCTACAAGACATTTTTGCTCAGCTTTAAGAGCTAAGATAAGGAGGCGGAACTATTAATGAGCGTGTTCAAGAATTCTAAATACTCATGATTTGGTATGAAGTGAAGGAACCACTAACATGAATACCCTCCAGATTCTTGACTAGGTTGAGGAGTGATATATGAGGCGTTGTGAAACTCTAACAATTTACTACAATGAATAAAGCTATAAGGATAGCCTAGCGAGTAGAAAGGCAAAGAAGGAGCTGACCTATTCAGTCAAACCAACTTATTTAGGGAAGCTACCAAGGTTAATTGAGTACTGAGGCGACCAGGGAAGTAGATGTTAGGACTAACCCAAAGGACTGAGCAGAAGGTGACCTGTTGACCCGAACATATGAGAAAGGGTAAGGATCTAATAAGAAGACAAGCCAAATTAAGTGCTTAAAGTGCCAAGAGTTAGGACATATGGCCGCTCGATGTCATAATTGAAGAACTATGGTCATCAAGGGAGATGTCCCGAAGCTTGAAGTGGACAGTATTGATAAGGAACCCAAGGAAGAGACTTTTGCCGAGAAAGAAACTACTTAAGATGATGAACTGATTGAAGAGGATGTGTTTGCAAAGGACTTAGATCAGTTGATCCTATTTGTCCAATGCACAATGAGTCTGGAGCCCTCATATAAGGAGGAGTAAAGGAGGAACTTGTTTCATATCACCTGTAAGGTAAATGATTACCTGTACATGCTAATTATGGATAGTGGTAGTTGTACCAACGTGGCATTAGTCGATTTGGTCACGAAGTTGAAGTTGCTAACTATTGCGCATCTAAAGCTGTACAAGTTACATTTGCTGAATGAGAAGGGAACATTACATATTACTTAGCAAATACTGATGCCGATCACAATTGGAAATTACTTCGACAAGATTCTTTGTGACGTGCTACCCATGTGCGCATCACACGTATTACTTAGTCGACCATGGCTTTATGATAGAAGAGTTATCCATAATGGATACAGGAATACCTATGTGTTCAAGAATGATGGCAGGAAGATTATGCTGAACCCGATGTCACCGAGTCAAGTTAACAAATTACAAGCAAAACTTGCTCGATGATCGAAGAAGACTTTGATGATGAGTAAAGCCGAACTCTAAGAGACTATTAGTGTCGACGCACCAACCTTCATGTTGATTAGGCGATTATTAGAGTTGAGGGAGCAGGGTGAACTACCCCTAGAAGTAAGTGAGCTATTGAGTGAGTATAGTGATCTATTTCCTGAATAATTACCCAAAGGGTTACCCCCTACCTAAGGCATCGAACATTGCATTGATTTGATACCTGGCACCGCCTTACTAAATAAGTCAGCTCATCAGATGAATCCTGAACAGGCTTTTGAACTTCAACGACAAGTAAATTAACTCCTAGAGAAGGGTTATGTAAGGGAGAGTCAGAGTCCCTATGCTATTCTGGTGCTTGTAGTGTCGAAAAAGGACGAAACCTGGTGGATGTGTTTTGACAGCCGAGCTATAAACAAGATCACAATCAAATACAGGTATCCTGTCCCTAGGTTGGATGACATGCTGATGAATTAAGTGGATCTAAGATCTTTAATAAGATTGATCTAAAGTTTGGCTACCATCAAATTTGCATGAGGCCAGGAGATGAGTAGAAGACCGCATTTAAAACTTAGCATGGACTCTATTAGTGGATGGTTATGCCCTTTGGCTTGTCGAATGCCTTAAGTACTTTTATGCGACTACTGAAGCATGTACTAAGAAATCTGATAGGAAAGTGTGCCGTAGTGTACTTTGACAACATCCTAATGTATAGTACCGATATGTTGAGTCGCTATAAACATCTCTATGCCGTATTGGATGTTCTTCATATCGAGAGGTTCTTTGTTAATCTTAAGAAATGTTGCTTTTGCTAAGAGGAAGTAGGTTATGTAGTAAGTAGAGGAGGCTTATGAGTAGATAATGAGAAGATCCGAGTAATCGTCGAGTAGCCGACTCTAACTACTTATGTTAAGGTAAGAAGTTTCCATAAACTAGCATTCTTCTACAAAAGATTAATAAGGAATTTTAGCACCTTCGCTACACCCCTAACTAAGCTGACGAAGAAGAACACCGACTTTAGATAGGGAGAAAAAAAGGAGAGAAGCTTTGTCGAGGTGAAGGAAAGATTGACTTCCTCATCGTACTAGCTTTACCTAACTTTTAGAAAATATTTAATCTAGAATGTGACGTGTTAAGCATTAGAATGGGCACTATCCTAATGTAAGAAAGCCAACCACTTACTTACCACAGTGGGAAACTCAGGGGACCTCAATTGAATTATTCCGTATATGACAAAGGACTCTTGGCTCTTATCCAAGAACTCCAAGTATGGCAGCATTATCTATTATCGAGAGAATTTATTATTTATACCAACCATGAGTTTCTAAGGTATCTCCGAAGTTAAACTAAGTTATCGAAGCAACAGGTGAGATGGGTTGAATTCTTTAAAGAATTCAATTTTATGATAAAATACAAACAAGAAAAGAGCAACGTGGTTGTAGATGTTATTTCAAGAAGATAGGCATTCCTAACTAAACTGCAAACTAGATTGTTTCGGTTTGCGAGTATTAAGGGACAATACTTCGAAGACCCATACCTTGGGCCTATACTTGGGCATTATGCTAATGGAAGGACAGTAGATAAGTATCATATGAAAGATGGATACTTGTTTCATGGAGGGGAATTGTACATGCTGACCTATTTACTGAAAGAGTTACTGATCAAGGAAGCCCACAGTGGAGGACTCTTAGAACATTTTGGAGAGAGAAGAACATATGAGTTGCTGAGTGGACAATTCTTTTAGTTAAGAATGAGGCGAGATGTACGACGAATTATTGAGGGCTGTGCCACATGTAAGAAGGTTAAGAACTAAGCCGAGCAAGGGAAAGCAATGCCTTTGCTTGTCCCGACGAGACCATGGACCGACTTGAGTATGGACTTTGTCTTTAGATTACCAAGATTAGCCTAAAGCAAAGATTCCGTAATGGTCGTCGTTGATAGATTTAGTAAGATTACGCACTTTGTGCCTTGTTCTAAGACTAATGATGCTTCGGTTATTGCAACTCTTTTCTTGTAGGAGATAGTTTGGTTATATGGCATACCAAAAAGTATAGTATTCGATAGAGACCCAAAGATTTGAAGCCATTTTTGGAGAACCGTGTAGCATCGAATGGAGACCAAACTATTTTTTAACACTTCTTATCACCCTTAGACTAATGGCTAAATAGAGGTAGTCAACTGTACTTTAGGATCATTGCTCCAAGTTATAGTGGGTAAGAACTTAGTTGATTGGGGTGTCTATTTGCCCATGGTCAAATTCACTCACAACCGAATAGTACATGACACTACTTAGCAAATACCCTTCTAAGTTGTCTATGGTTTTAATCCCTAGTTGCCCCTTTATCATACCCCTATACCTTTATTTGAGCAAGAGGACCTTGACGCGAGAGCCCAAGAATAGTCCAGGCAACACATCTACGACGGAGTTGCTCAAAGGATTGACCAAGCTGTTAGATGAATGTGAGAGAAGGCCAAGGGTAGGATAACAAAACAGTTTTAACTCAAAGACTTGGTATGGCTGCACTTGAGCAAGGAAAGGTTTCTGAGTAAGAGGAGGAGCAAGCTGTCTGCATGGGTTGAAGGACCCTTCAAAATCCTCCAAAAGATCAACAACCACACCTATAGTTTGGAGCTGCTTGAAGATTATAGGGTTTTGAACACCTTCAACATTATCGATCTCAATCCATATCACCCAAATGGAGAACTGAATGAAGACCAGTCAAATTTGATCCCAAATCCAACTCAACCTAGAGGGAATGATAGGAATCAAACTATTGGGCCTTTAACCCGCAGTCGAGTTGAGGACTAAAGGGATGAGTGAGGCAAATCTTCTTACTCCAGTCGAATCCTGCTAAAACCGAATTACTCCTTGCTGCCGATCAACTCTCTATACCATATTAAGTAACTGCACATCTCTCAGAAGTTATGTGCTAATCAAAAGAATGCCCTGATAACAACCAAACTCCACACACCAGTTCAGTCTTGTCTGACCAACCACTTGCTCGGCATCATTACTACTGAGAGTCCTATCCTACATGAATCCTTAGTCACTCCAGTTCAAATGAGTCCACACCTGCTCAGCATCCCTACTTGGCTACCAAACTTGATCATATTGTTTTATTTATACCTTCCAATGGCATCACCAATACAACATTGCCATGTGTCCAAGACCATGTGAAAAATTTGCTACACTAATTATTATTATTCTCGAATATTCATTTTTACCTTTTTGTATTCTTTGTACATTACATTTTTGGGACAATACCCTTTTTATTTTTTCCATTTTTAGGCAAGTTGCCTTAATTTCTCTAGTATAAATACCGCTTGTACATGTAGCCATAGATCATCAATTATTATTATATTGGATATTTTACTTTCATAAACATTGTTTATTTACTCTCACCTCACCCTTATCCTAACCCTTAAGCAAGACTAGGTGGCGAGTAATCTCACCGGACCGACTTGTGCGTCATATCAACCTATGCCATGAGTCTTCGAAAGTTTTATTAGTGCGTCATATTTTCTAGAGCTATTCATAGGTTTGCTTACTTTTCTTCTCATTTATGTTCTTTCATGTATTTCTTACCACTCATTTTCAAGCTTTTGGCAAGCTTAGACCTATCCTTGTGATTGGCCTTGTCTGCTCTTGGCTACAGTACGCATTGATAAAGGTAAGCAGGAGCTTATAGGTAAGTTTGCTTCCCAAGATACATTTGTACCAATATGTGCAAATATATGGATTGCTCCATTTCATAACAATTCATATATAAATATAACTTACAATTGGATCGACTATAATTGGTAATTGTGTAAAAGATTATTGGCATTAAGGGTATTCAACAAGTGCCATATGATACAATATATATATAAAATTATAAGTGTTATTCTAGATGAGTATAATTTTATTAAGAAAATTTTCTCAATTAGATTTGACAACGCTAATGCAAACATTGCCTTGATTAAGGATTTAAAAAACCTTTGTCAACCAACACTAGGTGGGATATTTTTTCATATGAGATCAACATGTCATGTTCTAAATTTATGTGTTAAGGATGGTATTGCAGTTTTACAGGGTAAGATTTCCTCAATAAAGGCTATGATGAAACTAATAGTCGAGAGGCCATCTCTACATAAAAAGTGGAGGAACTTTTGCATTGAACACAGAAAGGGAACTAGAAAATTTAAAATGGTTGTTGCTCACAATTGAAATTCAACTTATGAGTTGTTGTAAAGCACTATTCCTTACAACGAACTTCTGTATAACTTTGCAATATATAACTTACCAAAAGTTGAAATTCACTCGAGTAACTGAGATATATGTATCTAGTTGCTTAAGATTCTAAAGATTTGCCATGATTTTACTAAATTTTTTTCTTAACTATACACGCCTAATATGCATTTCTTCGTGATGGAATCTACTAGCATTCTTGGTGCTTTACTAGAAGTGCGCATGGACTCAAACCTCTACAATTATGCAATTGAAATGGCATACAAGTGGTTATACTATTATAGGAAAATTCTTTGTATTTATCTTGTAGCTACAATTTTGGACCCCCATTGTAAAACCAATATACTACAACTATATTTGAAGACTTATTGTGAGTTTATTGATTCACTTATGGATTCCCAAGACATGTACAATTTACAAGCACAAGATGAGGTTTTTAGAGCCATAACTGACTTAAAAGAGCTCTTCACGTGTTACCAATATATGTATAGTGGCTAAATAACAGTTTCTCCCTCACTACCCCTTACCAATCATTGTTATTCATTCGCAGGAGAATAATTTTTAGCCTAAAAATTGAAACAATGGTTTGAGGGACCACAAATTAAGCTTCAATATTACATGAACACTAACTTCAAGTTCCCCGATAGTGTCACCATAAGAGATTTTGACACTTTAGAGTGGTAGAAGATGCATGCAAAGAGCTACCCCATCTTATCTTGCATTGTTCGTCAGGTTTTCACTGCTCCCGCATTGATAGTGGTTGCTAAATAAGCATTTAGTACAGTAAGCCTTATCATCTATGATTGGCGCATCTCCCTTTCTGTCGTCAACGTTGACGTAAGCACATTGATCGAACATTGGTATAAGGTAGCCTATAGAGAGTAAGAGCCATGCAACATGTCTATAGAAGAGAATGAGTACTTCGGTAATTAGAATAAATTGGATGAAAGCTCAAGCTTCGAATAGGACCAACACAAGGTGAGACTAATTAACCTTTCTTTTTATCTCAATTAAAATGTTTTGTTATTTAGAAAAATTATTTCATAATTAAAAAAAGGGGCAAAATGGTATGGTTTTTCGAAAATTAAAGATTTACTCTTAGGTTTTTCAAATCAACACCTAACGAAAGGTTTTTTTTTTTTTCTTAAAAAGTTAAATGAATAATCACATAAATTTGGAATTTTTTCCTTAATTTTGAAATTGACCAACATATTAAAGATTTTCTAAAACAATCATACTAAACTATGGTAATTTAATTTCAACTAGCAAATATGTAGATACCTTCGAGGTGACTTTAAAAACAACAAAAAAATATTTTTTCCCTTCATCGATAATTTCTTCACGTATGAAATAGTTCTTTTGTATTATTATAACATTGTAATTTACATTTCTTCTCAGTAACTGTACTCTAATTCGAGGAATCAAATTTTGTAATCTACAATTATAATTACATTGTAATTTATTTTTTCGTTTTGACAATGTACTCCAAAATTCGAATAAGAAAATTTTGTATTTTGCAGTTTTTGCCACATTAGCTAGTATTATTCAATTTTGTAATATAATATCATTTGAACAAAATGAATTATTTCGAGGTAAAAAAAAAAATTGGGAAAATAAAATTTTCAGTTTGTGACCAATGAAATGAGGAAACAAATAGCAAGTAGACTAAGAAAATTTCACAAAAGATTGAATAAATGGAAGACGAGAAGTTTATGAAAGATTAAAAAAAAAAAGATAATTGCGATAAAAATCATAAACAATTCGTGTCCGCTTGAACTAGGCCTTAATTGTTGATTTAAGTGAACTAGCCCGAAACCAACGGCTCAAGGTTGGTTCTGCCCTTTACATAAGTCTATCCTTCTACCCCCCCTAAAAAAAAAAGGTTTTACACTAAAAACTTATGCTTATACAAAAATCATACAAAGTGAAGGGACATGGCAGTATACATTTTTATAGCTAAAGCACATTTATTATTTTAAAAAAATGTATAACTAAAGCCACATGATATTCGTTATAAAAAATATATAACTGAAGGTGCATGCTCCATTTGCCTTCAATTATAATAGACTATAACTAAATGCACATGGTAGTTATGCACTTTCCATGGTCCTAAAATTAAACAAGAATAGAATACATGGTTGTCAATCACAACCTCAAAAATACATAGATACAAGATAAATCTCTTCAAGACCCAAACTTTCTTCACCTATTCTTAACTTCAGTCACTCGAAATTAATTTCTTTCATCTCCAATAGGTATGGATTCCTTATTTTCTCATCTACATTTCCTTTTTTTTTTCCTTAAAAAATTACTTAGTTAGTTACTCTATTTACTTATATTGCAAAGACTTTAGTTTAACCAATAATTTGTAATGCCTGTTATTTTTTTTCCCTTAAAATATACTTAAGTTGTTGTTAATGGATAAATGTTCATGTTAATATTTGTTGAATTACTTAGAATGTCTTGCTCTTAACACATAGAGATATTGTGTTTTAACTTTATGCATATAAGGTGCTTGTAGAAATTCCCCATAAATGTATCACTCTAACGATTAGTTAAAAAAGAAGAAGATACATTTAAGTGTAGAATCTTATGATTAAGTATTGTTTACTCTAATTTATTGGTTACCCATAATATTATTAGGCAAAAAATAGTTGGTTTTGTAAAATTTACTATATATGCTAATGGAAATATCATAGATGGCAATATGGGGCCAAATTATGATAAAGAACTGGTTAAAAAGTTGAAAATGAAGGATGATGCCAACTACAATAATTTTTTCGTAAGAGATTTGTAAGAGTATTGAAGTTACTCTAACTATTATTGAGATTGTACATAAGCATCATTTTTACTATCAAGGTAAAGTTTCTTATAGATTAATAGCTATCAGGAATGGTGATAATGTTGAAAACTTTATTAAGATGACTAAAGCATTTAGTAAAGATTGTATTTAGGAGTTATACATTAGGAATTGTGGGTAGTCAAATATTTAGCCTAAATAGTATACATTTTAGTCAAACACTTTAAATTTTGCAACACCATAGGTTCAATCTACAATGACTTATTTGCCAATATATCATGTAAACAAGCCAATGGTTGCAATTGAGCCAATCTTTGATAACAAAAATGATAATGAAGATATCAATGGAGATGAACCAAATGTAGTAGCAAGTTCAATTTTGCAAGATGAAGTTGTCATGCCTCAAAGGGTAGTATTGACATAGCAACCCGCTGTATACTGCATGAAGATCAAGGATTAACTCCCTTGTTACTCCAAGACCTTACATACATTGTACAAGGCATACTTCTAACTACTCATAGGGAATATCAGTTGCAAGTATAATTCAAGACCACAATTAAACTAGTTAAACGTTTTAAACAATATCAATAAGTAGTTCAAGATTTGGGTCCCACTAGCAGTCTTCATTAGTACAAATTACCTTACATAGTAATTAGCAGCCTAAGTACTATTGAAATGAACATAAACATATTAATACCCTTCAATTACTAATTCTCTCAGACCTATCACTCCAACCCATAAAAACCTAATCACTAGCCTCGGGCATCACTTGTCCTAGTACTAGTCAAAAGTCTTGAATCAACGAAAGTCTATTAGGGAGTAAGCTACATCTGGTTTAGTGAGAGACCCTCATATGACACCATATAAGCAATAGCAAGCAAGTGATTAAGAAGCTATATAAATACAAATAAGCATATGCAATGCAACAATAAATGTAGCCATTCAAAAGCTACACATAGCATGGTTTTAATGCCCACCGTTGCCTGAGTTAGGAAATAAATCATATACACACAACCTTAGGTTTCCAATCATCCTAAACTATTAACTCACTCCTTACATTCAATTAGATCATTCAATTTTTCTCGAATGAGTTTTCATCCTGATACCATGAATGTAGATGTAAGTGGCACATGTAGTCTCACTCACCTTTAAGTGATAATCTCTAAGGATTAGTCTCAAACAAAGGGTGGCATTTCTTGATACCACTTAGTTCCCAAAGATCGAGATAAGTCATGTTGTATAAATGAATTCGATACCAAAGTTTTGATTCCATGGCCTTTCCATATTATCATCTTGTGCTTACAACCTTTCATACTTATGCATATTTATATGCTATGCATTACTAGATTTTAATTGAGAGTCAAATATGATTAAATCAATTTAAACTTAGTAGCCAACTAGCTTCCATGGACGCTTAACATACAGAATCTCATTATTCTATAAAGTCATTCAATTTATGCTCTAATATATTAGAGTGTCTTGATACACAATCAAGCAAAATCAATCACATACATAAACCCAATTAACTCCAAGCAAGCTCATTTATCATAACATATATTAACATGTTATATTCACTAGGCTACATGCACAAACAAGTGCAATAATCATAGGATACTTAACCATATTTGCTAATCATCAAAGTAGTCATCTGGCGAATCCTTGCCAAGCTCGAAGTCTCTTGTTAAGAAGAATAGAATTTACACTAGTAAGTGCTTATCAAAGTAATAAGCTATCCTAATTGCTTAACTTAATTTGCTATAATCTCCGGGTTTAGCTAAATCCTATTTTGGTCATAACTTTTTCATTTTAAATATATTTTTCACATTCTTATTTGTATTTTTATGTGGTGAGGTCCATTTGGAGTTAAGATCCGTACTTTTAGGAATTGGGTTGGATAAATTGGAAGCCTTCCTGTAAGTTTCATGTTTAGTTAATTTTTGGCCCATTTGTGGGCTTAGTCTTTAATTTCTTATATCTTGTCAACTCCTAATACTTATTAGGCCTTTGCCCTACTTTTAGGCCTAAATAATTTGAATGGTCTCCTTGTATTTTGTAGGTTGAGTATTCCTTGTAAGTTTATGGGATAATTGTTAGGTTTTACTACTTTAGAGTTTAGTTTTGGGCTTAGGCCCATGTCGAGCCTACTAAAACTTATTAATGGGCTTTTGTAAGTTTTGAATCTTCAAGTATATGTTAACTCTAACTATTAGTCTTATCCATTCTTAGGCCCAAAAGGTTACATTTTAGGGTATTTTGGTAGTTTTTAGCCCAATTCTTCCTTTAGGGTTTTGGGCCAAGGTCTAATGCAACTCTTGAAGCCAATAACTTAAACTTATTTTAGTGGTGGATTTTATGGTAGTTTTAGATTTGATGGTAAGGGGTTTTGGGCCTCTAAAGTGGGTTCTTAAGGCCTAAATGCAATTTTAGTTCCATTTTAGGAATCAGGCACTTAACTGTTTACCATATTAATAAGTGATAACTTGTACCTATTTTTTACAAGTGATTTATATAGTTTTTTAAATGTGTTTCTTACATATTTTTAGTAATTTTGGTACTTAATTGGTTTATATTTTGATTTATTATTATTTTTTTTTATGAATTTGATTAAGTCTTAAATGACTTGAAGATGATTTTTCTGAGCTTAAAAACCTAAAGGAGAATCACACCAAAGAGTATAGACTATGGATCGAGATCTTAGGTTGAGATAAAGAGAAATTAGTAAACAAAAGTGCTAGCTTTATACTTTTGCGATTAGGTTTCAAGCAATGTAATTTAGAGTGTTGGGTGAAATTACTTGATTAAATTAGAAATTTACAAGTAGGCTAAGGATATTAGTCAATAAGTATCATGAACTTAGATCTTGAAAATATAATAAAATAATAAAAATATAGCTAAAAATAATACATTTTTACTATATTATTTGTTGATTATCACAGTCACCTAAAATAGGCTTTGATAATTAACAAATTTTTAGAGATAAATTATATGAGTAATAAAATTATTAAATGACATAAAATAACATATATAATATAGATACACCATTTGTAATTTTTATGCGCAAATATATATTCATAATTAATTAAAATACCCAGATACGCATAAAATATGTTAAGATAAAGAAGAAAAATAATACAAAACATATAAAAATAACTATAATAGCATGAAATTATGGAATGTAGTGTGCCAAGCTAATACTAAGAGAATTAAACTTAATAATATAGTATTAAGACACCTAGCATGGTAATTTAGATTCATAAAGCCAATCGTAAACTTAGGAAAATCCCCCTACATTCACCTCATTGTATTTAAACTCAAACTCAAATTTTAGAACATTATTTAGTCATTCTAGTATCACGAAAAAAATGCTATTAGCTCAAGTTAGGGAGTGAAAAAATTTAGAGAAAAATAACAACAATATAGTGAAATCTTAGTGTTCACGAATTTGTGGGTGTAATGAGTTACTGGAAGTGAACCATCACCAGGGCTACAAGGAGCCATCACCAGTTAACATTGCCGACAATCCCCCTACCCTTATTGGTGGTTGGAGTTAGGTGGTCTAGTGAGTGTTCAGTGTCATCGGTTTTTCCAAAAATGCACTAAAAATATCAAATGAAGTTTAAAAATTTTGAAATCAGGTTTCCTTTAGTATATTCACATAAGAATCTAAGAAAAATATTATTTTGTGGAAATTAAGTAGTTATCTACTATATCCTTAACAAATTGTGAAACCTGAACAGATTTTTAACTCGTTTTAAAACACCTTACCAATGTAATTTTAGGCTTTGAATTTTTCTGTAGATTATCTATTATTCATATTATAATTTGTGTGAAGTTTTTCACTAAAACTATTTTCTAAATATTTCTTAATTTTTTGAGCCTCTATATTTGAAAAAAAAAAGCTATTTTGAGTAATTAATTGATTTTCCTTAAAGGTCTCACTTTGGGTTCTAACTTGAATTGATTAGTAAAGTATTTTACTGAGGAATTGTGATGTTGGTTTAAGTTTTCAATTGAAAGTTGTAGTTTTTATGAATATGTGCTTCATGTGGTTAATTTCATTACACGCAATTTGTAAATCTATGAAAATAAGGAGTTAAAAGGAGTTTTGTAAAGTAATGAAGTAATTTAGAGTTAGATGTAATGGCAGCAAGTCCTATTTAAATGGAAATTTAGGAGATGAGTAGATAAAATGATTGATTATAGGTAATTTGAATTAGGGCAAAAGATAATTAAGAGGATTTGCAGGTGAATATTCTATTGGGAAGTATACTTGAAAGCTAATTTAAAGGAAAATTTTATAAGTGAATTCAAATGATAAGGGAGCTTATAAGCTAAGTTAGAGCATAAATTCCTTAAAAACTATGAAGCTAGTAGAACTCAAGAGGGTAACTTAAAGGGTATCTTGCCAAGGGACTTTAAATGAAATACACTCAAAGGTTGTTTGAGAAGGTAAAATTGGTATAAGAAATGACTCCAACATAACTCAAAGAGTAACTCAGGAGATTCAGGCTTACGAACTTTGTCATAAAATTGGCTAAGAACCTAACTCAGAAGATGTTATAGACTAAAATGACTTATACAACTAGGGTACTAATTATGAAAATCCTAACGTAGGAGTAAGAACAACTTATAAAACTAATGTTAAAACAACCTAATCCATATAAAACAAATCAATTACTATCAATTCAAGGCTCAAACATGTATTAAAACTAATCTATTGTATATGTATAGGGATATCGAAGATCAAAAGTGTAACGGTCAAGAGTTGTGAACCATTAAAGTTCAGGTAAGTTGTGATTGATGCTTCACAACATGTTCGAGTAATGTATCAAAGTGCTTAGAGGCTTGAGAGTGCTTGTAATTAGTTGTTTGTGCCGTAAATGATATATTGAATTATAAATTAAGATTTGAACTCCTTGGGGTGCTATTTTGCATGACTTTGTATTATTTGCTTTGTCTTGAAAATTTGTTGAACCCTTCTAATTAGATGTAACTAAGGATTGACTGTAACTTAACTGAACATGAATAGCAACCCACTAAAGAAACAATTAAGTGTGTCAGGCTAAATATGGATCCCCTCGATGAGGATAGTTTAAATTAGTCACCTCCCTACTTTTAGTCGAACTAAGTAATAGAAAAGGAGATCGCGATATAGTAGATGATAGTGGTTTGAAGGTAGTTTTTAGAGAAGAGTATTCTCTACTGCGTAAGCCTAAGTTTCGTCTTATTTAAGTCATGTTGAAACTCCTCAATCTGGGTTAAAGCAAATGTAATTTCTATAACCTTACAATGGACTGAATAATATTGTAGGATGTTTTATTTGGTTAATTATATTAACTTATTCAAATGTTTACTTGTACACAAAATTGGAAACTAGTAGGCGACTTAGGTGACCTAGTTAGTTTTAACATGAGACACAAGACAAAAACGGACATCATGTTCATGTAGTCTTTATGTTTCCTCATTCCCCAACCATCGTTTGGCTTGAGAATCCTAGTTATTAGCCCTAATAGCTTACGATACATGTTAAGTTAGATGTTAGGCCAAATTTAAGTTAATTTGTCTACAGGGTGATAAAAAAAGCTCAAATAAGTCAAATAAGGCAATATTCATAAAGCAAACATAACATGGAGTTCATCTCCCACCATAGCAAATTGAATTTATAACACATGCACCACATGCGTACAAATAACTAACTACAATCATAGGCAAGTACCTATTAAAGTCTCTAAGTATTTTGAAATAATACTTTGAAGTGCGGTGAAGTATTGATCCCATTCACTTGGCACTCATTTTAGTCTCAACACTCCAAGGAGATTGTGACATTATTTTTGAAGCTTAAATTTCCTTATATAACGTAACAAAACTTCAAGATTTATAAAATTTACTGAAATATTATTCAATATAATTCATTGTAACTTATGATTATGTCTTTTTAGCTGCTTGCTAAAACTATTGAGTATTAATAAATCTTATTTATTATAATCTATTGAATTCCCATTATCGTCGAACATCAAGATAATGTACCTAGCATATGCATTTATGAAGGACTATCTATACATACATATATATGTGTATGCATATAATGTGTATATTGTTCGCTTGTATCTATGATAGACATATTTTATTTATATAGCTACTCAAATACCAATTAGCTAAGTGAATGCTTGTGAATATATTATTAAGGTATATTTGTGACTATAATATATAAATTATTAATAAATAGTATATATATATATATATAGATAATTTAGATAAGAGTCAGCGGTATATACATATTCATGGATATATAATATATGATTTTATTTTGCTTAATGATAAGTGTATGTATATATATACATACATCCTTCTCTATTAAGGTTGGAGTCACCGTAGCTGCTATGCCCTTCTATCTCTGGGCATACTCCTTAAAACTTTCGTTGGCCTTCTTTCGTAGATTATTCAAATCCTACATGGATGGGACCACCTCGATATTTAACTTATATTGGTTGTAGAAAGCCTGAGCTAACTTATCTTATGTGTTGATCTTATTTAAATCCAATTGGGCATACCAAGTCAAGGCGGGCTTAGTCAAGTTATCTTGAAAGGTTTAGACCATCACCTTATCATACTTTGTGTATTTTCCCATCTTTCTAATGTACAACCAAGTGTGGAGTTTCGAGCAGTCGATCCCATCGTATTTCTTATAATTTTAAATTTTAAATTTTTCTGGGAAATCATCATCTTCATATGTCGACAAGTTGATCATTCCCATCTACTCAAGCCCATTAACCATTTCTAGGGTTCATCTTATTAGTCAACTTCCACATGAACTTCCTTAACATCTCTCAGTGTTTTTCCTCAATCTCCTTCCTCCATATCTCAATATTGGAGATTGATTTTGCATCTTTTAATTTGGGGGGCCATGGGGGGGGGGGGGGGGGGAGGTTTCAGGGTGGATTGGGAGGGATTATTTCTGCATTCCGATTTGGGTTGACTTAAGATCCTTGTCAGTTATTAAGAATTCTAGTAGCCCAAATGAGCCTGGATTTGCTCAGCCATCTTATTCATGTTTTCTTCTAGGGTTGCAACTCTCGAGTCGAGCTCGATTTGACTGATGTTTCTAATACCTTGAGTTAACATTCTTACCTTAGAACGAGTGAATATGAGACTTCTAGCTGAGTCTGCTCACTTAGGCGCTATCTTCAAAATCTTAAATGAAAACTTGAGTTTTAGATATCTTTGTGAACTAAAAATTTTTGTTGTTTTTTATTTTGATTTTTTATCTTTTTTTTATTCTTTTATTTAAAAGGCAACTATCAAAAAAGAAAAAATAATGAGCAAAAGATTGCACAATCAATAAAGGTTTTCATTTCATGAAGTTGCAAATTTAGTAATAAGCACAAAATCCAACCTATACAACGGACTAAAAGAAAAAGAAACAAATCCCTAACTAATCTTTCTAAAAATAAAAAATAAAAAAATCAAATCCTATTTCTATAAAAGTCAATGGATTTGGCTAAGATGGGCTTCATTGACTTCTCTCATTAGCTTTCGGACTGTAACATCTCTTTCTTGAATCTTAGTCCTCAAGAATTGATTTTCTTCTAGCAATCTCCCATTCTCCATCTTTAATTCTTCAATGATTCTTTTGCATTCTTGGAACTGGGCTTTAACTCTAGCCTATATGGTGTCTCAGTAGGCCTACTCAGTAAGTGAAAGGTATTCTGGCTCTACCTCATGTCTGAATACGTCTAGAGCTTCATACCGTTTATTTCCAGTCTTCTCTAGTTGATCATAGATGAATTGCTTGGTAGCCTAGTATTCTCCGACTTTACCTCTCAAAGTTCTGACATTAACTACCTTCTTGACTTCTCTTCGTTCCCATAACTTCACGAGTTCTGCTAATCATTGAATTAAAGTAGTAGTGGGTAAATAAGAATCTTGATAACTCAATGTGACATCGTCTAAGGAGTCTTTATATGCTATCTCTTGAAGTAGACCCAACTATTTGGTGACATAAGCTAGAAATCTGTACAACCCCTAATACTGATAAGAGGGACCCCTACATAATCAATGTACCCTAAGGTGACTCGAGTGTAGTTGCTTAACCTAGTTGTCCACATAAAATCCATTGGTTGCACTTGCTTATGACCGATACCCATCCCTTAAACTGAGCTTCTTCTAGCACCTTAAGGTGACGAACAAAGTCATCTATTAGATTCACATTTTCAGTCAAGGACACTTTCAAGAGATTCCCTCTACACCCTTGTATGTGATTGAGAAACAATACGATAAGGACTATAGGGTTAGCCGTAAAGTACCCATGCCCTTACTTCCTTAAGTGGATGAGTATCTTGAATTGCTCTGCTAATAATGTTAGTATATAGGATTTACTAGCTAAGAATTGGATTACTAGCTTAGCTACCCTATAATGAACTTAATCGTATCTGACGGGAAACAGCATTGCCTTGAATACTACTACAATAAAGATGTTTACCCTCTTTTCGGCCGACGATTCATATCCTCCACAAAAGATTTGACAATGTTTTTGATAAGTGTTTACGCTTTAAAACCATTCTACTAGCCTTAAGATACTGAGATATTTCTTACCTTCTGAAGATAAGAACGACGCTAGTGCTGCCTTTTTAACTCCCAGTAAGGTCATGAAGGCTTTCTCGAGCTAGACTCTAAGATCTAAGATGGTTATGCTTGCTTTGAGAGGCAGAGCATTAAGTAATTGCAAGTATTCTTCTAAAGTGGGCATCAACACATGTAGGCTAAACTTGAAAACTACAGATTCTGGATCCCAATAATGGATGAAGGCTTAAATTAGAGGCCAATAGAGTTGGATTCGCATGAAGGATATGAGTGGCCCAATCTTCTTGTAAATATGATCTTGCTTGGCGGGTGGAAGCTGATCCTACCAGTCTTTCAAGATAGCCTTAGGGAAAGAATACTTATCCAATGTGACCTCATGGATGGGTTTGGGGTTGACACTACCTTGACTTTCCATATTTATATTACATAAAAACATGAAATGATGTGATTATTTACAACAAGACCACTAAATTTACAATAAAATCAGATATGATATTAATAATTTTACAGCTTTTCAAAAAAAAATTTTAGAAATTATGCAGTTTTTTACTCACTAAGGGATAATAAAAACTAAAATGCATATAATACAAGAAATAAAATAATCACATAGAAATAAGCATAAAAAAAAGTTGAATAAATAAAAAATGCAGTATGCTATGCATGCATGTGATGTAATAGAGGCCGATAATTAATAAATTATATGAAGCATTATGAATCCGTGGTAAAAAAGTACCCTTATATATAAGTAAGCTCAAAATCGGATTTTTTTTTTAAAAAATGAAGCTTGTAAATACTTATATAAGGGTTATTGGTTTTTTTTTTTCCCTTTGAAAAAGAACAACAAACTGACATTGGATTGATCAAGCTTTTTCTATAATTTAAAAATGAATACCCCTTTTTTTAATAGAATGATGAAAGAGGATAAGGTCTACGGGTCTTAAGCTTTATAACTTCAAGGCTTTCTAAAAAAAAACCTAGTGGGCTACATTGAAGCCTAAGTGAACTTGCTTATCACTACCAGGCAAGGGTAAAGACTCTAATGACCCGAGGGTTACACAATGGCGGCCTGTCCTAAGTTCCTAAGGTGGCTTAAGTCTTCCTACATTTAGACAAGCAAATGATTGTTAATAAATGAAACCCTGCCCCCCACCCTAATTCCCCAATAAGGCCCATTAGGTTAGGTCTTAAGGTATACATCACTAAAAACCATTTTGTACAACTATAATACAATAAAAGAAAAAGCAATACAAAAGCTCATCAATTAATTTTTAATTTTTAAATGGCTAGCTTACCAGGCTTCCTTAGTGGAGTTGCTAATTCTGTCAGGCCCTATTTCGTTTTCCTTAATTTAATTTATATTAATCCTAACCTACTTAATATAGATTACTCAACATAAAATTAAAGAAACTTTTTTCTTTAAAAATGTTTTAAAAATTGGAGTTTCCAACTAATTCAACTAGTAAAAAAATGAAATTAGGATTTTCAAGTTAGAAAACCCTAATTTAGCCACTAATTCGCATATTTTCTTTAAAAAATAATTTTTTTAAAAATAACCATAAAAATTGGATTTAGGGGGCTAATTTATTAAGACTAAGTCATCTTGTAAAATTGAAAAAAGTATTGGGCTTTATTTTTATATTTTTACTAAAAATACTAAGATATATACAAATATGTAAAATATAAGTAAAATGAATTTTTATTTTTTTTCTTATGAATTTTTTAAGAAAATGAAAATATATATATTTTTTATACAACTACCCCAAAGATGCTTTGGTACCCGCTAGTTAGGATCAAATCAATGTAGTTCTTTTTTATAAAATATTTAGTGGATAGATTTTTTTTTAGATTTGAAAATTAAGCTAGATTTGAAAATTAAGCTAGATTTACATTTATTTAAAAAAAAACTAAAAAATCTAATTTTATGAATTTATTTAAAAAAACCTAATTAACTGAATCTTTTTGAAAATCTTGATTAAGATTTTTATTTTTTAACAAATCACTATGTGTCAAAAGATATCTTTCTTAAGTTCTACATACAAGATACACTAAGATACGTATCTATTTTAAATCTTATATGCAAAATATATATATCTTCCAAATCCTATATGTAAGATACGTTAAGGTACGTACCTAGATACGCATCATTTCTGAAAATACGGATCTTGAAGAAAAAATACATGACTTTTCCTAAAAAAAATAAATTTTTTTAATTAAAAATGTAATCATAAAAAATAGAAAATTATCTAACAAAAATATCAAAAGATTTGACGATTAAAAATAACAAAAAAAAACTTATACTTTAAAAAATAAATTAGCAAAAATAATTGAATAAAACAAATGAATAAATAAATAAAATAAAATAATGATTTTTTTTTTTTACCTAAATGAGTTGAGTTGCGTAAGATCGATGTGTTTGTGTTAACCTTGTTGTGATCGTCTAGACTACAATCGTGTGCTTGGATTAGAGTTGATCATACGCGTGTACAATCGATCGTGTATGACATATGGCATACATTGTGCTTGTGCACTGCGATGTGTGCAACAGTTGATGTGCAGCTATGACTTGATCTTATGTGAGTGGAGTGTTGTGAGATGTGTCAATAAGTAGCACAGTGCTGTATATGGTGTGCATGATTTTGTATGTATTTGTTTCGGTCAATGTCAATGAATGTTTGTGTTCTTATGTGGGTCTTCATGTGTGTCTTCAGTTGTGTTAATATCGTACTGGTGTATTATATGTGTGGGCGTCTATAATCAAGTAGCATGTGCAATGTTGTGTGGTGTTCGGTCTAATGCTATGGGAATGTATGTGTGATGTACACATGGTATGGTGTGTCGTGAGGGATGTTATGATGTATGGACTGTGGCAGTGTTTTGTGAGTGGAAGTGTGATCAGGGGGTGTGTTGCTTAGACATACAAGTGCTGTAAGTGTTGGCGTACATAGGCTGTAGGCGTTTGCATGCGGTTGTAGGAGTAATGTGCAAGTTGAGTGCTGAGTGGAGTAAGGTGCGTTTGTGTTCAAGAGGGTAAAGGTGCCTTCAGTATGTATGGCATGTTGTGCAGTGTTTAGGGGCTATCAGCATTTGGTGTGAATTGTGTTTAAGGCTGTTGATGTTTGGGTATGAATAGTGTTCAAAGATTGGGTTGTGTTTAGACGATAGCATATAGTGATGTTTGGGGGTTGTAAAAAAACTCCTAAACCCTACCGTCGACTTCTTATTTATAATTCTCATAAATAAATCTTTCATATCAAAAGATTTGATCATAAACTTAAATACAGAAGATATGATAACGATTACAATTTTTTGAAGATTTAACCTATCTTTTAGAAACCCTACTCAATTTAGGCTTTCTATTTTTTGGGCCTAACTTAGTCCAATTTGATTTAGCATAAAAACCCACTTAATAAATCCTAAGTCTATTATAGCCCAATATAAATTAAATAAAAAAAAATCCATCTTATACCAGACTGAACTAAAATATTTTAATGAAGCCTGATCCTTTAACGACTTAGAACTTATTAAATTGAACACGCAACATTATTTGATTCGACCTTAAACGATTCGACTTATCTCAACTCGACTTGACTTGACTCAATTGGACCCACTACGTCTTAACTTGATATAACTCAACTTGATACTTTATTTTAGTTATTATTTTTCATCTATTTATTATTATTATTTTCATTTTTTATATTTCTAACTCAATAAAACTATTAAAATAAAAATGGTAAAAATTAGGTGTTTACAATTAGTCGTAAATAGATCAAGAAACAAAATAAAACTTCAAATATAATTGTCTCAAACAAGTAGGCTATTGCCTTATAAACAAGTAAGCTGTCGCCTTATAAGATAAATGCAAATGAACATCATCCAGGCAATCAATTAAAATAGAGTTTCAAATTCTTGGCATTCTATGCTCGATGGATGATTGATCCATCCAACCTCTCCAGTCGATAGGCCCCTTGGCCAACAACTTCCCGGACCCTAACTGGATCTTCCTAATTTACGCCAAGTTTTCCTTGACTTTTTCGTACGCTAATTGCTTTCAGCTTTTGGCAAATCAAGTCTCTAGGTTAGAAAACCTTATGCTTTACTTTTTTATTGTAATACTTAGTTGCTCTATACTAGCATGTCACAACCCTTGCACGTAATATCTCTAATTTCTTCAATGGTATCTAAATTTGTTGTTAATCTAACTTAATTAACCATCACATCAAAATTTTGTGTTTGTAGATTAGGTAGATTTAACTCAATCAGCAAAATTGTTTCCATGTCAAATGCAAACCTAAAAGGGGTCTCTCCTATTGTAGTTCGGTATTATTGAGCCTAGTTTTTCGCCTCCCATTTTTTTTTTAAATTAAGTTTTCTTTAAATTAATTAGTACTAAACCCTACCTATTTAATACCGACTCTCGACCAAGGTTTAAAGAAAACCGATTTTTTTATATTTGAAAATGTGTTGGAGTCGTTACCCGATTGAAATCGAGAAAAAGAGTTAAGTTATAACCAATTGAGTGAATTAGTTATGATTTAGCCACTGATCTTTTGATAAAAATCGATTTTTGTAAAATGGTTTTAAAATAAAAGATCTAAGTCCAGGGGTTATAATTTTTAAACCCTTACAGGTATCATTAACTTTCCAAATTTAACCTTAATCTTAAAAAATCACCTTTAAATTTCATAAAACTCAATTATTAATTACTCTAATTGGATAACTTAAGTAATTTAGGAAAAAGGAAAATTATATATTTTTTTATTTGTATCATTGCCCCGTAAGTGCCTATGTATTCGCTTTTCGAGATCAAACGTACTTAGTTATTTTTTTTTTTTGAAAACTTTAGCGGGTAATTTGAATTCAATTTTGAAAACATTCTAACTTTACATTTTTAATTCAATTTGGTTTATTTAAGAGAACTTTTAAAAAAGGAAGTCCTAAATTGTATTTTTTAGAAAATTTTAAAAGGCCCTAACTTTAAAAAGAATCCAATTATTTTCTTATTTTGGAAAGCCTAAAAATTCCCAATTTGAAAAGGATCCCTTTATTTTATTTTATTTTTTTAAAACTCAATTTTCTAAGTCTTAAAAGAACAATTTTGATTCATTAGCTTATTTACTTATTTTTATTTTTTTTTAATTATTTTATTTTATTTTATCTATTAAACTAAAAATAAAATAAATAAATAAACTACGTTTTCTTTTCTTTTCTTTTTTAATTATTACATTTACAAAATAAATACAAAAAAAAGACAACAATTAAATAAATAAATAAAAAGAAAGAAAAATTAGGCTTTAAATGTAGTTGGGCGCATAGCTTGGACTTGGAGCGAGTTTTGGGTTGATTAGGTCAAATATAGGCCGGGTCGGGTCGTCTCCAAGCTTTCTTTCAATGGTAGCATGTGGGGTAGATTCAAGCCGATCCGTACACTGAATTAAGCGGGGGAAGGTGCTTTCATAGGTTTTGTTTTTTATTGGGTTTAGGGGTGTTTTTTAAGTGCCACAGTATTTGGGGGCTGTTTGGTAGGTAGTAGAAGTTCGGTGGTGATGGCGGTGTTCGGGTGGTACCATCGAGGGTTACTGGGTGTGAGTAGGTTGTTGGTTTAGGGATTTAAGGGTGTGGCGAGATGAGTAATGGGCTTGGTTTAGTTTGGGTAGTAGTGGAGATGAGAGATTCGAAGAGAAAGAGGGGGTTCGGTGGTTGAGTTAAAGAGAGAAAGTGATCGCAAAAGAGAGAGAGAAGGTGTTTTTGAGGGATTTTATAGCTCGTTTGTTGGTTGTATGTCCTCTAATGAACTCCCCAACACCCTATTTATATATGAAAACACCTTAATAATTAAGGAAAGTAAAAAATCTAAGTAAATGAAAAATTCCAAAAATTAAGTCTTTTTCAATTTTTAGAGCCCATTCAATCTTTGCAAAGACCAAATTTGGACGTGTTTTTTATGCTAATTCATAGTATTCCATGTAGTCTTCATGATTTTGCCATTAATTTGGCGAAATCACAAAGAAAAACAAGTAAAAAATTGATCGGAAGTAAGGATACTGAGCAAAGTTCTTGCAAGAAACAGTAGGAAAATCTGGGGAAGGTGATGGAAAGTTGAGGAAAAAGAAGGGAAAGGGAGAGAAAGAAAATGAAAAGGAGGGAAAAGGGGCTGACGTGGTGCTACGTTAGCACGTGTTGAACCTCTGCCATATGTCCGGACATGTGACATAATGAGACACTTACATGTGACAATTCCTAATGTGATAAAAATAAAAGGGCTTTTACATGCACTCTCTAAGATTCGAACCCCTAACCCCTTGCTCAAACTAAATGCCAAGTCCATATGTTTATCCATTAGGCCGTTGGCTTGTATCTTATCCATATATATAATTAAATTGTATATATAGATTAGGTTAGCTTGAGCTAAATTCAAATCTAAGCCCAAGCTTAACGGTCTAGACATATAAACTTATTTTAAAATTAAAAATCTACCCTATTAAATTGTTATTTTCTAATTTCCCTAAAATCTTCTATTTTTTCAATTTTTTTATTTTCTAAATTTCTCACTTTTTGGATTTCTTTCTAGATTTCCTATTTTTGACATTTTTCCAAATTTTTTATTTTTTTTTCTACTTTTTCTTATTTTTTTTATTTTTCTAAATTTCTTTATTTTTTTAGGTTTTCTTTAATTTCCTTTTTTTTTTTTGTTTTTTCTAATTTAGGATCTATTGAGGAAATAAAAATAAAATAAAATAAAGGGGATAAAAATTGAGTGTCTATAACTGTCCTTTTGTAGTGAAGTTTAAATAAAACTTTGCCACAAAGACAAAACAACATTATTTTTGCCATAGGGAAGACTTTAAAACGACTAACTAGCTATCTAACTAGCTATCTTAGACTTAAGTTTTGGTGAGGAGGTATAGGAGAGAGGAAGTGCTTGAAGAGCTGAAAAGGAGAAATGAAACCTGGTCGTACCTTTCTAAGCTTACTAACCTAGTTGGGTCTATAAAGAGTGACAAAAAATTAGGATAGCACTCTAAGAGCATGTGATCTAAGGGTTTCAAACTTAGGATAATGCTTTGAGAGCATGTGATCCGAGAGTATGAAGCTTGGGATAGCACTTCGAGAGCATACAATCTCAGGGTTTCAAGGTTAGAATAACGCTCTTAGAGCATATGATCCAATAGTTTCAAAGTCAGGATAGCGCTCTGAGACCATGCAATCCCAGGGTTTCAAGGTCTAGATATTACTCTAAGAGCATACAATCCCAGGGTTTTAAGGTTAAGATAATGCTTTAAGAGCATATAATCCGAGGGTTACAAAGTTAGGATAGCGCTCTAAGAGCATGTGATCCCAGGGTTTCAAAGTTAGGATAACGCTCTAAGAGCATACGATCTTAGGGTTTCAAGGTCAGAATATTGCTTTAAGAGCCTATGATCCCAGGGTTTCAAGGTCAGGATAGCACTTTGATAGCATACGATCTAAGGGTTTTAAGGTTAGGATAGTGTTTTGAGAGCGTACGATCTCAGGGTTTCAAGGTTAAGATAGTGCTTTGAGAGCATATGATCCAAGGGTTTTAGGGTCAGGATAGTGTTTTGAGAGCATATGATCCAAGGGTTTCAAGGTCAAGATAACGCTTTGAGAGCATGTGATCCAAGGGTTTGGCTTAGGATAGTGCTCTAAGAGCCTGTGATCCAAAGTTTCAAGGTCATGATAACGCTTCGAGAGCATGTGATTTAAGGGTTTTAAGTTTAGGATACCGCTCTAAGAGCATGCGATCTAACAATTTCAAGGTCAGGATAGCGCTTTAAGAGCATGCAATTCAACGTTTTTACTACATGAATAGTGTTCTAAAGAGTAAACGATCCATGGGGATCAAAGCAAAAGGAGTTTATGTAAAGTCAGATTTGTTAATTGGCAATTGTGAAAGATGGAGTAGACATTAGGGATAAAGTCCTTAGATAGAAAGAGAGGTGGATGACATCAACCGTGAGGGCGATCAAGTCAAAGAGGATGATTTTGGCCTCTAAGGCCAACTTAGGAGCGATTTTTATGCAGGAGTAGATCTTTGAACTTTGGATGACAAGAAGTGAACTCGTTTGAAAACAATTGTTGTCGGGGTAATGATAAAAGCTTACTACTAGATGTAGACACCCAATTTTTGCCCCTTTTATTTTTATTTATTTATTTTTTCTTTCTTTTCTCAATAGATCCTAAATTAGGAAAAACACAAAAAAAAAAAGGAAATTAAAGAAAACCCGAAAAAATTAGAAAAAAATAAGAATTTTAGGAAAATGCAAAAAAAAAAAAAAAGAAAATTGGAAAAATAGGAAATCTAGAAAGAAACATAAAAAATAAGAAATTTAGAAATTAAGAAAATTTTAAAAATTTAAAAAAATTGAAAAAAAATAAAAGATTTTTGAAAATAACAATTTTATTAGGGTAAATTTTTTTAATTTTGAAATAAGTTTAGAAGTTTAGCCATTAAGCTTGGGCTTAGATTTAAATCTAGCTTGGGCTTAGATTTAAATTTAGCTTGGGCTTACTTGATCCATATGTGTAATTTAATTGTACGTATGGACAAGGCATAGGTCAACGACTTAACGAATAAGCACTTAAACTTAGTATTGGGTATGAGTATGAGGTTAAGGGTTCGAATCTTGGTAAAGGCATGCAAAGTTTTTTTTCTCATTTTTTATCATATTAGGGACTGCTACGTGTCAAAATCTGATTGTAGTAAGTTAGGATTAGACGACGTGTTGATGTGGCGTCACATGTCAAGCTATGTAGCATGCTACGTGTCATCGTATGACACGTAGCAAGTTGGGGTTGGTCGGATTAGCTAATATGGCGCCACGTCGATACTTTTCTTCTCTTTCTCTTGGTTTTCCCTCATTTTCTCTAAATTTTCCTCTTTTTCCCAGTCAAGAACAAGCCCGACCCCCTCACTTTAGCTTTTGATTTTGTGCATTTTCCTTGCTGAAACACATTAATTAATGATGAGAATTCATCTTTCGCATTGCCTACTGTAAATTGAACCCTAAATTTGGAAAAAACTCGATTTTCATGCATTTGCATTCAAATTCGATTTCGAGTTTCCTTAGTTTCTAGGTTAAATTCATGTATAAATAGGGGCTTAGGGACATCCATGAATGGACAACCTCATACAATCGACCAAAATCAATGAAAACACCCTCTCTCCCTCCTGTAATCACTTTCTCTCTCTAACTCACACACTCTCTCTGTCTTCGACTTTCTCTTTCCACTTAAGCCCAAGCTAAACTACTACCCTAGGAAAACTACTCGTAGCTTAGGTTCCCCAACCCAAACACTCTCAACCTTCGTCGTGGCCCATAGCATCGCCATTAACTCACCACTATTGAAACCTTAACCATTGCACTACTCCCTTCTCGAACAACCACCACCACTACTCCCCACTCCAAACTAACGTTACGGCTAAAGTCCCCATATACCTAAACCCCCCGAACCAATACCCTTCTTGTGCCCAATTACCACCATGTCGATAGACCAAGCATTACCGCCGACCGCTACTCACGACCACCGCCGATCGCCACTCATGACTACTACCAAAACTAACTTCCCAACCTATGGCATTGAACCTATCCTTACTATTTACTATTTCCAATCCGGAACACACAAATCTTGTCTCACTGATAAAAAATTCCCCCTAAATTGCCTTAGAACTCACCTCGACCTACTGTTGAGCTTGAAGATGACTCGAATCCATGTGACCTGACCCAACAACCCAGATCTGACCCAACCGACTGGTTCAACCAGCCTAGATCTAACCCTTATGCATTGGTTCAAAGCATTCGCTATCCAAGTCTTGTTTTCTTTTTTTGTTTTTGTAAATTTTTTTTATTATTTTATTTATTTTTGAATGTAAATGTAATAATATAAAAAAAAAGAAAAAAAAAGGGAAAGAACAAGAAAAAGAAAAATAAAAGAATATTTTATTAGTTTATTTATTTTAGTAAATAAAAAATATATATATAGGATAAAG